>BPTQ01000007.1:39434039-39926541 GCA_019973895.1 Chrysanthemum seticuspe
GAATTTGAGCAGAGGTGTTGGGTTATGAAGTTTGTCGAAGAGTTATATTCACTAGGTCAGGAGCCGGAGTCACCCTCATCGTCGTCACGATTTTCTTTCTCCGAACTCGAATGGCTTTGCGAGCTCGGTTCACACTTACGGCCACCCAACTAATGGAGGTGGTGATGGGCTTCGTGGTCAGACTAATGCTTACAACAACTAGTGGATACAGTAATAGAGTCCACACCACACAGTGTGGGGGTTAAATGGACAAAACGTTGCCTTACCTTAAGGACCCCTAACTGACAGTATCGTGGTGTAGTGTCAATATAACTTGCTGGATTTCACAGCAAAATTTTTGTGTAGCAACCTATAAAGTATTTTTGTTAGTCTCATGTTGTAGCCAGGGTTTTCCAAATGTTCCATTGTGGCACTTTATTTAAAAACATCGTTTGGATTTGTAACATATTCGTATTTCCGCAAACCTTGTAAACCTTTTGGGACCGATGTTGTACTCTGATTGTTTTTATGAAATATCCAACGATGTGTTTTTAAAACGACACTTTAGGTCGTTCAATATAACTGTGATGTGGTGCTATGACAGTCAATCCCCAGGAATTCCATTCCGTTGCAAAACAGGTAAATTGGGGGTGTGACACACCACACCTGAGATAATGACATAGGTGATCAACAACATTCGTAATCAGACTGGTGCTTCGGGTAGTGGTGGAGGTAATCAACCCACCGGCATTCACACTTGGCTCGAGCGTTTCGGTAAGCTCAAGCCTCTTTCTTTTAGCACTGCTGCTACTCCCACTGAGGCCGAGGACTGGATCACTTATATTGAGAAGCTGTTTGAAGTATTGGGTTGTGGAGACGAGTTTAAGACTCGTTTGGCTACATTTAAGTTGGAAGGTGATGCATTGAATTGGTGGAAGGCACTCAAACAGGCAAGAGGAGGAGATGCTTTTGCTATTACTTGTACCTGGACTGAATTTCGTACTATCTTCTATAACCGTTACTTCCCTGATGCTGAGCAGCAAAGGTATGAGAGGGATTATCAGGCGATTTACCAGTTTGATCATGAGAACTCCAATGAGTACATGGGCAGGTTTATGAGGCTGGTAAGTTTTGTGGGAACGATTGCTGGAGATGGTAGGCGCCAAGCTAAGCACTTCAAGTGGGGACTGAAGAAGTGGGTGTTGGACCGACTGCTGAATATTGAGTATGAGGATGTGTCGGCCTGCAATGACGCAGCTTGTAACATTGAGATCTTTCATGAGGTTTCGGGTTCTAACAAGCGTAACCGCGATGTTGATCGGATTCAAGGTAGGACTCAAAGTAATGATTATAAGGGAAATTCTGGTAGGAGTTATGATTCGAGGGGTCAAGTGGATAGGAGTTATGATCAGCGGGGTCAGTCAGGAAGGAATGTGGACTCTAGGCGCCCTGAGGCGAGGAGTCAGGATAGCAGAGCTACTGGTAGAAATGGAAATGATCGTCAGAATCAAGGTAACAACAACCAGCATTACAACAAGGATCAGTCAGCTCGAGGATCATATCAGGGTCGTGCTTCAGGATCTTCTGGTCAGCAAAGGACAGCTGAGGTTTTGCCTCCCCCACCTCTCTGCACTACTTGTGGAAAGGCTCATCCGGGGCAGTGTTTCAAGGCCACTGGTGGATGTTTCTCTTGTGGTTCTACTACTCACAAGATCAAGGATTTCCCTAAGAAGAACCCGGTGATTCCTGGAAACTACATCAAGCCGCCAACTACTACTGGACGCGTTTATGCTACTACTCGGAATCAGGCGGAGCGCACTTCAGGTACCATTACGGGCACTCTTTTCATTGATGATTATTCTGTCTTCGCTTTATTTGATACCGGTGCCACACACTCCATTATATCTGTCACATTTGCTAAGAAACTTAATATGAAGCTCAAACCACTAACAAATCACTTATCGATTTCTACGCCTATGAAAAACCACATGATCATTGATCATAAATACGTTAAGTGCCCTCTTCATTTTGATGATCGTATTCACCCTGCAAATCTGTATCCTCTCGATATGGTCGACTTTGATATCATTCTAGGCATGGATTGGTTGGCTTATCATAGAGCTTCCATCGACTGCTATGCTAGAACTGTGATCTTTGGAGACATAAAACATCCTGAATTCATTTATCATGGTTCTCAACCCCTCAAATCTATTAAGTTTATTTCTGCTATGAAGGCACGGACCATGATTGCTCATGGGTGCCAAGGTTTTCTGGCATCTGTTAAGGACACCTCTTTGGAGAGTCCTAACATTGAAAACCTTTCTGTTGTTTGTGAATTCACCGAAGTTTTTCCCGATGAACTTCCCGGTCTTCCCCCAGCTAGAGAAGTTGAGTTTAGCATTGAGTTAATTCCTTGTGCTGAATCGATTTCGAAAGCTCCGTATCATATGGCACCTGTAGAACTGAAGGAGTTGAAGGAGCAGCTGCAAGAGATGATAGAAAATGGATTTATTCGACCCAGTGTTTCTCCATGGGGTGCACCTATTTTGTTTGTGAAGAAGAAGGATGGAAGCATGCGTCTATGTATCGACTACCGTGAACTCAACCGTATTACCATTCGTAACCGTTATCCTCTTCCGCGTATTGATGATTTGTTTGATCAGCTGCAAGGAGCTAAATTCTTTTCTAAGATTGATCTGAGATCTGGTTATCACCAGCTACGTATGAGGGAGCAAGATGTTCCTAAGACCGTGTTTCGTACCAGATATGGTCATTATGAATTCCTCGTTATGCCTTTCGGTTTGACAAATCCGCCTGCTGTGTTTAGGGACCTAATGAATCGTGTTTTCCATGAGTTCCTCGACAAGTTTGTTATCGTTTTCATCGACGACATTTTGGTTTACTCAAAGTCTGAAGAAGAGCATGAACAACATCTCCGGATAGTTTTGGAGATTCTGAGGAAGAAGAAGTTGTACGCCAAATTTTCGAAGTGCGAGTTTTGGTTAAGACAAGTCACGTTCCTTGGTCATATTGTATCTGCTGATGGTATTACCATGGATCCGTCTAAAGTTGAGGCTATCACTAAATGGCCAAGACCTACGACAGTGACTGAGGTTAGGAGTTTTCTAGGACTTGCTGGTTACTACCGACGTTTTGTTGAAGGTTTCTCTCGCTTAGCTCTACCCCTAACCCAACTGATGAGAAAAGGTGAAAAGTTTATATGGACGGATGAACGAGAGAAAAGTTTTGAAGAGTTGAAACGGAGATTGGTGTCCGCTCCTATTTTGACTCTTCCATCTGGTTCTGGAGGATTTCAAATTTACAGTGATGCATCTAAGAAAGGATTGGGCTGTGTGTTGATGCAACATGGAAAGGTGATAGCTTACGCTTCAAGACAACTGAAACCTTATGAGGAGAATTATCCAACTCATGACCTTGAGTTAGCTGCAGTGGTGTTCGCGTTGAAGATCTGGAGGCATTACTTGTATGGAGAGACGTGTGATATTTTCACTGACCATAAGAGTCTCAAGTATAATTTCACTCAGAAAGAACTTAACATGAGACAAAGAAGATGGTTAGAACTTTTTAAGGATTATGACACCAACATTCAGTACCATCCCGGTAAGGCTAATGTAGTTGCTGACGCACTTAGCCGGAAATCAGGCATTCTTGCAAGTATTGAAATTGAATCTAGGATTCTTCGTGACTTAGAGCGTTTGGATGTTGAGTTGTGCGTACGAGGCTTTGATGGATAATGGGCTAGTATGAAGGTGGAGTCGAACCTTATACTGCAAATCAAAGAAGCTCAGAAAGATGATGGCGAGCTGTGCGCCGTGGCGCAAAATGTTGAAGAAGGTAAACAGACGGAGTTTAAGGTTGATGATGACGGAATTGTATGGTATGAAGATAGGCTTTGTGTTCCCAATGATTCGGTACTTCGCGAGAAAGTTATGACTGAAGCTCATAGTTCTCCTTTCACTATCCATCTTGGGTCTACCAAGATGTATAGGGATTTGAAACAGTACTTCTGGTGGAATGGCATGAAGCAAGATGTGGCGACGTTTGTGTCGAAGTGTATGATTTGTCAGCAGGTTAAGATTGAACATCAAAGGGCTAGTGGACTGTTACAGCCATTGGATATTCCAACATGGAAGTGGGATAAGATATCTATGGATTTTGTGACTGGGCTACCTCTTACTCAGAAGAAGCATGATGCGATTTGGGTAGTTGTTGATCGACTAACCAAATCTGCTCATTTCTTACCAATTAGAAAGGATTATGGTATTGGTAGATTGGCGGAAAATTTTCAACAAGAGATAGTTAGGCTTCATGGTACTCCGGCATCTATTGTGTCCGACAGAGATCCGCGTTTTACTTCCCGTTTATGGAAAGGGTTGCAAAAAGCTTGGGGTACTCGACTTAATTTCAGTACAGCATTTCGTCCTCAAACAGATGGTCAGTCAGAAAGGACTATTCAGACCTTAGAGGACATGCTAAGGGCTTGTGCTTTGGAATGGACGGGCAGCTGGGATGAATATTTGTGTTTAGTAGAGTTTGCATACAACAACAGTCGGCATGCTAGTATTAAGGCAGCACCGTTTGAACTTCTTTATGGGAGAAAATGTAGAGCACCTACTTGTTGGGATGAAGTAGGTGAACGTTTAATTGAAGGTCCGGAAATGATTGAGATCAGTAATGAGAAAGTAACTGTTGCTAGAGAAAAGTTGAAGGAGGCTAGGTCTCGTCAGAAAAGTTATGCCGACAAGCATCGTCGTGATTTAGAGTTTCAGGTTGGAGATCGTGTATTTCTGAAAGTCTCGCCGTTTAGAGGTGTGAAACATTTTGGAATCAAGGACAAGCTCAGTAGTCGATTCATCGGTCCGTTTGAAATTCTGGAATGTATAGGAGAAGTTTCGTATCGGTTAGCACTTCCGCCTCAGTTATCGCATGTTCATGATGTTTTCCATGTATCACTCCTAAGGGGGTACAACTATCATCCGTTACATGTTGCTTCTTATCCGTTTGATCAAATTCAGTTCGATATGTCTTTATCTGAAGAACCGGAAGCCATTTTAGAAAGGCAAGAAAGAGTCATGAGAAATAAAGTCATTCCGTTCGTTAAGATTCTTTAGAAAAATCACCCGGAGCGTGAGGCTACTTGGGAGACCGAAGACTCGATGCGAGCTAGTTATCCTCATTTCTTTGAATAGTTTGGTATGTTCTAATTTCGTTTTCGTTTCGTTTCATTTCAATTTTCGAGGACGAAAATTCTACTTTTAGAGGGGAAGGGTTGTAAAACCTGAAAATCTAAAACATGAATAAAGACTAAAATACCCTTGAAATCGAAATTATAAAATACGTAAAATACATTTATGTTCATTTAACGAAATTAAAATCTAACTTATGAATAATTAAAACCTAACGAATATATTTAAGAAATCGACATTGTATGACGAAAGTTAAACGTCTCGCATAAATAGTTGGGCCTCGCCTTTCGTTTATTTGTGAACCAAGTTGGGTCGTTCGTTTTGTTGGTTTGGACTCAAGCCGAGAGCCCACTTGGGCCGTGTTTCTTTTGTTCGGTTGGATCAAGCCGAAGCCCACACACCTCAAGCCTAATCCGATTTGTACCACCTATAAATACAAACACATTAACACAAATTGGAACCCTAGTTTGCAAGTTTGGTATTTTCTTTGCCTCTTCTTTTTCTTTTCTTTCGGCCGACTGCTAACACCCCCTTGGTGTCGAAGTTTTGGTTCCAACGTGACAAGCTAAGGTATAACTACGTTCTTCTCGTCTCACTTTGATACACCTAACGTTATTATATGTTGTAACATGTTTTGTTTTTAATCGAAGCTTGTGTTTTGCCGAACCATATGAAACCGAAACAACATATATGAATCGGACCTTATAAATATTAGAGAGCATGTATTGTAATATGTGTTGTGTGAATCGGTATTAAGTATGTCGAGCTATATGTAAACCGAACCACATATATAATAAATCGGCCAAGGTATAACATGCAAACGTAAATATGTAAGGTACGAAGAGGAGTTAGGGTTTGTGTAAAACATGGAAGCCGAAACATATATATTAGCCGAACCATGTGAGTGTTTGTGAACGTGTGTTAAATGAGTAAATAACATGCAAAACCTAAACCCTAAGTGATGTGTGAACCGAACCAATTGGTTTGTGAACCGTGTATCATGCGCGTGTGTTGTGAGTCAAGTGAGCTTGTCGAAATGTAAACGTAGTACGTGCTCATATCTTTTCGAAGCTATTGTGCATGTGTGTGTCGATGTGTATCTAATCCGGATAATAAGTAACTTTTATTGTCACATGAAATCATAAACGTGCATGGGTATAAGAGTTGACGTATAATATGTATATAAGTAACGTATGGTTAAAGTCATGAAGGTGTTGAGTAAATAAACAAGAGTTAATGAGTTGTGTGAGTTATGACTTTTAAACTATTTTCACATTTAACCCTAAACTTTAATAAATGACATAATGAACCCTAACCTACAATATTGGTTATAAAACACTTAAGTCTCATTTAATCATAAATCTCTAAATTATTAAGATCACTGAATACACTAAGAATAAACACCAAACATTAAAAGATCATTTCGACAATTATGGAATCATAAATAACATGTACGACCATTAATGTGTATAGGTTCTGTGAAGAAGGAGTAATCCTTTGCTTTCCGTATTTCTGCTTTTTGGTCATTTGCTTTGGAATAAGGTACAGATATTCTGACCTTTTCAGTAAAGGTTCCTTATAACGTTTTCTTTCGTTAGCTTTTATATTAGGGTTTCCTAAGCCTTTGCTATAAACCCCATTCTGTTTGTTTGAGCTGTTTCTTATCAGAACTCTGATTCCTGAATTATAAAACATTTGATTTTGAACTATATGATATGAAAACTCTGATTTTCAAAATATGATTAATCTTCTGATAAAGCATGATCTATGTCAGTTTTGACATTCTGATTTGACCTAAGATAGTTTGACACCCGAGCCAAATATTTCACTAGTCATGGGGGTTCCATGTCCGTGTCAGTGATGCACCTCTGACATGACTCTAGGGCAGTAGAGTGATGTTCTGCCACGTCCCTTATCTGTTATCTGTTATGAGCTCAAGTTATGTTATATGACCAATATCTGTCTGTGGGGCGTATGGATGCATCCTAGATCTGTTATCTGTTATCTGTTATATGTTATCTGATGATTGATGCTGCGTGCATGCACGTCCTTCATAACTCTGGTAGGTCTCCCCTACAAATGTTGCCTTATGTGAATATGATTATGATCTGATATATGTTTCTGGGCTCGTGGTAGTTAACTATAAACCTTATTCGATAATTCTGTTTTATACTCTGAAAATGATTATGATTTTGCTATCTTTCTTTCACTATATTCCGTATTCAATTTTGTTTCGTATTTGCTTTGCTTTTATATCTGTTCACTGATCTTTTGTAGCTCAGCCGCATTTTCCTTTCTTCCGCGGCAGGTATCTAAGCATTGGAGCTGGGTTTTGCTTTGGGATGAGTGCTGAGTGGACTTACCTTAGAGATATTTAGTTTTGATCTTATGATGCCATTTAAGACTTTACTATTTCAGACTATTTCTATTGGAATTTATTTTTCCATTGGGACCTATGTATTGAAGTCATGTTGACTTGAATTATTTCATCATTTATGTTAAGACTTCTTTTGGATATTTATGTTTGCTTTGATATGACACCATTATTTGTGATTCCTTTACCCTTGTCGGGTCGGGGCGTTACACTACACTTGTGTAGTTAGGAATAACTAAATGATAAGAGGCATTAGGATAACCCTTGTTTGATACCCGTAATATAATTACTTCTTCCACATCGGTTGAGTAATTCCCTCACACCTTTGCGTTGTACTCGTGATGTTACCGTAGAGGATGGTAGAGTAAAAGTGTATGGAGAAAAAAATAGAAAAAAATAGAAAAAGAGAAAAGAAAAAAAATAGAGTGAAAAAAAAAAAAAAAAAAAAAAAAAAAAAAAAAAAAAAAAAAAAACCATACGGGCTACCATCCTACATCTATCCTTTAAATTTATGTTTGTTTGTTTCAGTTAGCTAGAGTCTAGAGTGTCGAGTCTTGGCTTAGCAACGCTAGTATTCGTATGCTTGTAACATAGAGATTTTTGACTTGCCACCACTAAATAGACTATCCCACCAAACCCTTTGTTTCCCTACCGTAAGCCTAACATTACAACCCTTTAAAGATCTCTTTGATAGTCTTTCCTAGGTGCTTACGCCAAAGCGATGGAGGTTTGATCTATTCTCAATCCTATGGTAATCTATGTACTAGGACCGGTTAATGAGTGTTTAATCTTCCATTTCCAACTTGTTATATTTCATATACACCCGAGAGAGATGTGAGTATCCAAACACCCCATGTGAGGTGCTAGTATGTAATTTCCATGCTTGTTATGACTTTTGTGGGGCTTATATGTGTTGTGGACTGTTTTAAACCAATGCTTCATGACCCTTAACTTATAAATTAATTGGCTAAAAGCACATTTGCTTGAGGACAAGCAAATACCAAGTGTAGGGATATTTGATAAGGTTTTAAAATGTACCTTTTTGAGGGGTCGTTGAAGGAAAATTTCTGTAATATCGTTCCTTTGTATCCGTTATGTACCAAGTGTAGGGATATTTGTATCCGTTATTACTTAATATCGTTCCTTTTCACTTTTTAGGTCTCTTGAAGGCAAATTGCTGTAATGGCACTTATTTGGACGAAAAGGCGCGAATATATGAAGAAAATGGCCAAAGTCAAGAATCGAGACACTCAGGCTGCAGGAACTGAAGGCGACGGCGTCACTGCTTAACTGCGACGCCGTCGTACACATTTTGTGACGGCTCAGTAGCCAAATTGCTTAATATCAAGTGACGGCTTCAGGTATTAAAAGAGTAGGGCATCGCAGCTCAGACGGCCTAGATTTGATCCTGACGGCGTCAGAAGATGAAGTCGACGACGTCACAACCATAAGGTGACGCCGTTACAAGCTGCAACATGCACGCGAAGTAGTTGATACTGTTTTGGCCATAACTTTTGCATACGAACTCGGATTTAGGTGATTCAAAAGGCCACACGACTAGAACGAGAAAATCTACAATTTTGTGAAAAAAAGTCATCGCGACGCCGTCACTCTTTAGGTGTGACGCCGTCGCTCTTTGCCGACAGAAAATCTGCCTATAAATATAACATTATAACTTCACTTTTTGTAAGCCCTAAACCCTAAGTCCGATTCCAGGGTTTAGGTAGGTGTTTTTCCAGCAACTTAAAGGGTTTCAAACACTCTAGAAACATCGTGTAATGGTTTGTTTGTTAAACCAATCCTATGGTATGTCTTCAATTATCATAATTGTTGCTTGCTCTTCATTAATTATGCTTGGCTAATTCACCTAGTATTTGCTTATGATTGTATGAAACTTGTATATAATTAATTAGATCTTATTGATTTCTTAGTGATGCTTGTGTCTATCTTCATCATTAGGGTGTGACAATTTCAATGAGTCTAATTTGTTTAGTTTATAATTCTTGCACCCTACTGTCTCTTGTTTGATTGGTTGTCTCTTATCTTAACTGTGATTGACCTAGTATTGCGATAAGTCATTCATTGTGTAATTAATGCTTAATTAATCTTTGTGAACCTTATTTGATCACTTTTGTATCCGTTATTGCTTAATATCATTCCTTTTCACTTTTTAGGTCTCTTGAAGGCAAAATGCTGGAATGGCACTTATTTGGACGAAAAGGCACGAATATACGAAGAAAATGGCCAAAGTCAGAATCGAGACACTCAAAGCTGCTGAAAACATAAGGTGACGGCGTCGCTGCTTAACTGCGACGCCGTCGGAGGATTTTGTGACGGGACAGAAGCCAAAACTCATATTTTCAAGTGACGACGTCAAGTTATAAAAGAGTAGGCCGTCGCAACTCAGACGGCCTAGATGCAATCCAGACGGCGTCAGAAGCTGAAGAGGACGGCGTCACAAGCACAAGGTGACGTCGTCACAAGTCTAACGTGGCCAAGACGAAACCCTAATGACGGCGACACGACGGCGTCACAAAACATAAGGTGACGCCGTCGCATGTGTAATCTTATATATAGAATCCGAATTTTTCAGTATTGGTGTGTAGTCTTTTGGAGTAAAAACCTAAACCGAACCAAGGCTGTCTTGTATAGTATTTTAGGGTTCCAAACCCTATCTTACACCAAGATAAGTGTTTTACTTCATTAATACAATTATGTGTTTGATTATTTGTGTGTATGCTTGCATGTTCTCCATGTCCGGCTAATTTACTTGTGTGTTTGCTTAGGGAATATGAAACTTAATTATTGAATATTGATTGGTTGTCTCTTACCTTAGTTGATTAATGATCTAGTAATGCGATAGGTCATTCGTTGTGTACTTAATGCTTGATTAAATCTTTGTGAACCTTAGAATATAACTCCTTGAGTAGTTGTAAGCTAAACCATCCAAAGAGTGCCTAAGAGTAAGAGTTTATTATCCCTAGTGGGTTTTTTAGACGAGACCCTATGGTAAGTTCAAAGAGTAGGGAGAAACGCATACCCTACAACCTTAGACACACAACGCAACTAAGAATAAGGACGTAACAATTCAACCACCAATAGGAGATAATTAAGGAGTAGTAAAACCTAAGTAAACACATCTTTAAACTATCATACGAGCACACAATAATTAGACATAGAATACATACACCTTAGATTAGATAATTAGATAAGTAGAGTAATCGGTAGCAATACCAAATCCCCCAAATCCAAACCCCGAGATTCGTACCTTTCCTTAAAAAATATAAAAAGAAAAAAAATAATCTTCCTCAACCCCAACCTTAGCGTAGTAACTTCTCACTAGCATTCCTATTCCCCTGGAGAACGATATCAATACCCGTGGCTTACCCTAATACTACACTACAACGATTAGGTTCACTGCCTAGGGTGTTGAAAAACTTGCTCGACAAAAAGGAAGTTTCTTTGACCCCGAACTACGCGTGTAGCGTTATCAAGTTTTTGGCTCCGCTGCCGGGGAATAGAATAGCTAGTTAGTAGTCCACCTCCTTTAGGTTTCTTTGCTTGATTCCTATCAAGTAAATTTTTCTCATTCTTAGCTTTCTCGTAGTCTATCCCCCTTCTTCGTGACCTTTGTTCGTAACCCCATCACTTTTCATCATGGAAGGTGATAACCACCACCATTCATCAACCCACCACCAATTGACCCGCCAAGAGCCCGTACTCTTGGTGAATACTCAAGACCAAGCCATCTAGGCTATAGGAACACCATTGAGCTTCCCGACCAAGCCCAAACTACGGCCCTGCGATCCGACACCATCCGGTTGGTCCAAACGTGTTGGGAATAATCCGTTACCAAGGATAGTAGTGGTTTACACTGCTTGGTTTAACACTAGCAGTGGAAACATATTCCCACTGCAAGTTATTTATTACCACTGCTATTAGTTTATGATATGGTTAAACGCGTATTGATAAGTATAGAATAGATTTTGTGTATATTCTATTATGTTAGCTATATACTTATCTTGTAAAGGACTCCTTGTTGTATAAAAGGAGATCCTAGGTCATTGTCTTAGGTACGTATTACTTTACAATATTACCTACGAAAGCTTCAAGGTGTAACCCTAGTGATACCAAGATCACTCGTATTATTTCATTAATAATATTGGAGCTTGAGTTTTGTGTTAATTTGTGTTTACTCTCATACATCATATAATTCGTCTTCTAAGTATTACTTAAGTAAATTCTGCTTGCTTGATTATATTATACAAAATATCATTGATACAAGGAGAGTGTCTTAGATCCAACAAGTGGTATCAGAGCAAGGTTCTGATATTTTGTTTTAGAAGATCCAAAGAATTAGCTTGACTCACTCTCTCAAGACAATGGAGATGGAAAACAATGAATCAAACTCTTCTTCTACACCCAGACTCCCTAAGCTTAAGCTTAATGAGTTTGAGATGTGGAGGATACTGATTGAGCAATACTTCCTCATACAGGACTATGCTCTATGGGAGATCATTTAACTTGATGATTCTTTCAAATCTGTGACCACTACTTCAATAGTTGGTGACACAGATGTTGTGAAAGTTTCTGTGCCTAAATAAAATTCTGAAAAAGCTCAAAAGAAGAATGATCTTAAAGCTAGAAATCTATTGCTGATGACTCTTCCTAGAGACCAGATTATTGCATTCAGCAAATTCAATACTGCTAAAGAACTGTTTGAAGAGATTTGCTCAGTGTTTGGTGGTAATGATGCAACAAAGAAGACTCAGAAGACATTTTTAAAGCAAAGTTATGAAAACTTCTCTGCTTCAAGCAATGACTCACTTGATAGCATTTTTACCAAACTTTAGAAGATTGTTACACAACTAACTGTGTTTGGCATTGAGGTAGAAAAGGAAGACCTAAATTTGAAGTTTCTAAGAAGTTTGCCTTCAGAGTTTCAAACCAATGTTACTGTATGGGAAAACAAAACAGACATTGAAACAATGTAGCTCAATGATCTTTACAACAACTTCAAACTTGTTGAGCAAAGGTTGAAGAAGGCAGGGAAACTTGGTACAAGCTCTAGTAGCTTGGCATTGTTGTCAAATTCTGTTGACAGTGATGATTCTGAAGATGAAAGTAATGATGATATTGCCACTGTAGGTTCTAAAGTTTCCGCTGGTAATGTTAATGTTACCACTGCAGGTTCCAAAAAGAAGGTTGCTAGTATTGGAGATCCTACCTTTTATGCTTTTATCTCCACACAAGTTGATGGCTCTGTCTTAACTCATGAAGACATAGAGCAAATTGATGAAGATGACTTGGAAGAGATGGATATAAATTGGCAGATAGCTCTTCTTAGCATGAGGGCTAAGAAGTTCTACAAGAAGACTGGCAAGCCTATTCACATTAATGGTGATGATACTGCAGGTTTTGATAAGAAGAAAGTGGAGTGCTTTAACTGCCACAAGTTTGGACATTTTGCTAGAGAATGTAGAAGACCAAAGACCAAGGACAACAGGTCTACATGGTACAAGCAAAATAAGGGACCAACTATGGAAGAACCAAAGGCAATGTTGGCTATTGATGGTGTGAGCTATGATTGGAGTTTCATGGATGATGAACAAGAAGAAGAACATTCAGATGTTGCTCTTGTTGCTACTGAATTTGCTCTCATGGCTTTCTCTAATTCTAAGGTACAAAACTATGATAGTTGTTCTAAAACATGTAGGGCTGCTAAAGAAGTTGAAAGACTTAATGATTTGTACTCTAATGAAAGGCAAGAATTATATACTGCTAATTATACTCTGGCTAATCTTAGGAGAGCTATGGCAGTATTAGAAAATCAAATAGAGCACTATCAGGCAAATGAGTCAAATTATAATGATGATATGATTCTTCTTAGGAGAGAGGTAGAACATACAACAGCTGTGAATGAAGCATACCAAAAGGAGCATGAAAAACTCCAAAAGAAACTTGAAAATGTCAATTTAACTGTAGACACATGTTATCATCAGTCTAAGTCAATTGATAAAATTTGGAATGCTCAAGTAATTAATAAAGCTAAGTCTGGTATGGGTTATAATACAGTGCCACCACCACTAAGAGGTGTTCCATCACCTCCAGGTGTAGATTTAGCTCATACAGGTTTAGAAGACTTTAAGGAACTTGTTAGAGAATATGGTCCTTTAAAGGACACAGTGGTGAAGAGTGAGGAATTGAGTAAGCTTGATAATGATGTTTTTGAGAGTGCTAGTGACTCATCAGTTGTTGATGAGGATGTTAAAAATAATGTAGAGACTACTATCCCAAAAGTTGTTAATACTGTTACAGAGGAACCTAGGAAACCAGTTAATAAACCTAGACCAACTGTAAAGTATGCTGAGATGTATAGGAACAAGCCTACAGCTCCTAGGGGTAACCAAAGGAGTTGGAATCATGTTAAATCTCAACAACTAGGTAGTGATTTTGTTATGAACAATAAGGCATGCTATATCTATGGTAGTTTTGATCATTTACATGCTTATTGTGACTATCATGTTGGGAGAAGGGAAGTCTATGGGTATAAAAGGGTGGAGACTAACAAGTATCAACATAATGTACACCCTAATTCCCATTGCAAAATGGTCCCAAGAGCAGTTCAACTTAGAAGTGGCCTCAAAACACTTGCCACTGCAAAATCTGTTAACACTGCTCACCCTAAGTCACCTGTTAAAAGTGCAAACACTAAAACAAGTTTTAATAAATCTGCACAAACAGGAAAAAGAACCTTTCAAACTAAAAAGGTTTATAATAACCAACAGTGGTTACCTAAAAAGAAACCAGCAGTTGCCACTGCTCATTCAAAAGTTACCACTGCAAGGGTTTTTAATAAGAAAAGGGGGACATGGGCAATGCTGTGAAGGCCTCAGCACGTTGGGAATGGAAACCTAAAGGAAATACCTCTACAACCAATCCCAATGGTGTATCAATGACCTTTGATAGATTTAACTATATTGATACACGAGGCAGATCCAAGTCAATCATGGCTTGGGTCCCCAAAAGAAACTAACTCTTTACTTATTTGTGCAGGAACATCCAAGGACGAAAAGATCAGATCAAGGATATACAGATAGTGGGTGTTCAAGGCACATGACTGGCAACAAGTCTTTTCTTTTGATTTTGTGCATACTAATAGACTGTCTGTATGTTTTTGTTAATGAAGTTAGTGGATTGAGATGTGTGATGCAGGAACACTAATGATAAAAGAAAACATGGATTATTATTGTTATTACAAAACTGCACTGAAAGTGCAGTAAAATTACATCCATGAGGTACAAAGTACAGACATTACTACATCAACTGATAAAACAACCACAAACAACCCATCCCCTTCCTACCCATAATTCATCCTTTATGGCTTCTTGGAAAAGCCCCAGCTTGGCATCACCTTGGGAGCTCCACGCATGTTAATCCAGTCATACACCCTAGGGCTTGCTAAACCCGTCACCACTATACCAGTAGGTGGTGAGGATGATGAAGGAACTGTTGTTGGTGGTGCTGGTAGAAATGGTAGTGAATGTGATGATTGCAACTCTTCAAGAGGAGCTACTGCTGCAAGAGGAGGAACACTCAGGACTCTTCCAGAGGTTTCATCATCTGTAACATATGGAGACACATAGGAGCTGATCTCTGAGCTATCTTCTTTGATTGTTGCATCCTGAGGCTCTGGTTGTAGTGATGAAGGTCCAGCTGAAAAAGGATTTGACAGAGCAAGTGACTGCTTTCTCTTCTTGGATACAACCTTCTCATACTCCTCTTTTTCAACTCTCCCAGGGTTTTTCAAAACAAAATCATCCCAGGAACTATCAGATGAACTGCTAGAAGAGAGATTGGTTGGACTTGATTGACTCATGGTGTTGCTGAAGTGATGATCTTTGAGGGTACAAGTTTTGGAGTATGTGATTTGAGTGGTTTGTGTTAAATGATCTGTTTAATATATATTAAGTTGGATTCAAGAAGTTAATGAGGGGAAGGTGCAGGTAGTTGAGGAGTAATTGGAGTCCTGTATTCTTGGAAAATGTATCAATGCTTAAGTGTTGACTTTATTGAGTATAGCCACTGCTGTGCTTAATTCTTTCAATATATTAACCATTGCCAACGAAATTATGATTCCAGTGTTAGGTTTATGTTAGTAAATTGCAGTCTGAAGGATTTTTGTTAGTTACTCTCTGGTGAATCGATGCTCTAGGTTTATTAGACCTTATCTAAGTTGTTCACTGATGACTCTATTTTACAGTGGGAACTATATTGAAACCAGTGGTAACATACTTTCAGTGGAAAAATGAAAAACAAAGGAAATTCATTACTAACACATCATACATTACAACCAAAAGTACTCCTAGCAAAACACAAAAACTGACACCTCGCACATCCTATACCTATCTTCAGCTATTCCATTGGTCTCTTGCCCTTGCCCACATAGTCATGTTTATTCTTCTGGGCTCTCTTTCTCTTGTTCTCAAAAGTGGATTGCATCCTTGGACATGGAAGCCCAAGAATCTGTGGAGGAGGTTTTGGTAGCATTACATACCTTGTTGGATTGGATATTTGCTTCATATTGGAGATCGCTGTTTTCAGTGTTATTGAAAGAGCTTTTGGCAACTCTTTAGCAAGAGAATAGGTTTCATCATTTGCATCATCATCATCTGATGAATCGGAGTAGAACTCAAGGGATTTTTCAGGCTTAGCTACAGGCATTCGCTTAGCAGTTTCTTTAGTATATCTTTTGGATGAAGAGCCAGCCCCTGGTGGGAAGTATCCAAACCATCTTGATGCTTCTGAAGATGATTCTGATTCAATTACATACTCTTCTTCGGAGTCAGAAGAGATGTTGATAGTGTTGGAGGGATTGATCATGCTTATGGTTTTGGGGTTATTGTTTTTGAATGAAAGTTGATTAAATTTACCTTAAGCCAAGTCTTTTTATATACACAAAGTCGGTTGAAGGGTTATTTAATGAAGATATTTACCTTTTTCTTATTTTGGTAGGTCAAGGAGTAAATATAGATATTATTGAGTTGACTTTGGAAGATATTTTGCTTGAGTAAAAGTTTGGTTAAAGGTAATTTTGGTTGATCACAAAATTGGTTATTCTCATCTTTTACTAATGCATATCATGTTTTGATGAGAAGTTGGAGTTAAAAGGTGTATATCTGAGATACACATCAAATGGTTATTGATTCACGATGTCTAATACACATAAGAATCAACTAGTCCAGCGCAAACGGCTACTGGTAAAGACTTGACAAATCCGTTTACGGTTGATAGTTTACCAAAAACTATATGGTTATCAACTCACCATATTCTTTATGATTAAGAGTTGGCTAGTCCATACCAAACGGCTCATGGTAAAGACATATCAAATCTGTTGATAGTTGATAGTTTGCTAAAAACTATAATGGGAGCAGTATTGTTTTCTAATGATTTTATCTTCCACTGCTCTTTGAAATTTTTGTGAAAAATTACCACTGCTAGTTCACAGTTTCCACTGACAGTGTTATTTTACCATTGTTGTTCTAGCCGTTACAACTGATTATGTTAGTAATTTATTTTTCACTAGCCGTTGAAAGTAACCACTGATAGTTATATATATAGGGCTAATATTTTAAGTAAAATATCTTCTTTCCATATTATAACTACTTTCTAAAGATAATTTTACTTGCGCATCAATTATAAATCCTAACCCTATATATCTTGTTCTCTCAATTGGCTAGTCATTACTTCAATTCTTACTGACATAATCATATTTTTCATCAAAAGTTTCTATGGCTTCTTTGAAATTTGCAGATGAGCACAACCTAGTGGCCTACTTACAAAAGAATACCGAGAAGAGTGGCCCTGTTTTTCATCAGATTGTGGATTTTCTTCATACCACTCATATAAGGTATGCTTTGCTTTTCAAACCCACAATCTATATCTCTCTAATCAAACAGTTTTGGACTTCTGCTCAGTCCATAACACTTGAGAATAGAGATACACATGAAACAGTGGATGCTCTCAGAGCCACTGTAGATGGGGTAACTATTGATGTTACTGAGGCATCCCTAAGGAGAGTACTTCACTTGGATGATCTCAATGGTCACATCACATTACCTATGTCTGACATTCATGATACTTTATCATCCATGGGGTATGATACCGCTGATAAAAAGGCTACTTTCAAAAAGAGTGGTTTTTGTCCCCACTGGAGATTTTTGATTCATATCTTGTTACATTGCCTTAGTCCTAAGAAAACATCTTATGAGAAATTTAGTTCAACCATGGCTTATCCTTTGGTTTGTCTAGTCACTGATAAGATTTTCAACTGGTCCAACTATATTTTTACCAGTATGAAAGGCAATGTACAAAGTAAAACCAAATTTTTAATGTATCCAAGGTTTGTGCAAGCTGTGCTTAATGAATTTCAACTACAACCTCACACTACTGTTTATCAAATCAGTTGCCTAAAGCCTAAAGTTTTTGAAAATTTGAATAAAGATGGCAATATGATTTTTACACCTCTCCTACCCTAAATGCTTGCTAAAATTTCAACTAAACAAACTACACCTATAATTAATGTACCCAACATTGATTATACATCACCAGTTTTAAGAACCTATGAGAGAAGGTCAAAACTGTCAACTCCTCTCATGACAACACATCAAGTTTTTGCACCTTTTGGTCTAGGAACAAGCAGTGGTGGTTCTAGACTTCCACCTAATCCTACTATGGAGGAGTCTAGACCAATGCCCCATGATTCACCTCTCCCAACGGGTAACACAGTTGGAAGTGCTGAGGGCAGTAGAAACCAATTGGAATTGATGGTTATGTGTACCAAATTAGCAAAACAGGTTGATTCTCTACAAAAGACATTGGCTACTTTCAAGAAGCAACATGCCAAGGATGTTCAACTGTTAAAGACAGAGATTCAGACCTTAAAAGAAGAGGTGTAGAGGTTCAAAAAGCACAAGAAGACTGCAAAGCTGGTGATTTCATCTTCATCCTCACCTTCTAATGGTGATTCAGCTGATCAAGATTTGGGAAATTCCTCCAAACAGGGGAGGAAAACAGGTTCTGACACTGAGGGGAGGAAAATTGATTTTGAAGATGAAGGTGATACAAGTGAAGGAGCAAAAGAAGCTGAAACTCATGGAGAGCAACTTGAAGATCAAGACATTTTCCAAACTGCAACTGATTTTACCACTGATGATATTTCCACTGCAGAGCCAATTCTTGCCACTGCAAGTGAAGAATTTGATACTTTGAAGGATAATAAGGGTAAAGCAGTTATGGAAGATGTACAGCAACCTAAAGGGAAGGTTTCAAAGAAAAGACAAGTTCAGATTGATCATGATAGAGAACTTGCTAAGAAGATTTCAGAAGATCAAATTGCTGAAAGAGTTGTGGAAAAGAAAAGGTTGAAAGAAATAGAAGTTGCTAGCTTTTTGGAAGCTCAAAGATTGGATAGAATGGAAGATGTTGATTCAATTTCCACTGTTCAACCTACTGTTATGAAAGAGAAAGCTCCAGAGTTTAGTTATGTTCCTACTGAAGAAGATATTCAGTTTCTGGTAGATAATAATCCAGAAATCAAGAAAAGGCAATTGACCTTGTTGCTGATGCATCTTTAACTGAGGAACAAAGAACTGCTCAGTTGAAAGATTTCATTATGATGAAGAACAATCAAGCACTTGATAATGTAATCAGTTCAGTCAAGAAGAATCAGAAGAAACAAAGACAACCAACCAAGGCACAAATACTTGCATATATGAAGACTTATTGTTAATATGTTGGTAACTCGAAAAGGCATCAATTCATAGGAATGTCTGATGATCAAGTTGAAAGGGCTTACTACAGAACTGTGAAACAAGATAAATCTTTTATTCCAATGGGTTCTGAAGAAGAAGAAAGAATATTTCCTAGATTGAAGAGAAAGGCCAAAGTTAGTGATTCTCAAACTATTAAGAAGACTAAGGTTGATGAAGATCATACAAAGTCTACTGAGAAGGAGATTCCTACTGAGAAGTTCACTAAAGATCAAATGACTGAAATGATTGTGATTGAAGACATAGATTTTTATCCAGAATCACTGCAAATTCGACATCCTATCATTGATTGGGAAGTTTACACTGCTAGCAATATTGCTTCAACATGGAAGATTACAAGGCTGGGAGGAGAAACTTCATCTTTCATAACATTTGAAGATCTTATTAAAGCTTTTGACAGAGATGACCTTAATACATTATGGAAATTAGTTCAAGAGAGGTTTAATGGTCAAGATCTCAAAGATACAAAGGAGATGCAGTTATGGGTAAATCTTAGAAGGCTTTTTGAACCAAATGCTGATGATGACTACTAGAAAACCTTATTCACATGTCTTGGTACAAAATGTTTTTATTATGATTCATGTGATGTTCATCATGTCTCTACAGCTAATGGAGAAGACTTTTTCATGCTTGTTGAGAAAGAATATCCACTTAGAGCTGGAGCTCTTACAGTAATGTTAAGCTTACACATACGAGTTAATGAAGACAGTGAGAAGGTCAGAGCATTATTACAAAGGCTTCAAGATCAGTGTTCAAGAGCTATACAAAAGTTAAGAGAAAAGAAGTGAAGTGTTTGATTGAATTCCCCAAATCCTTGAAGTTAATACATATTGAAGAAACTTATTGATTTGCAGAGAAATCATAAGTTTAGGGGAGGATTGTTGGGAATAATCCGTTACCACGGATAGTAGTGGTTTACACTGCTTGGTTTAACACTAGCAGTGGAAACATATTCCTACTGCAAGTTATTTATTACCACTGCTATTAGTTTAAGATATGGTTAAACGCGTACTGATAAGTATAGAATAGATTTTGTGTATATTCTATTATGTTAGCTATATACTTATCTTGTAAAGAACTCCTTGTTGTATAAAAGGAGATCCTAGGTCATTGTCTTAGGTACGTATTACTTTACAATATTACCTACGAAAGCTTCAAGGTGTAACCCTAGTGATACCAAGATCACTCGTATTATTTCATTAATAATATTGGAGCTTGAGTTTTGTGTTAATTTGTGTTTACTCTCATACATCATATAATTCATCTTCTAAGTATTACTTAAGTAAATTCCGCTTGCTTGATAATATTATACAAAATATCATTGACATAAGGAGAGTGTCTTAGATCCAACAAAATAGATGTGCATTCCATGGACTTCGTTCCGAAGATCCAAATCAGCATCTTAGGGATTTCCTTAAAATTGTCGATTCCATCGACCTTGTTGCTACTACTCGAGAGACCACGTGCCTGCGTCTCTTCCAATTCTCTCTACAGGACCAAGCTAGTAATTGGCTTGAGTGACTTCCCGCCGGCTCCATCTCAAGTTGGGATGATCTTACCTCTCGCTTCCTTGCTCAATTTTTCCCACCGGGGAGAACCACTAAACTTAGGCGAGACATCTTGACGTTTCAACAACTCCAAGGTGAGTCTCTCTACAAAGCATGGACTCGATTTAAGGACCTACTCCGTAGACTTCCCCATCATGGCATTGATCTTTGGCTTCAAATCCAAATCTTTTATGACCATACCGATTTCATCACTCGACGATCCATTGATCGAGCCGTCGGTGGAAGGCTCAGCGACTTTAATGCAGAGGAATCTTGGGATATTATAGAGGGGCTTGCTGATCAAAGCTACGAAGATTGGAATGAATATCCTGAAACTCCGGTTAACGTAGTTAATGCCATATCAACTCCTTTTGAATCTTCCGACACCCTCGAGGAGCAAATGAGTGCCATTGAGAGAGGAATTGATTATCTTATGGAAAGGCAAAGAAGAGTCCCCGTACAAATTCCTCGAGTAGCTGTCAAATCCGCCAATTCCACCAACCACCCCATGCCTTTTTCGGAGTCCCAAAGTGGTGAGCAAAACCCAAATTCCGAAAGGCGCTTCCGTTCTACTTCCCCAATACCACTTTCACCGAGCTTCAAGGAACAAATGAGGGAGTACATGGCAGCTCATACGGAGAGATTAGCCAACTTTGAAGAGGAGGTTTATAGGCAGAGAGAGGAAATGCAAATGAAAATGACGGAAATGATGAATTTGGTAATAGAATATACCAAAACAAAAGTTCCCGAAAAGGTACTAGTAAGAAGCAACGATTGTCCTCCCACTTCGTTTTTTAACGCCGTTTCCATTATGCCCGAGGATGCAAGGGTTGAGATGAGGAAAACTGAGGAAAGCAAGAAGGAGGAGTCTGTGCCTAATGATGAGCCTGAGACCATTGAGTACTACCTTAAGCATGAAATTAACAAAAAAACCATTGCAAACCAAGTAAACAACTTTAGGTACAATGAAGTTCTTAGGGAAGCCCTTGAAGGAAAAATGACAGAAGAAGAGTATGACGCCTTACCTATGGGACCCCTGTATGAGTTGGTCATAAAAACCATTAACAAAAAAACGAGACACCACAGGGAATTTCGTGATACCATGTAGCATAGGTGATATTGATAATATAAATGCCTTAGCCGATCAGGGGACTGATGTGAACATAATGCCATTATCAATCTAAAATAAGTTAACTAAGGAGAAACCAGCCAAGACCGATCTTAGACTTTCCTTAACTAAACACACCTATGTCCACCCCATAGGAATCGCGGTGGATGTTCTAATTGAGGTGGCTAATATCGTTTATCCAGTGGATTTCGTGATCATTGATGTTGAGGAAGATAAAAACGTACCCCTCATTCTTGGGACACCATTTCTGGCCACCGCCAAGGCAACCATCAAATGCGGAGAGGGCATCATGATACTCAAAAGCGGGAAGGGGTGCGCTAGGATACCCATCATCCCAAGGTATCCTCTTAAGATCACGGAAATGATTACGGGTGGAAATCAAAAAGCCCCTAGCAATAGTGTTAAGAAGAAGATGAATGACTGGGAAAAAGGGCTTAGGGACTTTATGGTTCAAGGATTGTATGCAACGTTGTGGAAACCCGATAAGAAGTTAGGAAATAATCCCACTTCGATACCTAAGACACAAAGAACCCTAAGGAATTTCTAAAAGGAGAAAAAGTACTTTTATACAAATGACGGATAATGGCATTACGAGGTAGAAACAAACCAAGATGGTTTGGACCTTTCACAGTGAAGGAAACCAATTTAAAAGATAAAACCGTCACCATAATAGACAACGTTGGCAAGGAATCCACGGTAAGCATACAACGTCTACACCCTTTCGACGAAGGGAAAGCGAAGGAAGAAGGTGGCGGTAATGAAGTCACGTAGGAGCACGACTACGAGTCTAGCTACAAGACTCTTAAATAAAGAAAAGCGCTTCGTGGGAGGCAACCCATGCTTAATTGTTTGCTTGTTAGTGTCATATGTCTTTTATTGATTGTTTATTCTCATGTTTAAATTTGTAAAAATGCTTTATTTTGTTTTTAACCTCGTCTTAATTGCATATAAAGGTATTTTACATAAGGAATAAGTGTAGGGGGGATTACACACGTTTTCAAAAGAAACATAAACATGAGAATAACAATTAACTAAAAGATATATATATATATATATATATATATATATATATATATATATATATATATATATATATATATATATATATATATATATATGTGTGTGTGTGTGTGTGTGTGTGTGTGTTTGTTCGAGTCAAATGCTTGTATCGAGTCATAATGGATGTTTTGCAGAAATTTTTCAAGATTCTAAAGATGTAAATTTTTCAGAATTTTTTCCAGAAAATCGCAGACCAGTTTTTGTCAGGATAACCTGACGGCGTCAGGAAGGAGTAAAAACAAGAGATTACTTTTTTCTCGTATTCTGAGCTACTTATAAATTTTTGGAATTTTCCAGGTCTTAATTTTCCAGAAATTCTGTAAACATCCATTCCACAAGCATTATATCCTAGTTTAAATCGAGTCTTATATATATTATTACCGCCGATTTTACGCGAAGGTTTCGTTTGTTTTCTTCAAGTGTGCAGGTTTAATTTATCAAGAAGAAGTTACATAAGATTGGAAGGAGCTTTTCACGCATAAATTCTTCTTGGAAAGGATTTAACCACTACTTCACACACGGATCCTACCGAGCTAATCAGGGGAGTATTAGTTTCTTTCGTTTTTAATTACCTTCCATTATCATAACTTTGATACTTTCGGGGAACATTGGGGACAATGTTCAGTTTAAGTGTAGGGAGGGAAAATAAAACGGGATCTTTGAAACTATGCTTATCCTTGAATATTTGCTTTGTCCAATTGCATTTGCGTACTAAACCATGAGAAAATGTCGGTTAGGGTAATTTTGGCACCAAATTTAAAATTTTTCATGATATATAGGAGTGGGCCATTAGCCTTAACAAAAGCGTCTCACGGATAGTAAGTTACATGACTAGCACAAAAACCCTTTACCACCTAAATTCCACCCAAACTGTGAGGATCGCCCTTAGATTAGTAGGAATTGAAGCATTCATCTTTAATGCTTAGAGTGTAAACCGGTAGTATATTAGATTCTAGAACTTGTTTTGTGATGCATTCCGAGATCGCTAGTAAGACTACACTTGTGTAGTTAGGAATAACTAAATGATAAGAGGCATTAGGATAACCCTTGTTTGAAACCCGTAATATAATTACTTCTTCCACATCGGTTGAGTAATTCCCCCACACCCTTTGCGTTGTACTCATCTTTAGTACACGATACCCCTAGTTAACCCCTCTGAGCCTATCCTTTTCGCAGTTCTCGTGATGTTTCGGTTTTTCTGGAATATCAATGAAGAGCATTGTTTACACCCCACCCCCAAATATACACCCAAATCGCCTTAGCCTACCTTGTATGCACTCACTTTTAGTGCATTATTGTTATCACCCTAAACCCTTAGTTCAATTATCTGGTTACTTGCATGAGTTGCTAAGTCGAGTCATATCCTTTGTATACAGTTTTGGGACGATTGGGATTCATGGGAAAAGTTAAAGTTTATGAAATGACAGGAAGGGAACGTTAAATTCAAATTCCTTTTGTTTGCATAATAATGTACCCCAAGTGTTTTGATCTTTTCAATTCGGGTCAAATTAGTGTTAGAGTAATAAAAACTCAAGTGTAGGGATGTGCCTATAAATCCCTATCATTTTGATGTTACCGTAGAGGATGGTAGAGTAAAAGAGTATGAAAAAAAAATCAAAAAAAAGAAGAGAAAAAGAGAAAAGAAAAAAAATAGAGTGAAAAAAAAATAAAAAAATGGGCTACCATCCTAAATCTGTCCTTTAAATTTATGTTTGTTTATTTCAGTTAGCTAGAGTCTAGAGTGTCCAGTCTTGGCTTAGCAACGCCATTCTTCGTATGCATTTAACATAGAGATTTTTGACTTGCCACCACTATATAGCCTATCCCACCAAACCCTTTGTTTCCCTACCGTAAGCCTAACATTACAACCCTTTAAAGACCTCTTTGATAGTCTTTCCTAGGTGCTTACGCCAAAGCGATGGAGGTTTGATCTTTTCTCAATCCTATGGTAATCTATGTACTAGGACCGGTTAATGAGTGTTTATCTTCCATTTCCAATTTGTTATATTTCATATACACCCGAAAGAGATGTGAGTATCCAAATACCTCATGTGAGGTGCTAGTATGCAATTTTCGTGCTTGTTATGACTTTTGCGGGGCTTATATGTGTTGTGGACCGTTTTAAACCAATGCTTCATGACCCCTAACTTATAAATTAATTGGCTAAAAGCACATTTGCTTGAGGACAAGCAAATACCAAGTGTAGGGATATTTGATAAGGTTTTAAAAGGTACCTTTGTGAGGGGTCGTTTAAGCCCTTATTTTATCACTTTTGTATCCGTTATTGCTTAATATCGTTCCTTTTCACTTTTTAGGTCTCTTGAAGGAAAAATGCTGGAAATTGAAGGATCGTTATTTTATTGTGTTGATGATTCGGGTGGTCTTGGATGATCAAAATACATGTTTTCCATTTTTGAGAGAGAAAGTAGAGAGAGAGGGTGTTCTTGCTAGAGGTTTACACAAAGGAAAGATTAGATTAAAATGAAGCACCACCCCTTCCATCCATGGAAGGGGTATTTATAGTTACAGATTACACGACCTCCTATCGGCCTGTGGATCAGGTATACAGTGGGTAAAGACCCGTCCTTCCTCCACGGTGTTGCTCTAAACTAAACTACGCTACAAACTAACTAATAAACAACTTAATAACGTAAATAACGACAAGTCTACGAGCTAACTTAAGCTAGATAACATTTGGGGTGACCGACTCTTCACTAAGGAATTTTCTAATTCCTAACAATCTCCCCCTAAGGGAGGTCACCCCATGTTTTACATTTCGAATCCTAGCATTCTATTCTTGACTTTGTTCTTGAGCTCGTAGACTTGAATTCTTCATTTCCGCAATCTTTGTGCTTTTGTAGCGATTCTTCAAAGTCCGCATAATTTTGTACTTTGAGTGGAGGTCTTTGAACTGATCCACATCTTTGATGATCTTCGAGCTTTCATTGAGATCATCAGCCACAGTAAATCTCTGGATCACCCATTATTGTGTTGCCATCATGTGAAGTTGTGACTTTTGATCCGACATGCTCACACTTTTGAATCATGACATCTTTCCATCAGAGTAGCGGAAGCCTTACTGGTTCATGATATTTGCAGCAGCGTAGCAGAAGCATAGTATAAAAATATCAGAACCAGGTTATGTAGATATGCACCAGTCATGATTTCTTCAATTAAGTGTGGTTGCTGTGAACATGCGGCTTTGGATTGACTTTTCAATTCTGATCAGCTGCAATCGTTGGGGTGTACCTGCATACGACAGTTAGCAATAAAGCGCACGAAAGTGTCTTTGATCACTTTTGTTGAATTGAGGTACGCGGCCCACGGTTCCCCATTGATCAGTACAAGTACTGCCTGTGATCAGGTAGGATTCCTAAGAATCTCCTTGACAGGGTTTCGCAGCTGTTCTAGCTGTTCTCAAACCGGAATGTCTCAAAGAAGACAACACAGAGTGAGTGAACCAGCAAATTAAGATTCACTGATTGATGAAAAATGATTTAAAAAACAATCGCGTATTGCTTGAAGAAAGAGTTTTGCAATACGACTAAGGTTTTATGAGAAAGATCAATTTTCAATCAAAATACTTTTTGTATTAGAGAATGAGTACACATTCGACGTGCTAGCGAAAAGAAGAGATTCGCACATCGAACGGTTTTTCTAAAAGTATTTTTCAATCAGATATACTTTTTGAATTTGAAATGAATACACACTCGACGTGCTAGAGAAAAGAAGATTTGCACATCGAACGGTTTTTCCAAAAGTATTCGTCAATTCCATTCCTGGACCAAGGTTGATTCAAGATTGAATCTCCCCATCGTTTCTATCCAGTTGTCACAAGTTTGATCTTACGAGAAGATCTCACATGTCACCCACCAAGAGATTGTTTGATGTTGGCTCTAGAAGGATTTCCATCTTCATCGTGAATACTTTTACATACCACTCAGATGTTCTGGCAATACCACAAGGATAATGCATAGGACTCTTAATATATAGTTACTTTCCACATTGTGTGAAACAGCAAGTCTTCATGAATTTAGTGTCCTAACGAGATATTGTGGATGATCTCTTGGCTCTAGACTCAATAGTGCTCATTTGGTTCCTGTGCCGGAGACTAGGGAGAGGGTCTCCTTCTTCAATATCAACAATATCTACGAGAAAGTCGATAGATAATGTCGGTTCCCCGTGAGAATGAAACAAGCCCTTTTAAGAGGAACTTGAGTAGTTTGAGAAGTTTAGTGCAGTGCGTCACTGGGTCCATGACGTCTTGTCTTCAATACCAGTGTTACTTTAGTAAACACCAGTAGCATATGTATTGAACCCGGTTTCTGCCCTAAGGTTGAATTGATGGAGGGCTATTTCTTTTCACCCTTTTCTCATTCATTTCTTTTTCATTCTTCAACCCCTTCAGTGCTTACCGAGACTTCATTACTAGAACCTTGTTGGGTTTATTCCAGTACTAGCTCTGTCTCAGTCCGCACTTTTCCCATATTCTCATTTTTCTCCTTTTTTCATCATACCTAAGGACTTCTACACTATCTAGTGGATTGTCCCTGGGTAGATCCCTTCGGTTTTGGTGGATCGTGGGAACTAATACCTAACCTAACCATCCTTATAACACCATGCATAAAGTAAATTGGTCGGTCTTTTGGTACAGTTCATTCTTTCTTAAAACCAATTGAAAAATCATTTGAAAAAACAATCAAGGTACTTGTGATACGAGATCAAAGCATTTTGTACCCTAATAGTTTTGATCATTTAGAAAACCTCCCCCTCAACATGTGCGTATGATTTAGAAATTGTTCAGCACAAGGAGGCAAGAGGACTTTGAAATATTTTCTTTGATCACACTTTTCATACGAAAAAGCCATTTGATTTTCATGGTAAAATTCTCCCCCTCAATATGTGCATAGGATATGTAAAATCATTTTATCACATAGAGGCAAGAGTTCTTTTGAAGTACATCCACGATCACAAAAGCCATTAAGAAACCATTTGAAAACTCAATCAAGGTACTTTATAAATCTCTTTAAAAAGTTTTTGTACCTCGATAGTTATGCTCCCCCTCAATATGTGCTTCTAGATTCGAAAGCGTTTAGCACATATGAGAGAGCAGCCTGCACAATTTCATCAAATCGATCACCTTTTATCAAATTTCATTATTAAATCACAAATTCTCCCCCGATCAAAAATATCAAACCCTTTGAGATTTTGGATCCCAAGTGATTTAATTAGGTTTAGAAAACATGGGAGAAAATGTGGCCTTGTTTAAATACTCATCTGGTTTTTTGGATAAATCCTCCTCCTCAACATGTGCATTGTGTATTTGAAATCGTTTGGCACATGGAGGCAGGAGTGCCTTTGAAGGACTAAAACTGATTCCATTAAAACAGATTTGATATTTAAATCATGATCTCTCCTCTGATCAAACCATTTGAGATTTGTGATCCCATCTGATTTAAATCATTAAGAAAGTTTGGGGAAAGACGTGGCAAGATTTAATTTTTTGAAAAATGGCAGATAAGGAACAGTTTTTCGACATTAAAGATTGTTAGTGTCAGGTATGATAGTTTTAAGAGACCTTTTAAGTAAAATAAAATAATTTCACAATCAAACAAGAACAGAAAAAATTTCATTTTGACAGATCTTTGAGTTTTAAAGAAAACCATACCATGACATAACATTAAATCTTTAGATCACCACTTTTTAACGTACACACGGACTTTTATGAAGAAATATCGTTTGAAAATATTTAACATGAAATCACTCTCCCCCTCAATCGATGACCGAAGTCGATAATTGAGTGACTTAGGTTTTGATAAAATGAAGTCCGGTGATTTACAAAATTAAGTCCAATAATTTTCAAAACAATATTTTCCATTTTCAAAACAATTTAATCAAATTAATTCAAAATTATTTAAAAATGGTATCCTGCACAAAGATACGTTAGTGGTTGAGAAGCTTCCGTAGTTGTTGCTGTAGGGTTTGGAAGAAAAACCATCTGCTGATGCAGTGAGACTTCTTCTTACGTTGCATTTTGAATGCCAACTGAGGTCAAATTAAGCTCCGTTTCTTCAATCACTTAGAAGAAAACCATATGCCGATGCAGTGAGACCTCTTAAGTTACATTTATGCCAACTCTCCATAGAAGTCCAATTAAGCTCCGTTTCTTCATTTGTCAACCCAAGATATAGTTACACTTTCCTTTCGGCATCCAATCATCTTCAATTGTGGGATCCGGATCCGGAACATTCTTTTATACCAATATACATGCATACGTTAGTGAACACACATACAAATATATGGTGGTCGACATCACCCAAACAACAATCGACTAATAAAAGTCAATGCAACATATCAATCAGATCATATAAATGTATGGGAATAATGTGTTCATCAAACTCTAATCATCTAATCTTAGCAATCATATCCTAGGCACCTAGTCCTTCAACATAGGTTAACATCATTTTTAATTAAGCATATTAGGATAATTTAAGAAAGCCCGTTAGATGATGTAGATTTAAAAAAAAAACATTATCCCCCTCAATCCATGACTCATTTTATGAAAAGTTTAAAAGCGCGGAAGTCATTGATTGAGTTTTCAATTTTTTACGAAAACTCTGAATCTGATTGTTTTTAAAACAACTCATTTACCACCAATTTAAGAAAACGCCAAATATTTTTCTGAAGAATTTTAGACGGAAAAACATTTGTGTAGGAACAGCAGTCCTTCGACATACTTTCCTTAAATTGTTTTTAGGATAAGTGCACGAAATGTTTGAAAATTGGTTTAGTGCAACACTTTCCTATCTTGAAGAGCGGGTTGCTATCTGAAATAATAGCAAGCCATCATTTGAAGCCCGAGTTACAGTCTGAAATAATTGTAAGCCATTTTTGAAGCCCGGGTTACAGTCTGAAGTAACTGTAAGCCATAGTTTGTGACATGTTTAGAAAGAAATATTTACACCTCCTGCTCGAACTTCATCTAAAGTCCCGTGCCATTATTGAATGACATTTCTAAGACCGTAGATGTTATCGATACCAGAAGACATGCCTTAGAAAAACAATATTTTTGGTCTTTTTCAAATTTTCTGATTTTTATGGCTTTTTGTTGGTTTTATAATTTTCTATTTTGATTTTGTTTGTTTTATATTTTTGTATTTTGTTTTCTGATAAATATTTACAAAGATAGAATAGATGATATAGTTAAAGAAGATGATGATACGAGTACCGAGATAAGGATATCGAGCAGCCCCGTTGTAGAAGATAGAAGTCATCATCCCTTAAACATTCACCACCAAAGCTTCCAGGGCTCTTGAATCGAAGAAAGAAATTGAACCAACTGAAAGTGAGACTTTGGCAGCTTCCCCCCAAACCGAAAATCCTTTAGCTGAGCAGATTCGAAGCTCTATTTCAAGCTTGCCTTAGCCAGGTGCACAAAGAAGCACACCATTATCATAAATCCCGTTGCTCCTTTCAAGAATAATCACCGTGATTCTTCGTTCGAGGTTATATCATCAACAAGAACAACAACGTATCATCCCACACATAAATAACTCTTCTCAAATTTCATTACCACTAAAGTCTGAAGCAATGCATCCCCAACGAGTTGTCAAGAGAACACTTCCCCCAAGTAGATGAAATGATGCAGTTCGTCTCTTAGTATAATGCTCAAGAACTCTCCCGAATACACTTCATGAGGTGAATGAAGAACACCTTCCCAGGTTCACATTTTTCTTCCCTGATGAACGTGTATGAAGCTCAAGAACCCGAAGTACACCAATATCCAAGAACTCTCCCGAATACAGATCATGAGGGGAATGAAAACATCTCCCCATGTTCACAATTTTCTTCCCTGATGATCGTGTATGAAGCTCAAGTATCCGAAGTATACCAATACACTAGGAATTAATAACTGATAACATTGAAGAAGCAGGCCAAGTCACTTATTATCTCTGCGGATGACAATCTCTGCGGATGTCAACTCCGGGATAAAGTGATTATATCTCTGAATCACTGATTAAGCACTCAAGTGAAATAGCTGAGCATCCCCAATGTACACAATCTCTCTCCCCTGATCATTGCGATACCATCGAAATCACCACACACTAGTGTACCTCTTTTATCTTCAGAAACTTTATCTAACATCACTTCCCCCATGTAGTTGAAATACTAACACTAAACGCCTTGATGAGTAAAGACTTGAGTTTCTCTGCGGTCATGACATTTGTTTTCCCGGGATATCTTCAATCACTTAGAAGAATTAAGTTCATCAAGTTTACTCGTCATGAGTCAAACCTTGAGTTTCTCTGCGGTAATAACATTTGTCTTCCCGGGATATCTTCAATTTCTTAGAAGTATTAAGTACATCAAGTTTACTCGCGTTTAGATGCTTGTCTCCTTCCCCCTTTCTAGTTTTGATACTTCAGAATCAGCAACTCTTTGAATGCCCAAATACTTGAAATTTGTTGAGAAGATCGCTTGAAGTCTTTGTGAGAATCAACATGCTGAATAATGTGAGCAAGTCTAATTGGGGATTAAATTCGACATATCACATTCCCCCAATTAGTCCTCTCCCCTAAACCGACAATCTGTTTGATAAATGCCCAGATTTAAGAAGAAGTCTTTAGATCGTTAAATGTAACTCGTCTTTAGTCTTCTAACATGTAGCAGAAAATGTAGAACAGACTGTAGACTCGACCTTCTTCAAGATTGTGCAGTGGGGGAATAGATAGTTAACATCTTCAACTCACCAAAAAATAAGAACATCACCAAAAAGCATCCCAATTAACTTACATCTTGCAAGTCCCCTTAACTAAAATCTCTCCCAATCAAACAAGAACAAAAAGATGTTCATCAAGGAAATCAGCAATCAGGCCGCAACGAACACACAAGATGTTAACACCAAACTACCAATCACATCAAACAAGAACAGAGAGATTGTTCGGAATCATCATGTTGATGTATACGTGAAGCATTAACCGGAAGCACTTTGTCGACAAACTCATCAATCCGAGTGAAGATGTGTAAGATATAACTTTTCACATACACATCAAACCATAACACAAAGTTGCATATAGATGGAATTCTAGAGAGAGAAAGTTAGAGGTTTAGGGAACTTAGTGAGAGAAAGTGAAAGATATTATTATGAGCTCCAACTCTCTACCTTGGAAGGTAGAGAGTATTTATAGTCTTACATAAATCGCCACACATCGGGCTGTGGATCAGGCATACAGTGGGTAAAGACCCGTCCGTCCTCCACGGTGTTACTTATCTAAATACTACTTAACTTAATAATTACAACGACTACGAGCTTTCTAACGATTACATATACTTGAGGTGACTGACTCTTTAATACCGGGAATTTCTAATTCTTAACAATCTCCCCCTAAGGGAGGTCACCTCAATCATGTACCAAAATTACATAGAATACAAATAGATATTACATACAATTGATCTTGCATTCTTGATGTAGTCCTTTGCTCCTAAGCTCGTAGTCATTGATTCTTCACATTGCATGTTTGGTTACTTCAAGTGGAGGTCTTTTACTGATCCACGTGATAATCATTTTGAGCCATCTTTTGAGATCATCAGCTATCAACAATCTCTGACACATCCTTTGTGGTGTTGGTATTATATGATGTTGTGACTTTAGGACCGACATGCTCACATTCTGGATCATGAAATCTTCACATCAGAGTAGCGGAAGCTTTTGTTGAATCATGATATAGGCAGCAGCGTAGCAGAAGCTTGGAGTGAAAATATCAGAGTCATTGATGCACTAATCATGATTTCTTTTGATATGAATGTGTTAAGTGAGCATGCGGCTATGGATTGACCGCTTCATTCTGATCAGCTGCAAACGTCGGGTGTACCTGCATACAACAGTTAGCACTAAATCGCACGAAAGTGTCTTTGATCACTTTCGTTGAATTGAGGTACACGGCCCACGGTTCCCCGTTGATCAGTACAAGTACTGCCTGTGATCAGGTAGGATTTCTAAGAATCTCCTTGACAGGGTTTCGCAGCTGTTCTAGCTGTTCTCAAACCGGAACATCTCAAAGAAGACAACATGGAGTGAGTGAACCAGCGATTTTTAAGTCCACTGATTGATGAAAAGAGATTTGAAAAACAATCGTGTATTGCTCAATAGAAATAGTTTTTGCAATACAACGAAGGTTTTATTGAAAATCAATTATCAATCATAAAAACACCTTTTGGTTTGAAAAATGAGTACACGGTCAATGTGCTAACGAAAAGAGTTTTTAAGCACAAAGACCGGTTTTTCAAAGGTATCCGTCAATCCATAACCTGAACCAGGTTTGATTCAAGAGATTGAATCGCCCCATTGTTTCTGTTCAGTTGTCACATGGTTGATCTATATAATAGATCCCACATGCCACCTACCAGGAGCTTGTTTGATGTTGGCTCCAGAAGGCTTTCCATCTTCATTGTGAATATGTAAACACATCACTCAGATGTTCTGGCAAAACCACAAGGATAATGCGTAGGACTCAAGATATAATCTCTCTTTCCACATTGTGTGAAACAGAGAGTCTTCATTGAAAGTGTCTTAATGAGATTTATTGATGATCTCGTGGCTCTAGACTCAATTTGTGCATATTTGGATCCTATGACGGAGACTAGGGAGAGGGTCTCCTTCTTCAATATCAACCATCTCTAAGAGAAAGTCGATAGATAATGTCGGTTCCCCGTGAGAATGAAACAAGTCCTTTTAAGAGGAACTTGAGTGGTTTGGAAAGTTGAAGTGCAGTGCGTCACTGGGTCCATGACGTCTTGTCTTCAATACCGATGTTACCATCAGTAGCATATGAATTGAACCCGGTTTCTGCCCTAAGGTTGAATAAATGGAGGGCTATTTGTTTTCACCCTTTTCTCATTCAATTCTTTTTAATTCTTCAACCCCTTCAGTGCTTACAGAGACTTCATAGCTAGAACCTTGTTGGGTTTATTCCAGTACTAGCTTAGTCTTAGTCCGCACTCTTCCCATATCTCATTTTTCTCCTTTTATCATCATACCTAAGGACTTCTACACTAACTAGTGGATTATCCCTGGGTAGATCCCTCCGGTTCTGGCGGATCATGGGAACACATACCTAACCTTATCATCCTTATATCACCGTACATAAAGTAGAGTTGGTCGGTCTATTTGGTATTGTTCATCTGCCATTGGAACCAATTGAAAACCATTTGAAAATCAATTCAGATACTTGTGATATATTATCAAAGCATTTTGTACCTGAATTGTTTTTGATATTTTTAGAACGAGAACTCCCCCTCAACATGTGCATCCAGTATTTGAAAATGTTTTGCACACGGAGGCAAGAGAAAGAATTAATTTCTTTGATTACCATTTTCTAAAAGATATCAACATCACTTCCCACATCAAATCAAGTAGATATAGCATTTCCGGGAAGGATGAGGTTTCCATAAATTTGCTCCCCCTCAATATGTGCCTCGAGGTTTGAAAAGAGTTTTGCACATACTAGAGGGACCCTGCACATTGGGATGAATGATCACGTTTCAAATCAAAGGTTTAAGATAGATGCTCCCCCTCAACATGTGCATGGAAAAATTGAAATCGTTTGTCACATGTGGGCAGGATAGCATGTACATCCTTATAAAACCATTTACCTAATTATCAGTTTAAATCCAATTTAAATCACACATTCTCCCCCGATCACAATTATCAAATCATTTGAGATTTGTGATCTCGTATAGATTTAAATTGATTTTGAAAGCTTTTAAGGAGAATTGTGACTTGATTGTGAAAGTGTTTGAACTGATAAGGATCGGATTTTAAGACTTTAAACTCCATTGATAAAACATGCATGTACATCTTTTGAAAACAATTTAATGCCAAATAACTTTTTAATTTAATTGAAATCATTCTCCCCCTCAATCAATGACATATGTTGTTGATTGAGAGATAGAGATTTTGACATATAAGTCCTGATGATTATCAAAAATAGAAATCGAGTTATTTTTCAAAGCATTTGGTTTTCAGCAGATAAGAGTTTATAGAATCAGAGCATAGAATTTGAAAACATGGTAAAACATGGCTCTGTTCTTTCTTTAAAACCGGGTTATTGCCTGAAAATGACAATAAACCATCTTCTCTTTCTCCCAAATTTTTTTTTTTTTTTTTTTTTTAATAAAATTCGAGCAACATCTAAAGTCCCGTGTCATTCTTTGAATGACAACATCAAGACCGTAGATATTATCGAATCGAGAGAAACATGACAAAATGACAATATCTCTCTTCTTTTTTTTTGAAGATTTTTCGAATTTTTCAAATTTTTATGGATTTTGAAAGTTTTATATTTTTGTATTTTGTTTTTCAAATAACTATTTACAAGAGATAGATGAAGATAGACCTTTACTCCTCGTCTTCCTCCTGAAGACGTTTGAGTGTTTCTGGTTGAAGGCTTTTCAAGCCAAGACGTGGAAGAATAAACTCAAAACGTTCTCTTGGAAGAGCTTTGGTGAAGATGTCAGCTAATTGATATTCAGACCTCACAAAATATAGTTCCACCACACCTTTTTCTACTTGTTCCCTGATGAAATGATGTCGAATGTCGATATGCTTTGCTCTTGAGTGTTGAACGTTGTTGCATGAGAGAGCAATAGCACTTTTATTATCACAGTACAGAGGGATTTTGTTGAATTCATAGCCATAGTCAGATAATTGAGATCTCATCCATAAGATTTGAGCGCAACAAGATGACATGGCTATGTATTCAGCCTCTGTAGAGGAAATAGAAGTACTCATTTGCTTCTTTGAATACCAGCTCACAAGCTTATCACCCAAAAACTGAGCACCTCCTGACGTACTTCGGCGTGTATCTTGACAACCTGCATGATCAGCATCTGCATAGGCCGTTTAACTGCTTCAAGGTGCTTTTTAGTAGGCTTAGCCTGGTATCTAGCACACATGCAAACAGCGAACAAGATGTCTGGTCTACTAGCAGTGAGATACATCAGGGATCCAATCATACTCCGATATTTCGTTTGGTTCGGTCAATCATGGGGGTGTCAACAGGGTCACTTGAATCAAATCCAAATTTCTTTAAAATCTCTGTTGCATATTTAGATTGATTTATCAAAATGCCTCCGGGACTTTGTGAAATTTGTAATCCCAAGAAAAATGACATTTGTCCCATCATTGACATTTGAAACTTTGAACTCATTTCATTTGAAAAACGATCACATTCCATTGGGTCAGTCGAGGCAAAAATAATATCATCTTCATAAATTTGAACATGAATCAAATGTTTGCCTGACTTCCTGGTGAACAATGTAGGATCAACTGCTCCTTTGATGAATCCGGTTGATAGAAGAAACTTTGACAGTGTATCATACCATGCCCTTGGAGCTTGCTTTAAACCGTAAAGATCCTTCTTCAAACGATAAACGTGAGTAGGATGCTCTTGATTCACAAATCCTTCAGGTTGGCTGACGTAGACGACTTCTTTAAGATCTTCGTTCAGAAATGCCGTCTTTACATCCATCTGATAAACTATCATGTTCTTACTAGCAGCATTAGCCAGAAAGATTCTGATTGCCTCGATTCGAGCAACTGGAGCAAAAGATTCTTCAAAGTCTATACCCTCCTCTTGACGATATCCTTTAGCAACTAATCGAGCCTTGTTCTTCAACACATCACCATGCTCAACAAGAGATGATCCAATGGGACTGTTTTGAAGTGCGGGTCCTTAGCTGGAGTGTCCAGGAGCCATTTGACCACTGCGATAGAAACTCTCTCTGACTATCTTTATCAACCCATATGTAGACAATTTGAAGTGACCACTGATAAAGAAAACCTGATATACCAAACTTGAAACTGAAGAAGAATTCCATGCATTTGCATCTTAAGCTCGCCTTTGTGAATTTTAACTTCAATCTCAAATAAGTGATAATTGATTAACTCCGAAGTAATCAGCTTGCGTCAAATGCCCAACACGTGAATAAACGTACAACCGGATGTATGTCGATCCACTGAATGAACCGGAACAAATGATTTCTCGACATTAATGCATTCTTCCTAAAGGTATACATGTAGAGACTGATCTGGAAGATTCACCACAAATGTCTTCGAGCAGATGAGGAAGTCATTTTCCTTAATGTTCATGTGGTTGATTTACAGAGTGCACATTTGGAGAAGAACAATGAAACAATGATCCGTGAAGATTTGGCAAAGGAGTACCAGAGAGCGGATCACTATTCATGAGTGCAACTGCAATGATAGTCATTAACAACGCCTTGTGAAGTAACTGGAGATAAGGTTTCTTGAGACTTCCAAGAAGTACTTCTTAGATGGTGAACCAGTTGAGTCAATACAAACCAAAGCATGAGCTTCAGAAGCTGGATGATCAACATTCGTCGGAGGTTAAAAGTACTCATCAAACATATCTTTGAAAAACAATGAATCCCAAACATTGATTCCCAATAATCCTTAGTAAGTGAAGCATTAGGCGTTGGAGGAGAGTCATCAAAAATCAAAACAATGAATTCCAGTTATCCTTAGTATATTCACTCTTCATCAAAAAGAATATACACTCATCATCATCAAAGATTAAGTCATAAAACCATTATTCAAACATCCATCATCATGTAGTATATTCACTCTTCTCCCCCTCAAAAATTGCATCCGAAGTTGCCATTTTTGATTTAACAAGTGAATAAGAGTATACACCAATGAACGTAGATCCACTTGATGACTGAATGAGCATGGGAGAAACATGAAGCTTGTTGATGAAGAATGTCGATGAGAATGGACATAAACATGAAGATTTCTCTTCTTCTGAAGATAAAGCGCACTGATGCGTACACCTTTCTTTTCTATGAGGAACGGGGCCTGAAGTGTTATCTGCAGATGCCATAATGATGAAGTACGAGGCCTGAACTGATTTGAACAGACGTCATTGTTAAGATCCCTGTCATATGTTTAGAGCCGCCCAAATCCAAATACCAAGGGACGATTTGTACGACCTGCTTTGGACAACAGACGAAGACAGAGAATTGGAAACATTGGATCCCCACGTGCTGATGGGTTCCTTTTGGTTAGCACAAACAGTCTTTGAATCAGCAGAAACCCTAGATGCAATGGCATTATCCCTAGGAGCTGAACTAGTAGAAGCATCAGACTTAGTCAAATGACATTTTGTGCTTAATGGGATTATTCTACCAGTTGGCTTCCAAACCTTAACAGGTACTATTCTAGGCATAGTGGATCTAGCTAAGGGGTAAGGTTTGCCATTCGTTAATATTCGACCTGTGGGCTTCCACTGAAATCCTATATTTGTAAACACATTCCCTGTAGGTTTCCAAGATTGCTTAATCTGTTTCACTCTCCAAACTTTCTTAACTGGGTTATGAATCTTAGACCTCAGAAATAACACATCACATTTATCATGATTAACAGAAAATACACATTTTTTACATGTTTTGCAGACAGCATGAGGCCTCGAATTAATTTCAGTAAGCTTAGAGCTAATACTAGAACTAACACGATTCTTTTTGTTCAAATCAAACTTCTTGTCCCTATGGTGTTCTTTCACTTCCTTATCATGAACACTTTTAGTTTGCGTAATCCTATCCTTCTTTGCATTGCTTCTAGGTTTTGACCCGCTAACTTTAGTGTCAATCTTAACATCTGTAGAAGTAACGATGGGAACATTACATGGCTTCACTACTTTCTGTATTTCTGGTCTAGAAGTGCTGGGATCTGAAGTTCTAGGAGGCACATCAAAGGTTGCTTGCTTGAATTTTGACATGGAACAAGGCATATCAAGGGTCACATGCTTGGCTTTAGGCATAGAACAAGGCACAACTATTCTATCTCGCCTATTGCTAGATTTCGGACTTGTGACAATTACATACTCTAAGAGTTCCTGAGATCGTTTGGCATCCATGCAGGCATAGGCTATAGTACTATCAAAAGGTTTTTCTAATCTTTCATCTTCAACAATCTCACGGAGACCCTTCAAACTTTCCTTAAGGTATGAGAGATATGCTTTATGTGCAAGTTCATTATTCCTAATGGGCGGGGGAATATATAACATATCGATAGCATATTTATCACAAGCAGAAACCTTAGGAACAGAGTATTTACAATTTGGGATTGGCAACTTTCCTTTCACCTCACGCTTCAGATTCTCAATATCGTTAAGTAAAGAAGTTATCTTTTCAATTTGTTTATCATGATTAACTTTAAATGAATCACATAACTCTTTGTTTTGATCATTAACCTTTGAAATTTCAGCTTTAAAACAATCATTTTCCTTTTGCAAGTTATCAATTATGTTTTGAAGTTGGAAATTCTGAGAATCTAAAGGTGGAGGCATATGGGAACCAGTCACATCCTTCTTTTCACCTTTCAGTTGTGAAATTTGGGCTTTCAATCTTTTGATCGTGTTATAATGAGCTCGAATTTGTTCATCACGTTTGCTAATTTCAAAAACTACATCAAACTCAGGAGCATCAGAGGATGTCTTGATATTTGAGGTTTTAACATTTTCTTTGAGATGTTGGTGTTTTAATTGCAAAGCAAGATGTTCAACTTCTAATTTAAAATAATGTTTAACCAAGTTATCATGATCATCCTGTTCTATTTTCTCATGCAATTTTGAATTTGTTGTTTCAAGCTCAATGACACGATCATGGGAGACTTTCAGAGCAACAGATAATTCATGAAATTGAGAAGCATTAATGAAGCAATTTGTAGCAGTGAAAAACACATCTTGAGCAATACATTCAGAAATCAGATTCTCATTCAGTGTGTGCAAGTTCTTCCTTTCAATCTCACTATATTTTAATTCTCTCTCATAGTCACTAACCTCAACAATCATTGCATCAAATACCTTTTCCATTTCTTTAATATCAGAATGCGTCCCCTTTTTAAGACTCTCAAATTGATCTTTTAGTTGTTTAAAGAAAGGCATGACCTCAGTTAAATAGCATTCTTTAGTTTGCTCAAAACCCCTTTCCCCTTCAGTTATACCGGTGGGTTTGATCCTTTTCATACAAGTTTTCTCAAAATCAACAAATAGTTGAAAGATAACATATTCACTGATTAAGGTCTTGCTTTTAGTGGCAAGAGATCTAGGAACTAAGTGCATTGGTGTATTAGGAGGATACACAGTTGATTTAGGCAGTTTCCTACAAGGGGGATTCTTTTCAACAAGATTTTCAGCTTTTTGCATTTCCATATCCTTTTTCCAGAACACTTGTTCAGGGGTTAATAGAGTCTGAGGCTTAAACTTGTTCAAGGAGATCCAATTTTCTTTAGTGTAATTATGGGGTTTGATCGTTATGTTATTCTTTTTACACTCAGGGTCTTCTAACTTCTTATTCATTTTCTCCCTAGTGACTTCATCAGATTTCTTATCTTCCTCAGTGCACTCAACGCAACTAGGTTTCTGCCTAGGCTTAAGGATTTCATTACCATCATAAAGCACCTTATGAGCATTTCTAGCCTTTTTAATTACCTCTGGATTTGGTTCCTCAACAAGGGGAATGCTATGCTTATCGCTTAAGAATCGATGCTTAGTGATCATGTGAGCAGTTTGAATGGTATTCCCTTGTACGTACAACTTATTTTCAAGCTTGTTTTTCAAAGTTTTTAGATTGGAAAAATCATACAAAAGTTTTGATTCCTTAGCCTTGAATTCTTGCTTAAGCATTTTAATATTTTCTTGAAGTTCGTGTTTTTGCTTAGCAGTTTTGGAAAGCTTTTCTTGTAAGGAGTTTAACTCTTGTTTTAATACTTCTTCTCTAAAATTACATTTTCTAATAATTGTATGCATTTGGATATCCATCTCCTGCTCACGAGTGGTAAGTTCAAACTTAGCACGTTGTTCGTATATGGCAACTTGATCCTTATAGGTATTGAGTTCAGTGGTCAAGGAATCATCAGGCACAAATGTAGTGTACTCATGCAATCCATAATCATCATTTTGAGAAGAAGATGCATACCTAGGTACTGCAGAAACTTTCATGCAAGTTTCCTCTGCATTAACGTGCACAGGTTGTGGCCGGTGCATCTCTATCTTGGGTACATCCGAAGCTTCCATGTAGCGTTCCTTTGCATTAGCTTGCACGGGTTGTGACTGGTGCACCTCTCTCTCTTGTGGACATGAGCATGAAGATTCTATTTTAGCATTGTCCGACTCATCATTATTTGTTTTCTCTAACATTCTGCATTCAGCACCACCCGATTCTTCACCAGATACATTACCCAACTTATCACAACAATCTTTCAACTGCACCTGACACTCCTTCACGTCTTCATTCTTTTGTGCAGATTCTTCAATGAACTTTTTCATATTATCCATGAGTTGGATAAATGTCTCAATGAATTCCTGAATTTCCATTCCAGTATGTTTTTTGAAGGAAATTCCAGTCAAGTGTTGATTGTAATCTGCTGAATATTCCCCACTGATGAATGGCTGAAATTGTTTGTAGATTACTTAAAGAGCTGCACTGGAACCATCCTTTTGAACCTCTTCATTAGTAAGTTGCAGCTTTAAATGTTCTAAGTTCAACAGCAAGCTTATTGTCAATGTAGGTAAGTCCTGGCGGAAAAGAGCACTACATGTTCGATCCCCAGCTATGGATAACAGTTGTATGAGGTGCAGATGAAGTAGCTGATATGGCGCAATGCTGCATTCCATTTGCGTGGCATTCTCATTGTACTCAGAACATGAAGATCTCACATCCTCATTGTTTAATTCAAACATCTTTAATCGTTCAGTGTAGCATCCATTATCATTATTATCCACAGCATCATACAATTTAAGCACTTCTGAGATCACTGGGTCAGTAGAGTAAGACATGATGTGTTAAGATGACTGATGGACCGATACAATGAAGGGCGATTGTGTGATAGGACTTTAGATTGTTCGTAGGATTAGCATAGATGTTGTTTGGTTGTGATTCGGATTGGTTTATGCCCGTTTTTCCTGAGAGATATAGGTCTAAAAACTTAAAAACCTCAATAACTTCTGTTCGGAGCGGATTTAGACCTCGAAGATTGACCCGAATGAACTTTAATTCGGCGTGCCATTCTCCTCGTTCTCACGGTCGTTTTGATGGGTAGAACGCTGAAAACGGAGTTACGGTTCAAAAGTTATGGCCGTTTGAAGTTTTGACGGGAAAAATCAACCAAGTCGCTACGAATTCTTGAACCAAGTCGCTAACAACTAATTCGCTACACCACTAAGTCGCTAGAGTCCCAAGTCGCTAGACAAGTTCAAGTCGCTAAGTAGTAACTCGCTAGGCCTCAAGTCGCTAGCATAATTTTGGCAGCAATTCGCTACTCAAGTCGCTAGAGATACAAGTCGCTAAAGAGCAACTCGCTACAGACCAAGTCGCTATCACCAAGTCGCTACCCGTAGTGGAGAGTCCACTACTTGTACTGTAAATCGCTAGATCTAAGTCGCTAGGTTTAGAACTGTAACTCGCTACAATTTTGTAAAGCAAGTCGCTACGAAGAAACTTATCCGTGAGCTAAGTCGCTAGCAAGAAAAACCATATAACCATCACTTTTCAATCCAAAAACAACCCAACCAAGATGATTCAAGCTTACCAAATGATAACCTACACACTTGTGATGATTCTAAACATAAAAGTACTAACAAAATCCAAACTTTAACACAAGAAATCAACCATATGATGCAAAAACCACTAAACTTTTTCAAACTCAAAAACCACCTAAAAACCACTAGAAATCCAAAGATGTGCAAGATATGATCTAACCATGGCTCTTGATACCAATTGTAAGATATAACTTTTCACATACACATCAAACCATAACACAAAGTAGCATATAGATGGAATTCTAGAGAGAGAAAGTTAGAGGTTTAGGGAACTTAGTGAGAGAAAGTGAAAGATATTATTATGAGCTCCAACTCTCTACCTTGGAAGGTAGAGAGTATTTATAGTCTTACATAAATCGCCACACATCGGGCTGTGGATCAGGCATACAGTGGGTAAAGACCCGTCCGTCCTCCACGGTGTTACTTATCTAAATACTACTTAACTTAATAATTACAACGACTACGAGCTTTCTAACGATTACATATACTTGAGGTGACTGACTCTTTAATACCGGGAATTTCTAATTCCTAACAAGATGTCAACCAACGGCTCTTAGAAGAAACTCCATGTAAAGATGATCCGATAAGAAGAAGCTCGGTTCTTACATGAGTTAGGAGCCGTATGACCATATATTCTCATAAGTCAATCAACCATGCAAAAAATTCACACTTCTTCTCCCCCTCAAGAATTGCATACGGAGATGCCATTCTTGATTAAATAAGTGAAAATCATCCGAATGTTCTATTCACACTTCTCTCCCGCAAAATAAGCACGTGATGTTGCCATCTTCATTATAATTGAACAAGTGGAATGAGAAAATAATCAGTGGTAGCCCGGTTCACTTGATGACTGAAGCGCATGGAAAAAGTATGAAGCATGTTGATGAGAATGGTCATAAACAAGAAGATTTCTCTTCTTCCGAAGATAATGCGCACTGAAGCGTACACATTTCTTTTCTTTAGAGAACGAGGCATGAACTGTTGTGTTCATACGTCATAAGAAGATTTCTCTTCTTTTGAAGATAAAGCGCACTGAAACGTACACTTTTCTTTCATTAGAGTACGAGGCCTGAACTGATGTGAACAGACGTCATAATCTCTCTCTTTTCATCATCTCTTGGCACACATGTAATCAACCCCATTATCATTCAGTAGGCTTTTTGTCGTGACAGCTGATGGAGAAAACCCAATATGATGAATTTGACCCTGAAGTAAACTACCCCGAACTCGTGACTTAAACTTGCACAAATGAAACAAAGAGCGGTGCCGATTTCCATTAGCATCTCTAAGTACTCTCTATGTACTCTATACTCTTCAACCAACCAACCATCAAGTATAAGACATACATTACCTCTTGAAAATCCACAATTGAATGTGACACTGAGCACTACAACGTAACTCCTGATCTGGTCCGAACAGTCAAGCTTAATCACTCAAGCTAGCCACTTGTGAATGGCTAACCGTAATAGACTTAAAACTGCTTAAACACAAATACAATGAAGATCAGAGAATACAATGAATTCCCGGGTCGTTAAGTCCCACGGAGACTCAATGGTGTGTCAAAACAAACTCAGATGATGGAGTGATCACTAAGGATAGTGATCGGAAAAGATTTTGATAAAATTATACCTAAAGAAAAGATTTACAAATTACAGCGACTTAAATGCAAATTAAGAAGATTAAAAAGATAAAATATATTAAATAAACGCTATCACTATATTTAAAATGATGAACGTTTAAAACTAAAAACGTACGTTTAAATAAAATTACGTAAACGTACAAAATAAAAAGTAAAATCTAAGAAATAAAATACCTAAAAATATGAAAATAACATTTTTACAATCCTAATGATAAAAGAAAATTTATAGAAAAAGAAAATTATTTTTAAAACTATTTATCTAATTATTATTAATTAAAAACTATTTTTAAGTATTTAAAATGCACTAAAATATAAGAAAATACAAAATTAACCTAGAAAAATGAAATTATAACTTAGAAAAATCTAAAATATGATAAAACTTATTTTAAAACTGAAAATATATTTTTTAGACTTTTTATGTATTTATTATTAATTTAAAACTATTTAAAACTAATTAAAATGCTAGAAAATACTATTTAAACCAAGAAAATTATGGAAAAATATTTTTTTATCTTTTTATATTTATCTAAACTTAAGAAAAATGAAAACTTATTTTTTTGAGACTTTTCTTAATTTTTTGTATTAAATGCTAATTAAAAATGCTTAAAAACTAATTTAAATTAAGAAAAATAGCAAATCAACTTAGAAAAATCTGAAAAATTCAAGATAAACTTAAAATAATATTTATAATCTAAGAAAAATATAAAAAACAGGGGTTGTGTGGAGGAAAATGAAACTGAAGTACAAGTGCTTATTGAAATAAGCACTTGAATAAGCAAATGGGCACCAAAAGCTACCAAATGAATACACAAGCTAGGATAAGCTAAAAGAGCCAAAATGCAACAAGTTACAACTATCTATAACCTCTGGAATACTGATTACCAAGATTTGATGGATTTGAGCTAATGCACTAAAAACAGTTAAGGGGGTCTACTTCAAGCCTAAGAATAAGCACTTGAATAAGCTGGAAACTTAAAAACAACAACTGGAACCTAAACTAGACCTGGTTGACTATTAACAAACCCAAGGACAGACTTTGAGAAGCTCTTATGAGCCAAATGCAAGCCTTGCAAAACCTGGACAAATCCTGTGCAGCTCACTGTGCTCTGCACAGGGCATTTGACCCCATTTTGACAAGCTTGTTTGGGGCTTAAACAAAATTCACAAAATTATACTAAAATAGACATAAGAAAATAGACCAGCATGAGATTTTAAAACATCAATTTTCATTGAAATTGGTTTAAAGATGAAGCCAAGAAAAATCAACTTAGATTGGCTAAAACTGACTTTTTCAATGTTTTGACTTTATTAACAAAACTGAAAGTTTGACTTTCTTGAACTTTGATCTTGATTTTTGGACTGAAATTGATGTAATAAGGTGGAATGATGCTACTGCAAGTTGTATTTATGAAAGTTAAACACAAAATGAGCTTTTGGCTTTGTAAAAGCTCAACAGTTAACTGTTAAAACACATACAATGGAATTTTGACTTTGGACATGTGCAGGCACAAGATTAAGACTGATATGAGTCTCAAATGACTAAACAAACATGAAACAACAGGTTTCAAACAATAAACTACTCTCAAACACAGAATTGCTTACTGATCCAAACACCTCTTTTATCAACTGCTTTGCAAATAAAATACACCAACCATTTAACTAACTGCTGCAATTGATCAAACTAAGTTCACTAATCCTAAATATAACTAGATAAACAAGATTGAGCAGTTTACGACCACAGATACACAGATAACCATAAAATGCAAAATTTGACTTGAAACTTGAAAATGAAATAGGTACTCACAACTGTCAAGCTGTTGTTGCAGGCCAAAACCAAACCAAATTCTACACTAACCTAACCTATTTTAACCCAAATCCATCCTCTGCAACAGCTTTAATCATCACTATTCCCAGTTTTGAATCACAGTTGACTTTTGTTGCCCTTGAACCAAACTGCTTGAATCTTAATACATAAGCTTACAAAAAGCTTTCACTAGCTTAAATAAACTTAATGGAGCTTAAAAATAAGTTACTAAAAGCTTTGTCACTAGAATTTTGAAACTGAAATTTCAACAATCAACATGAAACTTGGAAATTAAACAAAAACTTGGATTGATACTCACAAACACATTACAATAACAATTTAACATAAATGTGATGCCAAGAAACTTAAATTACAACATTTGGAGTTAAACTAAAACTTTTATTTAAAAAATGACATTAAAGAAAATAATAAAACTAACTACTTTTTTTTTCTCCTCTTCTCTTGCCTCTTTTTATATTCCAAACTTCTTCCCACTTGTTTCTGATAAATTCCCATCATTTTCTCAGCCATTGGATGGCTTAGAGTAATCTTGGCCATTGAAACTATTTTTTGGCGGGAAATGAGTATTAGGCAGTTGAGGGTTGAGTGTGGGAGTAGGAGGTGCATTTAATGCCCTTTGGAGTTGTGTGGAGGTGGGGGGACATGGAGAGGATAAGGTGGTGAAGATGTGAGCTGGGGCATGGGTTTGTCTGAGTTGCAGGCTATCAAGTGGAACGGGAAGACTTATTTGGCGCGCTTGGCTTGTTTGACTGCCATTTGACCAAGGCATTAATATTAGGGGGGGGTCCAAAATGCTTATTTGACAGGGGGTCCAAGGGTTGGTAAGGTCCAAAATGGTATTAAGAGGTTTAATATTGCAAGGACTAGTTGTGCAAATTCTGAAAATCAAAGGACCATAGCTGCCAATATGCAAAGATGTTTCAAGGGACCAAAACTGACAAGCCTCCATAATACAAGGACAAATCAAACATTTTCCAATTTTCCAGGGGCCATTTTTGCCAATTTTCAAAGTTGGAGGACCAAACTTGTAATTTTCTCAAACTTTTGACATTTTTCACCAAAGGACTAAATTTAACAACTTATGATTTTAAAAAGACCTTTGGTGACTTTTCTTTTAAAATTATGGCTCAGGGACTATTTTTGACAATTTTAGAAACTTGGGGGACTGAAACTGCCAATTATGCAAACTTTGCTCATTTTTCATCTGATTTTAAACATTTTGCATCTGAAACATATAAAATGCAATTTTGGAATATTTTCAGTATTTTGATGCATTCCTGAGCATTTTTAGACGTTTTGCAGTTCAGATTGACCCAAAAATGATGAGTATTTACACACTCATCAATCCTCCACACTAAACTATTGCTAGTCCCTAGCAATCTTTTGAGAAAAACTTAATGGATTTGAATCTCTTTACCAAAAGCCATTACTTCTGGAGTAGCCAAATGTTTTAGTTCAAGTAAGAACCATGGTACACTGATAACCATGTGATTTTGAGCAAACCACCAGCTTTCAACGGATTTGATTTTGTCTTTACCAGAAGCCGTTTTCTCTGGACTAGCCAACTCTTAGATAAATTATCAATATTATCTTTGGTGAGCTGATTACCAATTATGGTTTTTCCACTGCCTTTACCACAAGCCATAAACTTGCGGGCTAGCCAACTCTTCACTTTTTAGGATATGGTGAGTTGAATACCATACAATTTTAGGCAAATTGCAAGCCGTAAACGGATTTGATATATCTTTACCAAGAGCCGTTTGCTCCTGGATTAGCCAATCCTTTTGTCTTACAGACATGGCGGACTGATAACCAATTGAGTAAATGCAAAACACTTACTCCACAAAAAAAAAATTTGGCCAAAAACGGGGGAATTATGTGGATAATACATGAAATTCGTGAGAATTCCCCCCCCCCCCCACACTTAGAAATGAATATTGCCCTCAATATTCAAAGTACCGGCGGTTATGCCGAAACTGAGAACGTAAAAGGGAAATATTACGGCCATTATTTTAAAAGATTTTTTTTTATAGAGATATATATATATATATATATATATATATATATATATATATATATATATATATATATATATATATATATATATATATATATATATATATAACATGTGGGGCATCACCCCCACACTTAGGTGGTAGAAAGGGGTAAGAAGTCAGAAATATGGGTGAAAACCCATATGGTGTGTGCTACTGTTTTTGGTTACCGAGTCGCTAGCTTGACTCGACCCCGAATTCATTGGTTCATGGGGAAGCAAAGTGGAAGAAACAATCTCCATCGGACTTTCATTCAAGATGTTTGGACAAACATTTGAAGCACGTGAAAGTTCCACACCGATGAGATATACAGAGAAAGACCCGGCTCACAAATGATAAATGAAAATGCCGGGGTCAAAGATAGTGTCTTCATTCCCGAAGGAGTGAAGAAGAGAGGAAGTCACATCATATGTGAGGAAGGGAAGAAAGATGTTGATAACAATCAAGATCCATTCTTCATCCTCAAATGTAGACATATCGGGAGGAAGGGTGAAGGTAGTATCATCAATAAGCAAACTCTTATGATAGAGTATACCTTCCTCCGAGCCAATATCATCCTCAAGATCAAAATAGAAATGATCATATTCCGGAGGAGATATGTCATGAGAGAGTTCACCGGAGAACTCTTCATGAAGAGAATCATTGGAAAAAGCCTCAAGTTCAGGAGATGTTTCGGGCTTGTTCAATGTAGAGTCACTATCCACAACGGGGATAGGAGATGAAGCTGACTTAGCACAGAATGATTCGATCTTAGAAACGAGGAGATTTATATTGAACAATTTTTCACGAAGTATCTCGTCCTCAATTTCCAGAACATCAGAATTTCTCACTTCTTCTAAGCTAACTAGCTCAGAAGGTAGCTCCTCGACATAATCGATGTCTCCATAGGATAAAGAATCGTCAAACAAAGTACAATCGTTATCAGAATCGGAGAACATCTCGACATGATCATATGGAATGTCAAGAGGAGGAGAAGAATCATCATTAAGAGGCTCATCACACATATTACCGGAGATAACCTCAGACTCACTTGGGATTGGAACAAGGCTCTCAACACTAGATGATTCCATTTCTGGAATAGTGCTAAGAGGCTCGTCCCCCATTATGAGAGAGTCTTTGAAAGCAATAAAAGGTAAGATAGGTGTGATAGCAATAGACTGAGGGAGTTGAGAAATGGTATCTTTCAAAAGAATAACACTCTCCTCGTCGTCCTCATAATATTCCCTCATTTGAATAGAATCCTCATCATCATCGTCATCATATCGGATTCTTATATTCATCTGCTGAAGCTTACCCACCATTCTTTTCATTTGTAGTTTCTTTCGAATGCGTATTTCTTCAGAACTTTGAGGAAGATTACACTCCTCGTGATCATTGAAATGCTGTGAAGGATATTGATGAATGATGGAATACTGTGGGGGTTGAAAATTGTCGAAACCGGGAGAATTGGAATTGTGAAAATTTTGATTCATCGGTTGACATTCAAAAGTCGCATGAGGACCCCCGCAATTCTCACAACAGAGATAATTGTTAAAATAACTTTCACCAAAGTTCTGATTGTAACATGGTTCCGGCTCATAGACAAGCGAAACCCGTGGTGGACAATCAAAACCGTAATGAGAATCATTCCCACAAAACTCGCATGAGTAGGATTCGTACTGGGGCTGTGGAGGTAGGTAGGAAAAATCGGGTGTTTCATTTGAAATGGGATCGGGATTACTGACAAATTTGTCTCCGAAACTCACATTGGTACATCGCCGACAATTTCCACCGTTAAATGGACCTCCACACCAGGAACATGTTGAAAACCATGACATGAAGAATTAAACAGATAAGAGGGATAAGAGATGAAGAATTAAACGGTTATAGAGGATAAGGAATGGAGAATTAAACAGATTAGAGGTTAAGGGAAATGTAGAATCAAAAGATGCGAGAGGGTAAAGGTGGATATTTTTGGATTTTTGAAAAATATGCTATAAAAACACAGAATGAAAATATTTTTGGTGTTGCTAACACTTCAGGAAAAGTGTTAATGAACTTTTAGGATTTTTTTTGAAAACTTTACAAAAAACTTTTTAAAAATGGTGGTATATGTGCAAGAATGGGTCTGAAAATGGTTTAACACACGCTAAAGCCTCCCCGGCAGCGGCGCCAAAATTTGATCTGGTCCGAACAGTCAAGCTTAATCACTCAAGCTAGCCACTTGTGAATGGCTAACCGTAATAGACTTAAAACTGCTTAAACACAAATACAATGAAGATCAGAGAATACAATGAATTCCCGGGTCGTTAAGTCCCACGGAGACTCAATGGTGTGTCAAAACAAACTCAGATGATGGAGTGATCACTAAGGATAGTGATCGGAAAAGATTTTGATAAAATTATACCTGAAGAAAAGATTTACAAATTACAGCGACTTAAATGCAAATTAAGAAGATTAAAAAGATAAAATATATTAAATAAACGCTATCACTATATTTAAAATGATGAACGTTTAAAACTAAAAATGTACGTTTAAATAAAATTACGTAAACGTACAAAATAAAAAGTAAAATCTAAGAAATAAAAGACCTAAAAATATGAAAATAACATTTTTACAATCCTAATGATAAAAGAAAATTTATAGAAAAAGAAAATTATTTTTAAAACTATTTATCTAATTATTATTAATTAAAAACTATTTTTAAGTATTTAAAATGCACTAAAATATAAGAAAATACAAAATTAACCTAGAAAAATGAAATTATAACTTAGAAAAATCTAAAATATGATAAAACTTTGTTTAAAACTGAAAATATATTTTTTAGACTTTTTATGTATTTATTATTAATTTAAAACTATTTAAAACTAATTAAAATGCTAGAAAATACTATTTAAACCAAGAAAATTATGGAAAAATATTTTTTTATCTTTTTATATTTATCTAAACTTAAGAAAAATGAAAACTTATTTTTTTGAGACTTTTCTTAATTTTTTGTATTAAATGCTAATTAAAAATGCTTAAAAACTAATTTAAATTAAGAAAAATAGCAAATCAACTTAGAAAAATCTGAAAAATTCAAGATAAACTTAAAATAATATTTATAATCTAAGAAAAATATAAAAAACAGGGGTTGTGTGGAGGAAAATGAAACTGAAGTACAAGTGCTTATTGAAATAAGCACTTGAATAAGCAAATGGGCACCAAAAGCTACCAAATGAATACACAAGCTAGGATAAGCTAAAAGAGCCAAAATGCAACAAGTTACAACTATCTATAACCTCTGGAATACTGATTACCAAGATTTGATGGATTTGAGCTAATGCACTAAAAACAGTTAAGGGGGTCTACTTCAAGCCTAAGAATAAGCACTTGAATAAGCTGGAAACTTAAAAACAACAACTGGAACCTAAACTAGACCTGGTTGACTATTAACAAACCCAAGGACAGACTTTGAGAAGCTCTTATGAGCCAAATGCAAGCCTTGCAAAACCTGGACAAATCCTGTGCAGCTCACTGTGCTCTGCACAGGGCATTTGACCCCATTTTGACAAGCTTGTTTGGGGCTTAAACAAAATTCACAAAATTATACTAAAATAGACATAAGAAAATAGACCAGCATGAGATTTTAAAACATCAATTTTCATTGAAATTGGTTTAAAGATGAAGCCAAGAAAAATCAACTTAGATTGGCTAAAACTGACTTTTTCAATGTTTTGACTTTATTAACAAAACTGAAAGTTTGACTTTCTTGAACTTTGATCTTGATTTTTGGACTGAAATTGATGTAATAAGGTGGAATGATGCTACTGCAAGTTGTATTTATGAAAGTTAAACACAAAATGAGCTTTTGGCTTTGTAAAAGCTCAACAGTTAACTGTTAAAACACATACAATGGAATTTTGACTTTGGACATGTGCAGGCACAAGATTAAGACTGATATGAGTCTCAAATGACTAAACAAACATGAAACAACAGGTTTCAAACAATAAACTACTCTCAAACACAGAATTGCTTACTGATCCAAACACCTCTTTTATCAACTGCTTTGCAAATAAAATACACCAACCATTTAACTAACTGCTGCAATTGATCAAACTAAGTTCACTAATCCTAAATATAACTAGATAAACAAGATTGAGTAGTTTACGACCACAGATACACAGATAACCATAAAATGCAAAATTTGACTTGAAACTTGAAAATGAAACAGGTACTCACAACTGTCAAGCTGTTGTTGCAGGCCAAAACCAAACCAAATTCTACACTAACCTAACCAATTTTAACCTAAATCCATCCTCTGCAATAGATTTAATCATCACCATTCCCAGTTTTGAATCACAGTTGACTTTTGTTGACCTTGAACCAAACTGCTTGAATCTTAATACATAAGCTTACAAAAAGCTTTCACTAGCTTAAATAAACTTAATGGAGCTTAAAAATAAGTTACTAAAAGCTTTGTCACTAGAATTTTGAAACTGAAATTTCAACAATCAACATGAAACTTGGAAATTAATCAAAAACTTGGATTGATACTCACAAACACATTACAATAACAATTTAACATAAATGTGATGCCAAGAAACTTAAATTACAACATTTGGAGTTAAACTAAAACTTTTATTTAAAAAACGACATTAAAGAAAATAATAAAACTAACTACTTTTTTTTTTCTCCTCTTCTCTTGCCTCTTTTTATATTCCAAACTTCTTCCCACTTGTTTCTGATAAATTCCCATCATTTTCTCAGCCATTGGATGGCTTAGAGTAATCTTGGCCATTGAAACTATTTTTTGGCGGGAAATGAGTATTAGGCAGTTGAGGGTTGAGTGTGGGAGTAGGAGGTGCATTTAATGCCCTTTGGAGTTGTGTGGAGGTGGGGGGACATGGAGAGGATAAGGTGGTGAAGATGTGAGCTGGGGCATGGGTTTGTCTGAGTTGCAGGCTATCAAGTGGAAGGGGAAGACTTATTTGGCGCGCTTGGCTTGTTTGACTGCCATTTGACCAAGGCATTAATATTGGGGGGGGTCCAAAATGCTTATTTGACAGGGGGTCCAAGGGTTGGTAAGGTCCAAAATGGTATTAAGAGGTTTAATATTGCAAGGACTAGTTGTGCAAATTCTGAAAATCAAAGGACCATAGCTGCCAATTTGCAAAGATGTTTCAAGGGACCAAAACTGACAAGCCTCTATAGTACAAGGACCAAATCTGACATTTTCCAATTTTCCAGGGGCCATTTTTGCCAATTTTCAAAGTTGGAGGACCAAACTTGTAATTTTCTCAAACTTTTGACATTTTTCACCAAAGGACTAAATTTGACAACTTATGATTTTAAAAGGACCTTTGGTGACTTTTCTTTTAAAATTATGGCTCAGGGACTATTTTTGACAATTTTAGAAACTTGGGGGACTGAAACTGCCAATTATGCAAACTTTGCTCATTTTTCATCTGATTTTAAACATTTTGCATCTGAAACATATAAAATGCAATTTTGAAATATTTTCAGTATTTTGATGAATTCCTGAGCATTTTTAGACGTTTTGCAGTTCAGATTGACCCAAAAATGATGAGTATTTACACACTCATCACTCCTTAAAGTGATAGTTATTTTGAGGTGATACGAGCCCAATTCCCCCAAGTGGTAAAAGAAAAGGTAAAAGTCACTCAACAATAACTAGATTTCCAAGTCTTCGTTTTTTTTTTTTTTTTTTATAATAAGCACGAACAAGGATCATGAAGAATCTTCATCCATCCATCCCCGATACCTTCAGATACTAAGTACACTCGCCCGTGATATTTCACTTCAACCTCAAATAAATAATAGTGAATTAACTCCATTGTCACATCTTGTTAAAAGCTCAACTCTAGCCTCCTTTGACGTTTTAAGTGAACTATGATAATGGTATCTATCCCAACCATGGTTAAAAGCACATCACCCCGTGAAACCATGTAATAACCAAACTGCCATGACGATAATCCAAACACACATCCAATTCATGAAGTACACCCTTTTATCCCTTCTTCAAAACAGAAACCGTAACACCAGCATCAGAAGACCCCGAAATACGCTTTCCTTTCTCCAAGATGGTTCCATCATTACGGGATTTTATAACTCTATGGTTTAAACCGAGAAATAGTTTCTTTCGCGGGATTTTAAAAAATCAAGAATAAACCGTAAGATAGATCTGGAAATGCACTTTACTAATACCAGGATGTTTCCATTGTCACGGGATTTTACAAGTCTATGATTTAAACCGAGAAATAGGTTCTTTCGCGGGATTTTACTAAATCAAGACAAAACCGTAAACAATGTCAGCTTGAATGTGTTATGCGACTTTGGTTTCAGAGAATATCTGTTTTTAGGGGAACATGCAGCGGTTCATCAACGATTCATTTTCCAACATCATCAACATCATCAAATCAACACTTTGGTAAACACATCATTCACACAATTTGTCAGCTATTGCAGTGACAACATGGTGAAGTAAACCCGATATGCCAAACTCGATCATAAAGTGAAATTCTCCAAATTTGTTACTTAACCTTGTACTAATCCTTGTGAAGAAGAAACGGTGTACCCAATGTACAAAACCTCTTGACATTCTCAATAGAGTGAGACACCGAAATGATAGCTACGTTGTGGGTTAAGTGAGAAAGAATCACAAACGCAACTAAATAGCCAAGTCTTTATCACCCTCTATAAACGCCCAAACAAGTCATCTTCGCGGAAGAGTAGAAAGAAAGAAGACGAAATAAGTAAACGCGCCCGGAAAAACTTCACTTCAAATCCAAATAAGAGATACCATTTAAAAAACTCCGTAGTCAGTTTTTTCCAATCATCCATTCAAGCCGTAACATAATATCCTTCGTGAATATGTATAAGCCAAAGAATCAAACCTTATAACACCATTAATCTCAGCATCATACCAAATCCCATGATCAACTCACATCGTCAAATCTCTTCAATTAAATTTCTTCATCAAAACCCATTAATAAATCACATAATCATTAAATTTCTTCAACACGTCTCAAATTATCTGGATCTCATAAAATTCATTCATTGAGGCGCCCAATTGAAACTTTGAACCCGATTCAAAGTCATACCCTCAAATATCCGGACCAATCCAACGAAAGCTCGCATAACATTATCATAACATTAGCAACCGGAAATTAATTGTCCAAGTCTACGAAAATAATATTATCCAATTGCAATTCAGCATGTCTCACATTAACTGGAAGTAAATTGTGAATGAGTGAATCCCATGGAATAGCAACACTCAGCCCATCAATATGGGACACATACTCGGCCCCCAACCATCCAAGTCCGGTTCACCCATAGTTAGGCAAAACAAATTTGACACACGGCCCAAATAACAGGTAATACCATCCGATCCATTATCAATCCTTACCCTAATATATACGGTATATAACACACACCTATAACAACCGTTTACCCTAAACTTTCTCACTCATTCAACCCTAATATCACTCTCAAGTTCGCCTCCTTTTCATCTGTTAATATTTCTCAAAGATATTTGCCTCTCTCCCCAGTCAAAACTCACAAGAAGATATCATTATCAAATCAAATCTTAGAACAGAGGAGACAACCATATATCACCAACCCTTGAGGACGTTATTTGTTTGCTATCAATTGAACCACGCCACAGGGATGGCTAGATGGTCCTTCATTAATACCACAGGGATGGTAAGGAGGTTAAGAGACTACCACGAGATCATTTTCAGGGAATCAAGGTAGGTTACATATTAGCTACATACGATTTGATTTAATTCAAGTAACCCGAACCAATAAAAAACGTGTTAACACCATTGTTAATATCGTTTTATTATGTTCGAATAACAAAAAAATGAAGCAAGCCTTCATCAGTTGTAGATCTGTGATGTTGATATCTTTGAGTTCAAGATCTTTAACGGTATTGAAAATCAAAGATGGATCTGAGATATCTGTTTTAATCATTTTAATTAACCTTGAGTTCGAACAATAATTGTGACTTAAGTTAATTATAAGATCTATGATGAGCAACCCATTCGTGTGATAAGATCCTCGTGGTCATGGTGTATTCTTTACACACGAAGCATTCTGAGATCTTGTGATGTGTTACTTTGTTTATTACTCGTGAGGTTTAAGGTAGGATAGATTAGAAGTTGATTGAGGTTGATGTGAATCTGTTGTTGGTGATTGAAAGGTGGACCGATGATGGTTATAACCTGAGGTCGTGTCATAGTGATATTGGTTTGATATGTTGGTTGTGGTCAAGTGGTTATGGTCGAGTCATATTCTTATTCATCTAGTCTTCTGTCAAGTCGTTAAGTACAAAACAAGTCGCTACAAAATTTTTAAAGCAAGTCGCCACATTTTTTCAGCAAACACAACTCGCTAACTTGTTCAATAACAAGTCACTACTTTTAGTTAGACATGACCCAACTCGCTAACCCAACTCGCTGACTCAACTCGCTAACCCAACTCGCTAGGTCAACTCGCTAACCCAACTCGCTAGGTTAACTCGCTACGACTTGTAAAGACAAGTCGCTAAGAAAATACATTGAATCTGGACTGGTTAGTAACAAGTCGCTAGTGAGAATTATTTAGCCAAGTCGCTACGACTACGACTTGTCAAAACAAGTCGTTACATTTTTTCAAACCCAACACGCTACCAAGAATATGTGAGTTTTTCCGATTAGTTTTCCGGCCAAATTCCGACCATCTACATAGTAAACCCAGAAAAACTTATTCAGAAAAAGTAGTCTTAACAAAACGTTTCATTTGACCCAGTAAAATGCATATGAGATTCATTGATTGCCCAGTTTGACCAAGAAAAAGACATTTGACCACATTAGTACAAAAAAAACAGGAATGATAATCAAAACTGACTGGACATGACATTGACACTAGACAGATTGAACAGTGTAAAACATATTAAGTTTTGACCAATAAAGATACATTATACTTGTTTACACTGTTTACCAAAAAATAAGAATTTCGACCATAAAACAGTACACAAAACCGTTTTCAAGATGAACCAAACACCACCATAACCATGATACAAAACCACACAAATCAACAAAACACAATAACCTTGGCTCTGATACCAATTGAAGGATCGTTATTTTATTGTGTTGATGATTCGGGTGGTCTTGGATGATCAAAATACATGTTTTCCATTTTAGAGAGAGAAAGTAGAGAGAGAGGGTGTTCTTGCTAGAGGTTTACACAAAGGAAAGATTAGATTAAAATGAAGCACCACCCCTTCCATCCATGGAAGGGGTATTTATAGTTACAGATTACACGACCTCCTATCGGCCTGTGGATCAGGTATACAGTGGGTAAAGACCCGTCCTTCCTCCACGGTGTTGCTCTAAACTAAACTACGCTACAAACTAACTAATAAACAACTTAATAACGTAAATAACGACAAGTCTACGAGCTAACTTAAGCTAGATAACATTTGGGGTGACCGACTCTTCACTAAGGAATTTTCTAATTCCTAACAGAATGGCACTTATTTGGACGAAAAGGCGCGAATATACGAAGAAAATGGCCAAAGTCAGAATCGAGACACTCAAAGCTGCTGAAAACATAAGGTGACGGCGTCACTGCTTAACTGTGACGCCGTCGGAGGATTTTGTGACGGGACAGAAGCCAAAACTCATATTTTCAAGTGACGACGTCAAGTTATAAAAGAGTAGGCCGTCACAACTCAGACGGCCTAGATGCAATCCAGACGGCGTCAGAAGCTGAAGAGGACGGCGTCACAAGCATAAGGTGATGCCGTCGCAAGTCTAACGTGGCCAAGACAAAACCCTAATGACGGTGACACGACGGTGTCACAAAACATAAGGTGACACCGTCGCATGTGTAATCTTATATATAGAATCCGAATTTTTCAGTATTGGTGTGTAGTCTTTTGGAGTAAAAACCTAAACCGAACCAAGGCTGTCTTGTATAGTATTTTAGGGTTCCAAACCCTATCTTACACCAAGATAAGTGTTTTACTTCATTAATACAATTATGTGTTTGATTATTTGTGTGTATGCTTGCATGTTCTCCATGTCCGGCTAATTTACTTGTGTGTTTGCTTAGGGAATATGAAACTTAATTATTGAATATTGATTGGTTGTCTCTTACCTTAGTTGATTAATGATCTAGTAATGCGATAGGTCATTCGTTGTGTACTTAATGCTTGATTAAATCTTTGTGAACCTTAGAATATAACTCCTTGAGTAGTTGTAAGCTAAACCATCCAAAGAGTGCCTTAGAGTAAGAGTTTATTATCCCTAGTGGGTTTTGTAGACGAGACCCTTTGGTAAGTTCAAAGAGTAGGGAGAAACGCATACCCTACAACCTTAGACACACAACGCAATTAAGAACAAGGACGTGACAATTCAACCACCAATAGGAGATAATTAAGGAGTAGTAAAACCTAAGTAAACACATCTTTAAACTATCATACGAGCACACAATAATTAGACATAGACTACATAGACCGTAGATTAGATAATTAGATAAGTAGAGTAATCGGTAGCAATACCAAACCCCCCAAATCCAAACCCCGAGATTCGTACCTTTCCTTTCCTTAACAAATATAAAAAGAAAAAAAATAATCTTCCTCAACCCCAACCTTAGCGTAGTAACTTCTCACTAGCATTCCTATTCCCCTAGAGAACGATATCAATACCCGTGGCTTACCCTAATACTACACTACAACGATTAGGTTCACTGCCTAGGGTGTTGAAAAACTTGCTCGACGAAAAGGAAGTTCCTTTGACCCCAAACGACGCGTGTAGCGTTATCACTTAGGCTATAGCACTTAAAGAGTTTGTAGGCTAAACCATCCAAATAGGCCTTAGAGTTAGAGTTTATAATCCCTAGAGGGTTTTATAGACGAGACCGTTTGGTAAGTTCAAAGAGTTAGGGATAAACGCATACCCTGCGACTTTAGACACACAACGCGTTCAGAGTAAGGATGTGACAATTCAATCATCAATAGGACGTGACAATTCAGTAGGTAGAATTTGATAGCTAGCAAGGAGTAATACATCATAAGTAGATACGCTTCACGTTACTGGTAGACCTATAATTTAGTTATTATCTTTTGGGATAGTTGACTAGCAACTAATTCCACCCTCCCCTCCAAAACCGAGATTAATAAAATATAAAAATACAAAAATAATCATCCCTCACCTTTAGACATAAATCGACATACACTTCATCCTAACGACACTATTCCCCTAGAGAACGATATCAATACCCGTGGCTTACCCAAATACTACACTACAACGATTAGGTTCACTGCCTAGGGTGTCATAAAACTTGCTCGAAGAAAAGGAAGTTCCTTTGACCCCGAACGACGCGTGTAGCGTTATCATTAGGGATAAACGCATACCCTACGACCTTAGACACACAACGCGATTAAGAATAAGGACGTGACAATTCAACCATCAATAGGAGATAGATAAGGAGTAATAAAACCTAAGTAAACACATCTTTAAATCATCATACGAGCACACAATAATAAGACATAGACTACATATACCTTAGATTAGATAATTAGACGAATAGAGAAATCGGTAGAAATACCAACCACCAAATCCAGTACCCCGAGATTCGTACCTTTCCATTTCCTAAAAACATAAAAAGATAAAAAAATAATCTTCCTCAACCCCAACCTTAGCGTAGTAACTTCTCACTAGCATTCCTATCCCCCTATAGAACGATATCAATTCCCGTGGCTTACCCTTATACTACACTACAACAATTAGGTTCACTGCCTAGGGTGTTGAAAAACTTGCTCGACGAAAAGGAAGTTCCTTTGACCCCGAACGACGCGTGTAGCATTATCAAATTTTTGGCACCGCTGCCGGGGAATAGACTAGCTAGTTAAGAGTCCACCTCGTTTAGGTTTCCTTGCTTGATTCCTATCAAGTAAATTTTTTTCCAATTTTTAGCTTCTTCGTAGTCTATCCCCCTTCTTGGTGACCTTTGTTCGTAAAACCTATCACTCACCATGATACGTGTCTTCCGTCGAAGATTCTTCACACTACCCGCCCCCAATCCTCCTCCTAATCCCAAAATTGAGAACGCAATCCCGCAAAAACCTTCACCCGTTCACCACTTTGGAAATCACCAAGGGCATAATGATTGGCAACAACAAAGTCCTTTCTATGACTCAGATCCTGATGAGGAATTTGATTATGGTAAAGCAGTTGACAACGGGGAGGTCATTGATGAAATTAGTTTTGAAATGGAAGAAGACCCCTCCCAATGTTTTGACCCTAGGTGTAGAATTGAGAAAGATGGTCCCTTTAACAGGCAATTCCCTTGCAAAATAGGATTAGAATGATTCGATGCTTACTTGAATTCGTTCTTGCCTTTAAACTTAATCTCAAGGAACCTATACAATAAAATCAAGGTCAATGAGTTAACTTATCAAGGGAACAATGTTGTTGAAGCAGTCACTCATTTGCATGTTTTTGTTGGAAGTTTTGCTTATTTGGTAGAGTTCATGGTCTTAGAAAACTTAGGAGAATTTATTGATAAGGACCTCACTCAATTAATTTTTGGAAAACCTTTCAAGAGAATGACTTGGTTAAGTGAACGGATGATTGATGGTCTAATTACATTCTCTGATGAAGTTGAAGACTTTGTCTACCAAATGCCACGTGCTCATCCTAGGTTTAAACACAAGGATATTGAGGCGTGTAATAGAATGACTCCTATTCCATTGCTTAGTGAAAGGGATAAGCAAAGTGGACTTAGGTACTGATGATGTACCCTCCGAGTAGCTCGAAGGACACTCCTCCGAGACGTGTCGAAGCCCTTCACTGCGAAGGCCCAAGTTAGGATTCTGAAATATCCATAGGCGTCAAACCATTCGTTGGCACGAAGGTTACCTAAGGGGAATTCGCCATTCGAAGCCCTAAGCCCTTCGGGGTAAGGCTGACGAAGGAACAATGGATAAGGAAACCTCCTGACTTGGTCAAACCTACGATCTCCCTCTCTCTCTTGGCTTCCCCGTCAAGTTTGCGAACGTGGGCCACTAAACCCTGGCGGTTACCCACAATCATGGGACGCCCCCATGATCTCCGACAATCATGCAAGAGTGCCTCCAACCGTATTTTTTCCACTATAAATAGGTTGGATGGGCAAAGGATTATGGTATGCTCATTTCACACTCATCTCTTTACTAATACACACTTACATAACCATAACTCATACTTACTCTCACGCCGGAGGTGGTTCGCAGGGTCCAACCCCTGTGCAATCACTTAACGTAGTGTTTCATATTTCTTATTCTCAGGTTACAGGTAAGTCTTGGCTGGAACATACACCCCTCATTACTTTGATCCTCATCGAATCCTGGTAGTGCAATCTTTTGCACAATCAGTGGCGCCATCCGTGGGACCACAACTATTAGTCCCGTAATAACCCAGTCCTAATACCTTAACCAACTACGCAACTTTTCCGGCATGGAACCAGGAAGTGAAGATTCACCTCCACCAGGTTTCTCTACTCTGGTCCCACTCACCACAACTAGCACCGATAACCTCGCCCCCATAACAGCCTCAACCTTCACCACACGATCTCGTTTGGAAACTACTCCCGTGTATCATGCCTCAACATCCGCTAACCCTATTCCAGATATCAGTCCTGCCTTTGTAGAGGCAAACTTTGAGGCCTTAGATTCTTTGCTAAGGGCTCACAAGAGACAGGTTCGTAACACAGAAATGCGGAGGGAGTTGGAATACTCTAGCGAGGAGTATGACGAAGAGATCGAAGCAGAGGACAGGCCTCAACCCATGGGCAGGGGACGTTCGGCCCTACGAAATGGTTCCCCTTCCATTAGAAGATCAAATGGAAGGATGGTAGGTTTTGAAGAAGGACTCGGAGGAAATCCGGGAAGAAGGGATAGAATGCGTGGCGAAAGGAGGAGCGAGAACTCCAACGGAGGAAGCAACCCAGTAGGAAATGGAGGGGTAAGCCTGCCCCCTCTTTTAGCAGCCCATTTAGGAAGAGAAAGGACGGAGGCTCCCGTACCTCCCTCTTATGTTTCGAGTGTCGGAAATCCACCTCCCTACTCCAACATGAACCAATTACCCCCTCCGGGAATGAATTCCTACCTACCTGCTCAAACCTGCAACACTTACCCTCCAAATGGTTCAATCCCCAACCAGAATTACCAGCAAATGCCCTATGGACAGATTCCTACGCAATCGATGGGGGTATAACCTTCGTACCAACCCTCTACTGCTTACCCTACCTATTCACAACCATTTCCTAACCCGTATAACCCTACACCTGTATATCCACCTCCATACAACCCTTACGGTGCCGAAGCCTCTGGAGCTTGCACGCCCTTCGTGAAGTGGATCGAGGACTACCCTTTACCTGACGGCGTGAAGATGCCTACTCACATAGGCACCTACGATGGGAAAGGTGATCCCGATAATTTTCTCCACTTATTTGAAGGCGCTATCAAAATGCAAAAGTGGGTCATGCCTGTAGCATGCCACATGTTCACTTACACGCTCAGAGACTCCGCAAGAATATGGTGGAACGGATAGAAGTTGGGAAGCATTGTGAGTCTAGATGATCTTAAGGCTAAGTTCCGGTTGCACTTTAGCCAGCAAAAGAGGCACACCAAAAATCACTTAACCGTGCACACCATCAAACAAAGGGACAACGAAAGCACGAGGGCCTTTGTTACCAGGTACACTGATGAAACCTTGCAGATTCTAGGTTTACACGAAGATCAAAGGATCTCTGGTTTCGTACATGGCCTTCGAACTCGAAGCTTGGTGGAGTTCCTGTCCACCGATCTTCCCAACACCTACAAGGCCTTGATTGAGAAGGCTTACACCTGGATTGATTCTAAGGAGGTAGCAGCAAACGGGGCTCCGATAGACCAAAGGGAAGCATCTGAAAAAATCTCTAGAGGGTCCTCCTGGGAAGGATCCAAAAACAAGAAGAAGAACAGAGATCGCTTCACCCCCTACAACAAAAGCTCGAACCATGGATTTCTGGCCAACTTGGTTAAATCTCCCCGAGAAATCCTAGCCACCGAGAAGGCCGCAAAGTCCTTCGATCCCCCGCCTCGAATGATAACACGAGGCAAAGCCAGAGACACGTCCAAGTATTGCCATTTCCATGAAGATCATGGACATGACACGAACAACTACAGGGAACTAAAGAAGCAGATTGAAGAGGCGGTACGGTCCGGACAGTTAGCACATTTGGTCAAAGGCATCAAAAAGGGAAAGGACAAATTCTCCGATACTCAGCTGGGAGAATCGAAGGGGAATAAGAAGGAAACTACGCCCGTAGAAGCTCCGATACTGATGGTACACAAACACGATACCACCTTGAAAAGGAAGGAAGCAGAAGGGGAGCTGGGAAGCGTAGGGGAAATAACCTTCCCCCACATATTGGGGCAGACACCTTCGACTGATCCCGTGATCATCAAGGTACACATATCCAACAGGGAAGTGAACCGAGCGTATATGGATTGCGGAAGTTCCTGCGAAATCATCTACGAGCATTGTTTCCTAAAGCTCAAGTCATCTATACGCTCACAGAGGGTTGACTCGAAGGCACCGCTAGTAGGGTTCTCTGGTGAACACTCATGGCCTCTGGGAGAAGTAGCGTTGGAAATCACCATAGGCAAAGGCCCCTTATCCCGCACGGATACACTCATTTTTGTCATCGTAAGGTCAGATTCTCCTTATAATTTGTTAATAGGGAGAACAGCTATGCAAAAAATGGGAATTGTTGTTTCTACCATACATGCTGCTATTAAGTTCCAAACCCCCTTTTGAGTAGGAACTGTTTATTCTAGTTACGGAGCGGATAAGGGTGTATATGGTGTCAAAAAGATCATAGAAGAATCGGAGGAACCTCCGATGGCAATTCTTAGTTGTACAGATGCAGAGGAGCGAGTTGTTGTAAACCCTAGCAATCCTGAACAGACAGTGGTAGTAGGAAAGCAACTCCCGGCGAATTTCAAAGCGAAGCTCACCGAGCTGTTACGTACTAACCTTGATGTTTTTGCTTGGAAATATTCTGACATGACAGGGGTTCCAAGAACATTGCTAATAGATGGACAGTCCTTCGGAACGGAGCATAAACTCAATGAGTACAAACACATTGAGCCCATAAAGCAGAAAAGAAGAAGCCTCGCCCCCGAGAGAAACGCTGCAGCTTGCAAAGAAGTCGACGAACTTACACAAGCAGGCATCCTGAGGGAGGTCAAATACCAAACTTGGGTGGCCAACCCAGTGCTGGTAAAAAAGAGCGACGGAGGGTGGCGCATGTGTGTCGATTTCACTGACATCAACAAAGCATGCCCGAAGGATTGCTACCCCTACCAGAAATTGACTGGAAGGTGGAATCCTTGGCAGGTTTCCGGTTAAAATGCTTTTTAGATGCCTATAAAGGGTATCATCAAATCCAGATGGCAAAGGAGGACGAAGAAAAGACAGCCTTCTACACAAGTAAAGGTGTCTACTGTTAAAGAAAGATGCCCTTCGGTTTGAAGAACGCAGGGGCTACTTACCAGCGTCTCGTAGATAAAGCCTTCAACAAGCAGATAGGTAGAAATCTCGGGGCCTACGTTGATGACATGGTTATCAAGAGCAAGACTGAGGAGGACCTACTCCTTGATGTACAGGAAACATTCGATCAGCTCCGGGCGATTAACATGAAGCTGAACCCTAAGAAATGCTCCTTCGGTGTCGAAGAGGGACAATTCTTAGGGCACCTGATCACTAAGCAGGGGATAAAAGCTAATCCCTCTAAGGTCAAAGCTATTTCCGATCTCCAAGCCCCTAAGTGCCTAAAAGATGTGCAGAGCCTGAATGGGAAGCTGGCAGCCTTAAGTCGGTTTTTATCAAAAGGAGCCGACAGGTCCTTACCTTTCTTCAAAACACTCAAAGGATGCACAGACAAGAAAACTTTCCAATGGAGCCAGGACGCTGAAGCAGCCTTTCAAAAGATGAAGGAGTTCATCGAAATACTTCCAACACTCACAACCCCAATCAAAGGCGAAGTGTTGTTCATGTACTTGGCATCCTCAGCGGAGAGTGTTAGCGCAGTCCTTATGGCGGAACGAGACAAGCGACAGATCCCCATTTACTTTGTTAGTAGGGTCCTACAAGGAGCAGAGATCAACTATCCTACCTTGGGGAAGTTAATACTCGCCTTAATTTATGCAGCAAGGAGACTCCGACGCTATTTCTAGGCCCATCCAGTTACAGTCTTAACCGATAAGCCACTAAAACAGATCCTGTTGAAACCTGAAAAATCTGGGAGGGTGGCTAAATGGGCTATTGAGCTTGGAGAACATGAAATAGAGTTCAAAGGACGAAACTCTATCAAAGGGCAAATTCTTGCAGACTTCTTGGCAGAAACACCTCTCGAGCCGGATGTAAAAAAGGAAGAGCCCAAAACTAACCTTTCTCAAGCACAGACTGAATGGAAGCTTTATACAGACGGAGCATCCAGTTTTGACGGCTCCGGATCAGGTCTAATGTTGGTCAGTCCTGAAGGGAAGGAGCATACATATGCTCTCCGGTTTGAATTCGAAGCCACAAACAACGAAGCGGAATACGAAGCACTGTTAGCAGGACTCCGATTAGCCAAAGATATGGAGGTCAAAGCTCTCGCTGTTTTTGTAGACTCCCAATTGGTCGCAAACCAAGTGACAGGTTCCTACGAAGCAAGGCAGCCCGTCATCAAACAGTACTTGGAGAAAACGAAAGAGATGCTAGTAAACTTCGACTCCTACACCATCCAGCATGTCCGTAGGAACCAGAATAAAAAGTCAGACACATTAAGCAAGCTAGCTTCAATGGCCTTCGCTCATCTCACTAAGGAAGTGCTCGTGGAAGTCCTTCCTGAAAGATACATTGTTCTCAAAGAAGTTGCAGATGTGATTCACGAAGAAGGAGAGACATGGATGACTCCCATAAGGGAATATTTGATAAGTGGTCTTCTCCCTGAAGATCCCAAGCTTGCAAGGAAGGTTCGGGTTAAGTCCCCGCAATACCGGCTAATAGGGGAAACCCTATATAGGAGGTCATTTTTGTCACCTTGGTTACGATGTGTGGGTCCCAAGCAAGCTTCGAGCATCATCTCGGAAGTCCATGAAGGATCCTGCGGTCTTCATGCAGGACCCCGCTCAGTTGTCTCGAAGATAATGAAGTTGGGTTACTATTGGCCTTCGATGCATAGGGACGCAGCAGAAATCATTCTCGAGTGTGAAGCTTGTCAGATACATTCAAACGTTCCAAAAATGCCAAAGCAAGACATGACAAGTGTGACATCCGCATGGCCCTTCTCTCAGTGGGGCATTGATATCGTAGGACCTATGACCATAGCGCCCGGAGGAGTCAAGTTCTTGCTGGTTGCAATTGATTACTTCACTAAGTGGGTGGAAGCGAAACCCCTAGTCTCTGTAACAGGAAGACAGATTGAGAAGTTTGTATGGGAACACATTGTTTGCAGATTCGGAGTGCCCCACATTATCATATCTGACAATGGGAAACAGCTTGCCGAAGGAGTCTTCTACGACTTCTGTCAAGGGCTCAACATAAAACAATCCTGGACATCTGTCTATCACCCGCAAGGTAATGGACAAGTGGAGGTTACAAACAGATACATCGTCAAAGGGATCGAGAAAAGGCTAGGTCGAACTCATCATGGATGGGTGGACGAGCTCCCTCAAGTCTTATGGGCTCACAAGACACATCCTAAGTCAAGCAACGGAGAAACTCCCTTCAGCCTAACATACGGAACAGAAGCGGTCATCCCTTCGGAACTGATTGTACATACGGAGCGTGTGGCAACGTATGATGCCTCCCAAAATGACGAAAGGATCAGGGAAAATCTTGATCTACTAGAAGAAAGAAGAGAAATAGCCTCCATCTGAGAAGCAATACACAAGCATAAGATCGAAGGCTACTATAACAAAAGGGTCAGACCTTCCACTTTCAAGCCTGGAGAATATGTGTTGCGCCTCAACAGTGCAAGCAAGGCAGAGTATTAGGGAAAGCTGGGACCAACTTGGGAAGGACCCTACATGGTAGCTGAGGCCTACGGCAATGGAGCCTACAAACTGGCCACTCTTCTCGGAGAACCCATCGACAGGACATGGAATGGTACGAACCTTCGAAAGTTCTATGTTTAAGAAGTACTTTAACTTTTTTCTTGTAATCAAAAGATTCTCAAGGGAAAACACACATTATTGGTAGTTGTCTTAGTTTTCATTTCAAAAATGATGTAATCCTCTCTACCAATTCAATGATAAATAAGACATTTCCCACAAATCTCTTGCTTCGTTTCTTAAACACAAAGATTTGTTCAGCCAAGTCGTTAATGAGTTTCAATGTCGAATGGCTTGGGGTGTAAAACACACCTTCTCATATAGAGCCAACTTAAACATTCACATTAACTCTCCTAGTAGTTTTTGGCGCTTGTAAAATTTTTTTTTACAAAGCCATGCTATGTAAAGGATTTGAGATAGAGTGGGTCGCGACCCTCTGTCAATGGCCAAGTTGGCCATTATATTCTTGGTGTTGTAATTTACACACAATGAGGTTGTTGAACCTTAGGTTGTAAAATTTAAACGTCGGAAAAATGGCGTACGAGAAGTTAACAAAACAAACATAACCTAAACGTGTAGAGGTATGTCCTCTATACCATTGCATTCAAAATATGGGCTACTGCCCTTATACCTGCATAAGGAGCCTAGGCTCCAGTCAAATTGTTCTTGGCCCATGGCCACACATCACAAGCATTTAAATTGTTTGAAGAACAAGACACACATTATCACATAAAGTAAATTGTCTTAAGGGTACATGCCACCCTTTGGAACCAAATTACTGCTAACAGAGCAGCCTTCACTCCTGTTTCTTCGGAGATGGGGTGGAGGGTTGCACTGAGACTGGCTTAGTAGACATGGTCTTCTTGGTTGGAGTGGTAGACTTCAGCTTTTGAGGTTTCTTGGAGAGGAGGTCTTCGAGGGATTCCATTGGATCTTTGGTAGCCTCAGTAAGGAAGGAGTACTCTGCAGTTGCAAATGCATTTCCTGCCTCATCGTATTCAGCCTTTGAAGTGGGATGGTATCATTCAATCTTGGAGAGGTCCATGGGCTTACCTGTTTCGGCAGCCTCCTCCAGCGCCAAGCACCGTCCATGAAATAGGCTGATTTGATGACCTTCCACATCTGAGCTCCCAACTCGTCACTGTGATAGAGCTCCATGGCTATATAAGGGATCACCTTTGAAACAACTTCTGCACGATCTTTCTGCAGCATCTTATACCTCATCTGCAGACCGTCTATCTCCTCCCTCAACTTTATCTCTACCTCTCCAAGCCTAACCTTCTCACTTTTCAACCCAGCACATTTAGCCTCGAGAGCAGCATTCTGACCTGTGAGAGTAATAACCTTGGCTTCTTCCAGTTTAAGATTGCCACGTTCCACGGTCAACTGAGCTATCTTTTCTCGAAGGTCCTGGACGACGGGGTTCTTCTCAACGTTCCCCTCAATTTCGTCACACTTCGCTTCCAGCTTGGCCACGGTTCTGAGCAACTCCCTGGTCTTGGCATTCAAGTGGTTATCCATCACTGCCTGCCTCGTAACCCCATTATCAAGCATATCACAGAACTTTTCAATAGACATGTTCTCTAGCATACTCTTCCACTGTGGAGGGGTCACATGGTCAACAATCCGATGACAAGCTAAGGCATTTGGAAGCTCCTTCGTCTCTGGAAGACCTATGAGTAACATAATGTATACAGTTTAGCATAACAGTTAAATTTATAACTTAACAATGTCTCATAAGACAAACATACTTACCATGAACCTCAACGGATTCATCGGGTAATTCAAAGGTAGACTTGACAAACTTTCTGACCTCGGTACTCTTCTGCTTCACAACTCTACTCCTAGAGGTAGGCAGGGGATTCTTCCTTTTGTTGGTAGATTTCATAGCTTTGGTGGCTGTTCCTTTCCTACTCTTCAACCTGTCTGCTATTCCTGTTGAGCCAAAGACAGGGACATCCTCATCCGCTAGATCGTCCGAATCAGCAACATTTTCCACCAGTTTGGATGGACCCTCCAACGCAAGTTGCGGGGATGCTGATGCAATGGGTTCTGGCTTGAGAATATCTACATCGTTGTTATTCACAGACGTTGAAGGAGAGCCGACACCATAAGACTCTTCAGCCTTCTCCGCAGGCATGAAACTTAAGTCCTCATCCAAGTCTTTGTACATAAAGTTTCTGAATGACATCTCTGCAAAATAGAAACAAAGACAAATAAATATCAGTGCTACATTGGTCCTACTTAAATAAAAGTGGATAAACATACTCTGTCCTTGGTATATGATCATAGGCTTCTTGGGAGACCCCTCCCAACTCTAAGCAATCCCAGCCATGTATAAAATGGCTTCAGGGAATACTTGCACATCCGCAGGGTATTTGACCAAGCACTAATAACAAGGATCACTCCGACCCTCGTAGGGCAGGGGGTCATTATACCGTTTAGCATTATACCTATTTTCCTTGTTCAGCAGCTCTGAATATGTAGAGGGAACAATAGTATCTTGCACATAGAAAAAGCTACCCTTCCAACCCGATATGTTTGTGTACACTTTCCCAAACAGGTTGGGTACATCTGCCTCAGGTCTTTTTGCTAGTGTCAACCAATTGCCCCCAGGGTACAAGTTCAAGAATCCTCTTAAAACAGACAATGTAGGTTCATGGCCATATGCTTTGCACATCACTATGAATGTGGTCAGCTTGGCAAAACCAAAGGGATTAAACCTAGAGATGTGAACTTTGTAGTATTGCATAAACTCTAAAATCAGTACGATGTAACGGAATCCTAAGGTTTGAGTGACTAAATGCATGTGTATACAACCCTACGAAACCTGTAAGAGCATCAAAGATACCCTGAGAAGATTTGGGTAGCATCACTTTGTGTTCTAGTGGGATGGGATAATCAGCTAAATGATCATGTAAATCTTTAGCAGACAAAGTACACTTCTGTTGTTTTATAATAAACTTGGAATCCATGTTCTTATCTTTAACAAAAATGACAAGAAAAGAGAAGCACTTACTTTGTTTTCGAAGATAGTGTGCGCTGGAAAAGGTTACTGCGTGTAAAATTAGACGAAGAGAGTAAAATGAGTTAGGGTTTTATCTACCCTCTTTTTATACTCTCTTTTGCCTCTATTATCTACCGCACACGTGTCCCCACATTTACTCTTATCCGGTGTAGATTTTTAAATTTTAAAATAGATAAGACTTTTGGTCTCTGGGTATTATGGGAAGTTGTGATTCCTGTAGCGGGCAATGATAATGACTAATTAGCATTTATTGCGTTTAGTTAGTTGCGCAGTTTTCTTCCAACTAGTATGTTTAATAGCAGGATGGTGTTTTTTCGAAGCATGAAGTCGAAAGCAATGCCTCCTAGCTCATATGCATCACTTTCGACTGGGGGGCTTGATGATGTACCCTCCGAGTAGCTCGAAGGACACTCTTCCGAGACGTGTCAAAGCCCTTCACATCGAAGGCCCAAGTTAGGATTCTGAAATATCCATATGCGTCAAACCATTCGTTGGCACGAAGGTTACCTAAGGGGAATTCGCCATTCGAAGCCCTAAGCCCTTCGGGGTAAGGCTGACGAAGGAACAATGGATAAGGAAACCTCCTGACTTGGTCAAACCCACGATCTCCCTCTCTCTCTTGGCTTCCCCGTCAAGTTTGAGAACGTGGGCCACTAAACCCTGGCGGTTACCCACAATCATGGGACGCCCCCATGATCTTCGACAATCATGCAAGAGTGCCTTCAACCATATTTCTTCCACTATAAATAGGTTGGACGGGCAAAGGATTATGGTATGCTCATTTCACACTCATCTCTTTACTAATACACACTTACATAACCATAACTCATACTTACTCTCACGCCGGAGGTGGTTCGCAGGGTCCAACCCCTGTGCAATCACTTAACGTAGTGTTTCATATTTCTTATTCTCAAGTTACAGGCAAGTCTTGGCTGGAACATACACCCCTCATTACTTTGATCCTCATCGAAGCCTGGTAGTGCAATCTTTTGCACAATCAGGTACCCATATGAGAAAACTAAGAGGTATTACAAAAAATGCCTAGAGTTAGGAGGTGATTACAAAAAGAATGAGAGAACCTTGGAATGGCTTAGGTATGGGCACGTAAGCGTGCACGAGACCACGTAGGGGCACGACTTCGAGTCTAGCTACAAGACTCATAAATAAAGAAAAGCGTTTCGTGGGAGGCAACCCATGCTTAATTGTTTGCTTGTTTGTGTCGTGTCTCTTTTATTGATTGTTTATTCTCATGTTTAAACTTGTAAAAATGCTTTATTTTGTCTTTAACATCGTCTTAATTACATATAAAGGTATTTTACATAAGGGATAAGTGTAGGGAGGATTACATACATTTTCAAAAGAAACGTAAATATGAGATTGCAATTAATCAAAAGATATACATGTGTGTTTGTTCGAGTCAAATGCTTGTATCGAGTCATAATGGATGTTTTGTAGGAAATTTTTCTAGATTCTAAAGATGTAAATTTTCTAGAAAATCGCAGACCAGTTTTTGTCAGGATAACCTGACGGCGTCAGGATCGCAACCTGACGGCGTCAGGAAGGAGCAGAAACAACTGATTACTTTTTCTCGTTTTCTGAGCTACTTATAAATTTTTGGAATTTTCCAGATCTTAATTTTCTAGAGATTCTGTAAACATCCATTCCACAAGCATTATATCCTAGTTTAGTAGAGTCCTATATATATTGTTACCGCCGATTTTACGTGAAAGTTTTGTTTGTTTTCTTAAGGTGTGCAGCTTTAATTTACCAAGAAGAAGATACATAAGATGAGAAGGAGCTTTTCACACAAATGTTCTTCTTGAAGAAAGATGTAACCAACACTTTACACGGATCCTACCGAGCTAATCAGGGGAGTATTAGTTTCTTCTTTTATTACCTTCCATTATCATAACTTTGATACTTTCGGGGAACATTGGGGACAATCTTCAGTTTAAGTGTAGGGAAGGAAAATAAAACGGGAACTTTGAAACTATGCTTATCCTTGACTATTTGCTTTGTCCAATTGCATTTGCGTAATAAACCATGAGAAAATGTCGATTAGGGTAATTTTGGCACCAAATTTTCAATTTTTCATGACATATAGGAGTGGGCCATTAGTTTTAATAAAGCGTCTCATGGATTGGAAATTGCATGACTAGCACAAAAACCCTTTACCACCTAAATTCCACCCAAAATGTGAGGATCGCCCTTAGATTAGTAGGAATTAAAGCATTCATCTTTAATGCTTAGAGTGTGAACCGGTAGTATAATAGATTCTATAACTTGTTTTGTGATGCATTCCGAGATCGCTAGTAAGACTACACTTGTGTAGTTAGGAATAACTAAATGATAAGAGGCATTAGGATAACCCTTGTTTGATACCCGTAATATAATTACTTCTTCCTCATTGGTTGAGTAATTCCCCCACACCTTTGCGATGTACTCATCTTTAGTACACGATACCCCTAGTTAACCCCTCTGAGCCTATCCTTTTCGCGGTTCTCGTGAGGTTTCGGTTTTCCGGAATATCAATGAAGAGCATTGTTTACCCCCCAACCCCAAATGTACACCCAAATCGCCTTAGCCTACCTTATACGCACTCACTTTTAGTGCATTATTGTTACCATACTAAACCCTTAGTTAAATTATCTAGTTGCTTGCATAAGTTGCTAAGTCGAGTCATATCATTTGTACACAGTTTTGGGACGATTGGGACTCATGGGAAAAGTTAAAGTTTATGAAATGACGGGAAGGGAACGTTAAATTCAAATTCCCTTTATTTGCGTAATAATGTACTCCAAGTGTTTTGATCTTTTCAATTCGGGTCATATTTAGTGTTAGAGTAATAAAAACTCAAGTGTAGGGATGTGCCTATAAATCCCTATCATTTTGATGCTATCGTAGAGGATGGTAGAGTAAAAGTGTATGAAAAAAAATAAAAAAATAGAAAAAGAAAAAAAAGAAAAAAATAGAGTGTTGAAAAAAAAAACATATGGGCTATTATCCTACATCTATCTTTAATTTATGTTCGTCTGTTTTAGTTATCTAGAGTCTAGAGTGTCGAGTCTTGGCTTAGTAACGCCATTCTTCGCATGCTTGTAACATAAAGATTTTTGACTTGCCACCACTAAATAGCCTATCCCACCAAACCCTTTGTTTCCCTACCGTAAGCCTACCATTACAACCCTTTAAAAGACCTCTTGGATAGTCTTTCCTAGGTGCTTACGCCAAAGCGATGGATGTTTGATCTAGTCTCAAGCCTATGGTAATCTATGTACTAGGACCGGTTAATGAGTGTTTATCTTCCATTTCCAACTTGTTATATTTCATATACACCCGAGAGATGTGAGCATCAAAACACCCCATGTAAGGTGCTAGTATGTAATTTCCATGCTTGTTATGACTTTTGCAGGGCTTATATGTGTTGTGAACCGTTCTAAACTAATGCTTCATGACCTCTAACTTATAAACTGATTGGCTAAAAGCACATTTGCTTGAGGACAAGCAAATACCAAGTGTAGGGATATTTGATAAGGTTTTAAAATATACCTTTTTGAGGGGTCATTTAAGCCTTTATTTGATCACTTTTGTATCCGTTATTACTTAATATCGTTCCTTTTCACTTTTTAGGTATCTTGAAGGCAAAATGCTGGAATGACACTTATTCGGATGAAAAGGCGCGAATATACGAAGAAAATGCCAAAGTCAAGAATCGAGACACTCAGGCTGCTGGAACTGAAGGTGACGGCGTTAGGCACAGCTAGTGACGCCGTCGGACAACTTTTGTGACGGCTCAGTAGCCAAATTGCTCATTTACAAGTGACGGCTTTAGGTTTTAAAAGAGTAGGGCGTCGCAACTCAGACGGCCTAGATTTGATCCAGACGACGTCAGAGACTGAAGGGGACGGCGTCACAAGCATAAGGTGACGCTGTCGCAAGACTAACATGGCCAAGACGAAACCCTAATAACGGCGACCCGACGGCGTCACAAATCAAAGGGTGACGCCGTCGCATGTGTAATCTTATATATATAATCCAATTTTTTTTAGTTTTCGGTGTGTAGTCTTTTGGAGTAAAAACCTAAACCAAACCAAGGCTGTCTTGTATAGTATTTTAGGGTTCCATACCCTATCTTACATCAAGATAAGTGTTTTACTTCATTAATTCAATTATGTCTTCCATTAATTGTGTGTATGCTTGCATGTTTTCCATGTCCGGCTAATTTACTTGTGTGTTTGCTTAGGAAATATGAAACTTAATTATTGAATATTGATTGGTTGTCTCTTATCTTAATTGTTAATGATCTAGTATTGCGATAGATCATTCGTTGTGTAGTTAATGTTTGATTAATCTTTGTGAACCTTAGCTTATAGTACCTAGAGTCATTGTAGGCTAAACCATCCGAAGAGTACCTTAGTGTTAAGTTTATAAATCCTAAAGATTTTGTAGGCAATAACCTTTGGTAGTTTCAAAGAGTTAGGGATAAACGCATACCCTACGACCTTAGACACACAACGCGATTAAGAATAACGACGTGACAATTCAACCATCAATAGGAGATAATTAAGGAGTAATAAAACCTAAGTAAACACATCTTTAAATCGTCATACGAGCACACAATAATTAGACATAGACTACATACACCTTAGATTAGATAATTAGACGAATAGAGAAATCGGTAGAAATACCAACCCCCAAATCTAATACCCCGAGATTCGTACCTTTCCATTTCCTAAAAACATAAAAAGATAAAAAAAATAATCTTCCTCAACCCCAACCTTAGCGTAGTAACTTCTCACTGGCATTCCTATTCCCCTAGAGAACGATATCAATTCCCGTGGCTTACCCTAATACTACACTACAACGATTAGGTTCACTGCCTAGGGTGTTGAAAAAGTTGCTCGACGAAAAGGAAGTTCCTTTGACCCCAAACGACGCGTGTAGCGTTATCACATTTCTGCAATCTCGAGCCATTTTGGATTAGCAGTGAACGTGATGAACAGGTGTGGATTCCCATACGTCCGGCATATAGCCATTGCATCTTGGTAGTTTTGCATCATATACCTTGGACCGCCTATAAAACTTCTTGGTAGAACGATTCGTTTTCCCAGTCATGCTGCACTTGTATCCCCTTGTTACAGCGTCACAAACATTAGTAATTAGAGCTGCTATTTCAAACCTTCATCCCTGTTACTTACAACAATATCTCTTGTAGGAATACCATCACCAAAGTCATTAGTAATTAGAGCTGCTATTTCGGCCACGGTTGGTGTGTTGTATTGCCAAGATGTACTATGTCCACTTATCATCCGTAGTTCAAAGGTGGCTGAATTGTGGTTCTCACACCAATCCTGAGCCATTCGAAATGCCTTAGTGATTGAATTTGATTGATCAAACATTTTAATCAATCTTGCTACTATACTTGGATCCACCACATCTCCCCCATCTTTGTATATAAAAGCTCTCATTTGGTTTTTTACTTCATTTCCAGTGTCAAAAAAGTATAGCTGTGCATATTTAGGTTGAATGCCCTGTTTTGGAAGAAGAGAACCTATTCGATGATAGCTTTGGCCATTTAATCTAAACGTATATGGATCCCTTCCCGTGTTAATTGAATGGTCTATTCTTGCTTCAAAAGATGTGTAACAAAACATGCCATTATATACCCTGATCTGGTCTTTGAATCTTAAACTTGCAGGATTATTATAGTCCATAAACTCTTTAAGATGTGAAGGTGCTTCATTGAATCTTGGAAACAGAAGTTTTCCCTCTTGACATAAAATGGAAAAAGTTGGGTTGGTAGCGCTCTTTGATTTATCGCTTCTCTCCTGATGCCACATAATCGCTTTGCAATTTTGACACTCAAATGATGGATGGCCAATATTATGGTAAACAACGGGAACACCTTGCCAAAAAAGGTAAATTTTATTGGGAATAACAATATTTTTATCCATCAAATAACATAAGGCATCAATTATAAAATATGAAACTACCTGCAGATGCATGTGCGGCTCCGTGTGGGATTTTTTTAGCTGCACGCTGAGAGAGTGTTCCTGTATGAATAACATTAAGGTATTATTCATTCTTACGGAAACAATTGTCTGCCAAATATAATTTGTTTAATTAAACACCTGCTGATCTTTCTTTTTTATACATAAAGGGTTGTTTTGAAGTAGAAGCCATTTGATTCGGTGTCATATCTGGTAAATCGCCCACTGAGCGTGATGTTTATCCTAACAAATTACGGTGAACATGCGAATCAGGTATCAATTGTTGCAACAATTTTGTACTATAATAATGCAAGTGAATTTTTGGAGTTGGTGTATACTAGTAAATGATTTGACAATTTCATTTAGCCGTAAACCACAATAGCTTTGTGTTATTCCACTTTGAATGATAATTGTTTTCGAATCAATAACCAAAGTTTTGTGCAACATGTCTGACAGGGATGGAACCTGAGCATGATCATTTTGTGACCCTGTAACAAAAAAACAAAGATGGATTTAATCATATACATAATTGGAAGGTATAGTAACTTGTTAAATTGAGATGTACCTGTATTCATTTATTATTTGGAGGATATGTATCAATTTTGCAACACATAACCTTGCAGGTTTGGAAAGATATAGAAGCAAGATGTATATTAAAGCATCTATTGGGACTCTATTGTTGAACTGATGCAATAAGTGTAGTGAACAATGAAAAGGCTTGTATGGTAAGTATCTCCAGGTTTTTATGATTCTTATTATTGATTTAATAATGAGACTGATTTTTTTCCAATAATAACACACAAATTCATTATGGTTCATCTATTAACATATGGAGAAAGTAAAAAACTCTTAATTGTTATAAAGTAAAGTAGGAATTAACGTGTTTTATAAATTGCCTTATAAGATAAGTTTATATCACACTTGTTATGTATAAAATAATAATGTATGTGTAAATTAAACATATGTAGTGGATGGTATAAATACATATAAATAGAAGGAAGGTTTTAAACTCATATAATTCATAACAAACATAATTTAACAGTCATTATTTAATTTATTAGGTATATAACAAAGTCAATTTAGCCAATCTTGGTGATTGCATTAAGCAGCATAACCATCTTCAATATCTTTATCATTTGAGCTATTGTTATGCGATGGATTCTGCAACTTTGAATACACATTTCGTGCCAGCGGATTTGTTGACAACAAATGCAAACAATTTGTTTTCCGTATTTTGTATATAGATTTAAAACAACACCGTCTTAACCTTTGGGTACTTTCCGCAAGTTTTGAAAAACTTTTTATTAGGTATTCACAATGAATCAATCACATGTATTTATGAATTTAGATGACCCTTTATGTACTTTAAGTCGATCAATTATTTAAAGGGTTATATGAGTGAATGAAAATAGTGGATACTATAGGAGAATTAGAGAATTATATAGAAATACGTTTCATTAATTAGATGTTTGGTTACACGATTATCACATGAAAGGGTTATATGAGTGAATGAAAAAAGGGGATACAATAGGAGAATTAGAAAATTATATAGAAATGAGTTTCATTAATTAGATGTTTGGTTACACGATTATCACATGAAACAGTATACACATATCAACATTTGGTTCATTCATAGATTTATTTTGTTCATGAGACATTACATTTGGTAACCATGTCTGATGGAGAAATCGAAAAAAACAATCCTTGCCGACTATTACATGAAATAGTATATACATATGAACGTTTGGTTCATTAATAGAACTATCTTGTACATTAGACATTACATTTGGTAACAATGTCTGATGGAGAAATCAAAAGAACCATCCTTGCTTTCATGGTCATCTGGCATTACTAACACACATATCTATTTGATCTCACGTAGCAAGTGTCCAAAGCCACAGTATGTTCATCTTGGAGGTACCTGAAATGGAGTTTAGCACAAAAAGAAACAATATTTCATTTGATGGCAAACCAAAATATATTGTCAAACAAAAATAAAACCAAATGTAACAGAACGGTTGAGTCTTGTGTCTTCCAAACAACAATTAAAACAAAATTAAAACAAAATCCCAAAAGCAGTTTTTATCAAATGTATTATTATTGTCATAAGCATTTGTTTTATAAAGTCTTGTTGGGGTGCTTCTTGGTTGGGCTCATTCTGATTCTTCAACCACAAACCTGTTTATAAAATATATAGGGAGAAACGTGTTATTATGCGGGCAAACATAAAAGGGTTAGTGACAAAAAGTGACACTCAATATGTGCTCACCGTCTGTGTTTCTTCTTGGCGGTTAGGGTGCTATCATCACCATCCTGCTCAATGTATACAGTTATCAGTTCAATATCCGCGTCCGAAATCTCAATAGCAACACTGCATACAACGAAACATGATTATTATGTTAAATGTATTGCAGTAGTAAGATACATAGGGTAAAAGATATTTTGTTGTCACCCAAATATTTTAAGGTTGCTAACCTCTTATCTCTATTATCATTTGAAGGGTTGGCCTTTATTAGGCGTTTGAATGATGAGCTGGATGTTGAAGATGTATTATTAGTTGCAATATTAGACTCATCACCTTGTACATCATTCACCGGCAGCAGTTCATTTTTCTATCGTTGAATCCTCAATAACCACCCTGCAAACAATGGAATTCCATCAGTAAGTGCCTTTATACAAATACATGTTGTACTGATGGATTTTTGTTGGTTTCGATTACCTTTTCCTTATCCTATCCTCTACAGGCTTGGACGGTGTAGTGAGGGTTGGCGACTGGGCGGGTGACTTGGATGATGAGCCTGTAACAGCGGTTTCATTATCAACGGTGCTTGAGCTTGTGGGTTTAACTGATGGATTATGCGGGTCAACTTTCCAACATGTAAAACTCTCGAATGTTCCATATTCATAATATGTGTGATATATGATTTCAAACATGTGTGTTGTCCCAATGAGGTCAGCTATAGGTGATGGCAAGTTTGCATGATCGTCTAAACCCTGTAGAGTAAGCCGTGAGTAATGGGAATGACGTAATAGGGTGTAAGTAGTCGGGGATTTATAAATGTACCTCATCCTCATCTGACACTAAGGCCGAAGTTGGGAACCCGATCAATTCAACGGCTGCATCATCAAAAAGGACCACCACAGTCTGCAAGGTATCATCAGAGATACCAAGCTCAAGACGATATCTGAAGAAAGCATTCAGCAGATGGTAAAGGTCAAGGTGAGCAATTTTATTTAACACATTCAAACGATCAAACTATAAGTTACAAATATGTCATTACCTTATTACCGGGTATTCAACTGGTCTGCTGCATGACTAGCACCAAAATCGCCCATTCTTTCTAGTAGCCCCTTTCCTGCAGTTGTCTCCCCCACATGATGGGAAATTCCATCCCTTTCTAGTACGCACATTATCAATCTTGGCCTTAATTATGAAAATGGCATTCTGTGTATAAATTAGATTTATAAATGTTATGCACTATAAAGATAATATAGAGATGGCGGGTGCAAAATAATACATACATCATTCCTTTTATTTCGGGCCCATATGAGCAGATTCTCGATAGATCCTTCTCTTGGTTCAGAGTTGTCTACACGCGAAGCTCCTTTTGAAGCCTCAGTGATGCTAACAAATAGTTAAATGATTTGTTAAAATTTGTTGGTTTTAGGATATATTCAATAATAAAAATTAGTTTCTTACCAAATGTCTGAATTCAATTCTTTAATTGCAGGAATGTCAATGAAATCTAGGAGCTGGGTGGATGAACTGCTGGATAGATAGAGCTTATCTAGCAGGTAATATTAAAGGTTAAATTTGTAAAAGAAATGTGTTGAACATGCAAAAGGTAAATAGTCCATAAGCCACTTACTGTTATATTGTTTTGCAGACGTGGAAGTCACCACAACAGCACACATGCCTACATGCATCGCCTTCTTCTCAATCAACACATCAGCAAGCCCTCCCCATAGGGTCACCCGTATGGACTGGCCCCTGATTACAAAGGGAATAGAAATAAAGCGAACAGTAAGTTTCCTAATACACATTGGCAAAAATATTTTCATTTTTACAACATCCTTTGCAACAAATATAAATTTCAACCTATGATTCACCAGGTAGAAATCAAGGTTTTTGGCTCCTGTTTTGGTATAGTTCATCCTACCAACATTCGTCACATAACCTACAACATCTGAAAGGTAAAAACTTTTATAGCAACAATATTTAAAAACAAATAATTTTAAGATACCTAAACAAACATCACATTACGAATGAGATATTTGTTTTCTGTGGGCTGGATATGATCAAAATCAACCAATTGTAACGGATACCTAACAAATCCCTTAGATATAACCGAAGATTTCCTTATGCTTGTTGCTCCATTAAACTCAAGCATGAGCGTATTGTCCTTCTTGATACGAACATCTTCCTTGTTTTGCATGACTACAAAATTTTTAACCGAATATATAGCACCCTCTTTTAACCTCAAGAAATTGTGAGCTACCGTTGCCTTGGCGGTACAATGGATAACATTTCCTTGCATCAAAAGTACGTAAGAAAAAATTGATAAACAACACAGACATTTGATAACTTTTTATTACATATTGGCATTATTCAGGTTTTTCACACATGGATGTCAACATACTTTAGCATCAGACACCAAAAAATCAGTGCTTAAGTATCGGCCCGAAGGAGCATTTATATCCCACATCCTACAGAGCATCACTACGATCGTACCAGTCTCATCCAATTTCAATTCGTCCAGGAACAGTACAGCATTTGGGCCTCCGATTTCTGCAGCCATAATTTTAGAATTAATGGTCCTTTTTTACTTGCACGCCTACCCACAATGTCTGGCCAGAGAATGGGTTGCAGGCCTTATTTATGCAGGTTCCATTTATTAGTGTTTTAATTGTATATTGATCCATATTCTTTGAGGGTGCAAATTCGCAGCCCTTTTGTGTTTCCAGCATTGAATATGTGTTTATTGTGAGCCTGCAAGCATTCAAGCCAGGGATATTTTCATTCAATTCGATCCTCTTCATAAACCAAATTGAATCTGCGTTAAATATGAGGCCCTCCTAAAACGAAATGAGTTGTAGTTATTTCGGTATGCATAGACATGTATGTACCGTACTTTTGGTTGTGCACAACCCCCCTTGAACATTAAATTAAGGGGGGTAAGCTTTAAGTATAATAAATACAATAAATCTTAGATATTTATGAAAAATGCATTAATGGAAGCATGGTAATCCTTTCTTTTTCTTTGTTTTTCATCCGTATACATCACCACAAAATCCACAACTTCAAAATTTTGAAGATTTCATATTTAATGCTCATGTACTTATATATTTATGAAATCATAAATCTAAATTATTTTGCTATATAAGGAAGAATACATATCTCATACATTTGATAACTTAGGAAAAACTAAAAAACTCCCTTCTCTCATTCTAAGGATCGGCCAAGGAGAAAACACAAGAAGAAATATTTGGTTTTTGCTTAAAATTGCTTATTTGGATTTATAAACTAGTTACAAAAGGTTTTTGAGTTATATTCGGGTTATATTGTTCTCGTTCATATCTCAAATACATCATCTTCAAAGTTGCTTGTGAGTATTCACGAACCCCTTTTTTAAATTGTTTTAATCATTTTGGGGTGGAATGCATGAACTATATTTTAATTATAATGTTTGCACTTATATGAACTTAAATAAATTTTGTTTCACTATTTATGCTCGTAAGTAAATTATACTTGAACTAAATTGATTACTATTTTATGAACTTATTGAACCCTTTGACATATTTTGAACTCTCTTTACTTGATTTGTACCTTTTGACATATATTGAACTCTTTTAACTTGTATTGAACCCTTTTGACTATTTTGAACTTGTTTGACTTGATTTGAACCATTTGATATATTTTGATCCCCTTTGACTTATTATGAGCTTATGACCTGTTCTGGACCCTTTAGTGCGTTTTGAACTATAATGTGCCATACGCGCTAAATTCAAAAGTCTCCCTTGTACGGAGCTTTCTTGACCCAAAGTATCCCCATGTTACGGAGCAACACAAAGTCTCCCCATGTTATGGAGCGTTCTTGACTTAATTGTATATAATAGTTGTATGATGTACTATACGTACATTCGCATTGTTAGTCCCTAGTTATACATAATGTTCGTACGGCTTCCTTGTGTGGAGCAATATGTAGTATGGGTAGCGCTATTAGAGGTGGGCCAACCTCTTGTTCACTATGTTACGGGACGCATATTATATATTTTAGGGTCTTTGCCGGCATACATTATTATATAGGCGGTGCTTATTTACCCGTGTGCTTGATCATAAACTGTATGACTCTTTACGCAGTAGTTTTTGAAAACATAGGTTACAAGTCTTGTATGGGCGGGATTTGCAACTGAATGGTTTCGCAAAGCCTTTGCCTTTTGGACTTTTCTTAAATACTTTGGACTTACTTTTAAGAACGTTTCATAAAAAGGATTTTCATATCATATAAAACGTGTGTACTCACCAACTATTTTCATAGTTGACCCATTTTCTCTCATGCATTTCAGGTGATCGTCAGTAAGCTTTTCTTCAAGGCTTTCGCATAATGAAGTTTTCACGTGTCAGTACTGGTCATTATGTATTAAAATGCTCTCTTTTGGGGAACTAAACTTTATATTTTAATTGTCGTTTTCGGCTAAAACAATATTTTAATGTTGTACTCTTTCCTTTAATTTTAAATGATTGTATGTTCTATTATCTTATGCTTGTGCCCTTTCAAGTTACACCTCGTGTTTCGCTTTAGCGGGGTCTGACACTTTGACTTTTAAATTGGACAAAAAAACATTTTCAAAATCATCGGTTAACGACTGTAATATTTCTCCACAACCTGTGCATCACTAATCGTCTCTCTATTCAACTTAAGTTGATTAACCACAACTCGTACATGCCTAATATAATCAGACACACACTTTGACTCTTTCATTTTCATTCCTTCCAACTCACCCCAAAGAGTTTGAAGGCGGACTTGCTTGACTCGTTTTGCACATTTGAACTCTCTCTCCAGAATGTCCCATGCCTCTTTAGAAGTTTTGGCACCGGCAATCTTTTCAAACCCTGACTCATACACTGCCTTAAATTTTAAATATAATGATGTCTTATCTTTCTTACGCGTCTCTTTCAAAATCCTCAACTCATTTGCCGCCAAGGTTGAAGCGGCGATCGGATCTTTGTAGCCAGTTTCGACTAATTCCCACACATCTCGTGCACCGAGCAACACAAGCATTTGAATACTCCTGTTGTCATAATTCAGTTTTGTGAGTTGTGGCATAGGTATTTGCCTAAGTGAAGTACTCCCAAAATTCATTTTGGCTTTGTTACCAATTTGATAAGTAATGAACAGAAGAAAATGAAGTTTTAAGAGAAGGAACATATGAGAATGAAGTTTTAGTAACCAAACTCTTTTTATTTCTTACTTATGATACATACACCTATAACTACTAGTAGGAAGACAACTCTTCAAACAAGTAAAGGTCATACAATCAAAGCATAGAATAAAATTTGACCTTTCAGTGGAATGAATGGGTATTAACTACATGAAATGCCTCTTTTATTTCTTTGTTCCATCATTTACATTCTAACCAAATTGGTTGCCACTTAATAATTTCCATTACTTCAGTTAAGTTGACTCTCAACAATAATAAGATGTAGGATGATCGTGACTAGATCTACTCGCGTACATCAAAAGAAATCATCCACTTGCCTCGCTCTATAGGAAGAAAAAAAGCTCGTATATAAAAATACGTACTAATTAAATACTTTCAAAATGACCAAGATTCAGATGTTGGAGCAACTAGGTACTACCAACATACATCGGCGAAAACAAGAAGAGACTAGCTACAAGTAAATCGTAAAGGGCCAAGTTTGTATAATTTTAAAAATCTTACTCCGTAGTATGTTTTGGATATTATGCAAATCAAGTTCAACTTGTAATTGTAAACTTGTTTTACTTTCTTAATGATAAATGATTACAATAATGTGGATATATAACATGCTAATGGGCCAATAACCCAAATACAAACCAACACTAACTACTATCGGGCTACATAAATAATGATCTGCTAACAACCCCCCCCCCCCCAGTTTGAGCAGAAGAGGAGCGACCACTCAAGCTAGTACGAAACTTATCAAATAAGGCAATCGGTAATCCTTTGGTGAAGATGTTAGCATATTCATATCGCGACAGAACATGCAGAACTCGAACATGACCCGTAGATACCAAATCTCGGACGAAATTAATGTCAATCTCAATATGTTTCATCCGTTGATATTGCACATGATTAGATGACAGATGAACCGCACTCACATTGTCACAATAGACAATCGTAGCAAGCGAAAGCGGTGTATGAAGTTCACGTAAAAGATTACATAAACGGCAGGTCTCAGCAACGACATTAGCAACACCACTATTCAGCTTCAGCATTAGAGCGAGAAAGGGTAAATTGACGCTTAGAAGACCAGGATAAAATATTGTTACCCAGAAAAACACAATAACCAAAGGTAGACCTGCGTATAGTAGGGAACCCACCCCAATCAGCATCTGAATAAGCAACAAGAGATGTTGTGGAGGAAAAGTAAAGCTATAAACCATAATCCAAATACCCCAAATATATCATAAAATCCGCTTGAGAGAAGAAAAATGCGGCTTACGAGGGTCATACATAAAAAGGCGAACCTGCTCAACAACATATGAAATATATGTTCGAGTAAATGTGAGATATTGTAAAGCACCGGCAAGGCTACGATATAATGTAGGATCAAAAACAAAATCACCATCGGCAGCAAGCTTGAAATATGTGTTGATAGGAGTCCGACACGGGTTACAAGCATATGAGCACACTCATGCACCTCAATAGCATACTTCTTTTGGGAAAGAAACATCCCAAAAGTATTGCAAGTCACAAAAACGCCCAAAAAGTAATTAATTGCACCCAAATCAGTCATGGAAAACTCTGCATGAAGAGAAGCAATAACTCGTTGCAAGAAAACTTGTGAAGACGCTGTCAATACAATATCATCAACATATACTAGTAAGTAAGTTGTATCAGCCCCCTGTCTATAAATAAACAACGATGAGTTACATCAACTGTGATGAAAACCAAACCGAGCAGCATAAGAAACAAATCTTTGAAACCAAACCCTAGGGACCTACTTAAGGCCATATAATGATCTCTGCGAAAGACAAACATAATCGGGATGTTGGGATCCCGAAAAACAGGAAGCTTCAGCATATAGACTGTCTCATATAAAGCACCATGTAAAAAAGCATTCTTGACATCAAGTTGATGAACAAGCCAATGTCAAGAAAGCAAAAGACTAAGAACAATACAAATAGTAGCGAGTTATGAAAGTATGCATCAACACTAAGTTCACCCATTTGAAGTACACGTAACTCACCTTTTAAAGCGATAGTTATACGTTTATTGTCAATAAATATTGTTTCAACATGCTCCCAGGTGGCTTTAGCAGTGGTAGGGTTCACCTTGATAAGCCTCCTTTGAAGAGTTTCAGCAAACGTTAAGAAGATCCACGACTTTAAAATGGAATATGCGGTTAGCCATTTGGGCGTTGGTGGAGGAGAAGTAGAGGAACTAATGCCATCATCTTCGATGTGCTTTAGGACACTAAAGTTGGCAGAATAAATCTTAGAAAAAATAACACCAAGACGAGTAATTAGACTTGTCTACATCGAGCTTAACGGGAACCACTAAGGGTGAGCATCGGTTCAAAATCGGACCGGACCGAGACCGAATTTGACCAAAACCCTAGACCGAAGACCGGACCGAATCTAGTCCAAGAAGGCATAATGGTCGGTTTTTACGTAAGATCGGTCCGGACCGAACCGGACCGAGACCGAAATAAGGAAAATGTTGGGACCGAGACCGGACCGATGGTCTTTCGGTTCGGTCGGTTTTCGGTCGGTCCGATCGGTTTTCTCGGTCTCGGTCGGTTTTGGGTCTGCGATGCTCAGCCCTAGGAACCACATTAGTGATGTTATTAATGGTGTGTAGTTTATCAACGACGGATAGAGTAGGAGTTGGTGGAGAACGGGTATCACCATTTGTCATTGTGATGGTGCCTGTGAAAAAAGAACGACAGAAAGAAGCAGAAGGGTGGGGGCGTACAAGGTTAGGGTTAAAGAAATTTTAAGAGAGGATCGTTGTGGACTCTTGATACCATGTACGCTTGCATTACTTCCTTAATGATAATTGAATACAATAATGTGTATATATAACATGCTAATGGGTCAAATAACCCAAACACAAACCAAGACTAACTACTATCGGGCTACATAAATAATGATCCGCCAGTAACATCATTTATGCTGAGGGTACGCGAGATTAGTATGAAGAGTTTTGCATAGATATCTAATGACTTAGTTGGTTGACGTTTGATGACGTTGATGGTAATGGGTCAAACGAACAATATACACAAAGACATAGTTCTATTATGAAGTTCCGATCACGATGCAATGCCATCATCTTCGATGTGCTTTAGGACACTAAAGTTGGCAGAATGAATCTTAGAAAAAATAACACCAAGACGAGTAATTAGACTTGTCTACATCGAGCTTAACGGGAACCACTAAGGGTGAGCATCGGTTCAAAATCGGACCGGACCGAGACCGAATTTGACCAAAACCCTAGACCGAAGACCGGACCGAATCTAGTCCAAGAAGGCATAATGGTCGGTTTTTACGTAAGATCGGTCCGGACCGAACCGGACCGAGACCGAAATAAGGAAAATGTTGGGACCGAGACCGGACCGATGGTCTTTCGGTTCGGTCGGTTTTCGGTCGGTCCGATCGGTTTTCTCGGTCTCGGTCGGTTTTGGGTCTGCGATGCTCAGCCCTAGGAACCACATTAGTGATGTTATTAATGGTGTGTAGTTTATCAACGACGGATAGAGTAGGAGTTGGTGGAGAACGGGTATCACCATTTGTCATTGTGATGGTGCCTGTGAAAAAAGAACGACAGAAAGAAGCAGAAGGGTGGGGGCGTACAAGGTTAGGGTTAAAGAAATTTTAAGAGAGGATCGTTGTAGACTCTTGATACCATGTACGCTTGCATTACTTACTTAATGATAATTGAATACAATAATGTGTATATATAACATGCTAATGGGTCAAATAACCCAAATACAAACCAAGACTAACTACTATCGGGCTACATAAATAATGATCCGCCAGTAACATCATTTATGCTGAGGGTACGCGAGATTAGTATGAAGAGTTTTGCATAGATATCTAATGACTTAGTTGGTTTACGTTTGATGACGTTGATGGTAATGGGTCAAACGAACAATATACACAAAGACATAGTTCTATTATGAAGTTCCGATCACGATGCAACTCTTGCTATTTATTCCAAAAGTAGCACGTACTAGAGTGGTACATTTCAAGACCTCCCCTAACACGTTTATATAGTGATAGAACTCAAATTCGTTCTGGTAGATTTATCAATCTTTGAAAATCAGCACGCAAACATTCCCTTAAGTATTTATTTGATATTTATTCCAAAAGTAGCACTTTCTCCTCCCGACAGATTAAGACTAGACACCAGTGTGATAAAGTGAGAGTGCACGGATTCATTCTTGAGTTCAAGTTTCAGTTCCAGGTGTGTTCATTAACACAATAATGCCTATGCATCAAGACAAACAACATCCACAAGATAAGAATGAACAAACATAAAAATCAGATTTGTCCCACTTCTAATTGACAAACATCCCTACCACTTATAACAGGTCAACTCGAATATCGTTTCTTTGATGCTTATATCCAACGACATATCCCCGAAATCCTGATGACTCGTACACGTTCACAGTACTCATTCGACCCACTGATACTAACCATTCATATTTAGTAGGTACATATATGATTTCTTGGCCCACATTTTATTGCTCATTGTTTTTCTTGCGTGATCATATTTAGTCGATAACCATAAAGAATATAACACACGTACATAACTAAAAACGCGGACACTACCACACAGATGATGGAACAATTCAAAAGCTTGATACAATTAACAGTTGGCAAATGCAATCATACATATAAGTCTTTATTACAAACGAACAACACATGAAAAATGTTAAAAACGATGACGTAAATTGGAAGCACTTACTTATGGCTGATTACCACTTCTTTCTTGGCAACGTAATAAAGATATGCTATCACCAAGATTAGTATTGGTAACACAAATGTTAAGATGTTGGTAGATGAACTTCCTTTGGATGATTCAAAGGCTGTGGTTGAATTTGAAGGCGGTGTGTAGCTGTTTTTATTAGGCATACTATTGGTATCGAATTCACCAACATAGTAATCTTTCATCATATCTTTTGCATTTTGACTGTGGCCTGTATCTTCAAAATCTTCTGTTGCATCTTTCTCTGTAATATCATAATTAATTTGTTACAAGAAATCAATTGTATACTTATTACATGGCTGCAAATTATTGAGTAAGTCTTACCCGTTGCCATTAAAAGGACCTCCTCGCCTCCAGGATGGTCATCCAAAAATTTAGTTACGTCATATACCTATTCACAATGTCATATTAAGAAACAAGTAAGTCATTACGCTAACATGGGAAGAAATTATGGAAATTAATATGAAATGCAAGAGACCACAGAAGGACATCAAAAGTGCTTAAATTGCTTCGTCAACTGTGTTTCTTGGGTAGTCTAATGTTATTTTTAGGTATAGTCTATTTGTAGGTGTCATTTGATGTTCAAATGCATTATGTGGATGTGTTCGGGTGCGCTTGTAGTTTGGTTTGTAGGCGGATTTCTTTCTTGGTTTTGTTTTATCTAGCTTCTTGCTAATCTTTTTATATAAACAATTCCAATAAAAAAAAAAAATCTGAGACACATGACACAAATAAAAGAAGTTTCAATTTGAATTGTTTCATGGAGAGTGGCAGACTGGGCTTATTCAATTTGTTTCATGGACTCATTTGAATTTTTTTTGGGTCTAGTTTCATTGATCGAATAGCACAAGAAGCCCAAATCTGAACCACCAGTACGGTACCATCATACAAATTCCATAAAATTTACGTTTAGTGGGTCAAGCATGTGCTGCACTTGGCTTCCAAGTTGCTCCCCTGATCATGTTTTTGAAAGACTTTGAAACCACGCGCGAGGGAGTGACATTCTTGCTATGCGTCCTACGTTCTAGATTAGGCATACTTACAGTTGGCATACAACTATACAAGACCTAATTTGTTTCGGCAGGTAAACGAGTTTTATATTATGCTTACTGTAGATTTCAAGGAATAAAGTTTGGTTCCAAACCTGACTAGACAGAACCGAAATCAAAGTAGAATGGACAAAACCAGACGACACCAAAAGCCAAATTCTTTCCATGTATCATGAACACAAATTCAACTAGCAAATATTATTCAAAAATTCAACTAGCAAGAATACATGATAACATGTATCAATCTATTAACAATCACAAGCTCATTTGTAACAACACATGACTATAAGATAGCAAATAACGACGTCCCATATATAAACTACCACAAACATGTATATGATTACGCCTAATTAAAAAAAATTGAGCAACATAAAAAAGCTGTAAAAGAATTAACCTTTTCAAAAAGAATAAGCCAGCAATCAGTTTTCTGGTTATGCTTGGAGACCTCTTCAAAAGACAAAATCTTGGCGTCTTGAGTCATTTCTCTTGATCTCCCACTCAAACAAATAAAGCCCAAAAGCTATTCAGTTTAGCTAGCACAACCCACAAAAACCTATTCTTTAAATACAATGATTTGCATTTCGAATATCGAATTAAACGTTACAAACGAGGTCAAACTAAACGCATGTTTGAAATTAAGTAGGTACTTGGTCAAGATTCATGTGCTCAAGTTCACAAAATTTGACAAAATACTAATAAAAAGGTATTCGGTTCGAAAGAAACATGCAACAATTTTGTCATATTATATGACACCTTCGACTTTAGTCGCGTTTTCGTATTATCTACCAATTTTATATCAACAATACAACTTTTGTTTCATTCACTATACAAAATACTGAAATAAATAAATAAAGTTGCTAAAACGTGGAACAATTATTAAACCTGATATTGAAAAAAATATTACACGTTTAATATGTTAGATTGATTGTTATCTCGCTTCTTTTTCTTTTATATCTTTTGGACAAAAAGGCTATATTTTTTTAATAGAGGAGCATGGATAATGAGGTAAACTATTATTTCTTAGATTATTCATAAGAAGTAACTTTAAAAGGTTATAAAATTTGATATCGATAAAACTTTCATGAACACTATGGGTATGTTTGGCAAAACTAGCTGTAAGCTGTATGCTGTAAGCTGTAAACTGTAAGCTGTAAGCTGTTAACTGCAAAACTGTTAACATGAGCTACAAGCTGTATCTTTTTTTCAATAAAAGTGTTTGGTAAGTTAGCTGTTAAATGTAATTATAAGATGTAAAATGACGTAAAAGGACATATACATAATTATAAACAAATGTTTAGAGGGTATATCAGTAATTTAAAGTTTTAACAGCTCCAAAATGTTTAAAAAGCTTCATGAATCAGCTTTTCATTTAGGAGCTATTTGTTTGAAATAAAAGCTTGAAGTTAATGCATCCAAACGTATCCAAACGAAGCTATTTATTTTAGAAGAGATTATTTTATAACAAAAAGCTAACAGCTCCCAAATAAAGCTCTTACCAAACAGGCCCTATATGCAGATTTAATTAGTCAGTGTTGAACTTAAAGAAAAGTAACGGGTTGGCACTACAGGAATTTCATGGTTTACTTTAATTTGTGGTCCAAAATCATTGGTGTCTAGCTAGTTCGTTTTCATTGATGGCTAATTAAGTTCAGGTTAATAATTAGAAGAGTGAATTGGCATAAGAAGAGCCACGGAGTTTTAGGTTATTATCCTAAATAAATAAGGGGTGATCATCATATTTTTTTATGCTTTCATCACAATTTATACATTATAATATTGTATAGTACAAAATATAATGCACAAATTATGTTGAATGCATAAAAAAATGTAGTGTGAGTATTAATTCTCAAATAAATATGTCTATTAGGCTAGTCACAGTTGTAACCTGGGTCGACCTTGCCACATCAGCTTTCTCTCTCCGACGACCTAGTTGCCATAGTGGTGATTTGGGATTTTTTTTTTCAAATATTTTTAACAATAAATTTAAAATTCATTAAAAATAAAAACGTTACAATACTAAATAAAAACATTAATATATTAAAAATAAAAACTATATGAAAAATATAAATCATAAATCCTAATCTAAATGCTCCCCGCATGTAGAATTATACGAAGGAGTCCGATAACCGGCAATTTCCTTGATGCGAGCCAAATGTTCCTCGTCTAGCAGAGGTTGCCCAACAAATCTAGCAGACGAAGTTGATGCACCTACACCATCGGGTTTGTTCTCCCGATAGCTCCAATTGATTTTGGTGCTGATGTTGTTCGATATCTGTTGAACACACTCCCACAACTTGTCAGCAATGTCATCGTCTTTGCGGGCTTCATCCATCAAAAAATTGTTGATAACAGCTTTTCGTTCAGGCGTAATGTCGTTGCAAATCGTGTGGTCTGCTCTCATACGTTGCTTCTCTGTCCTTGCCTGCTCAAAGAAATTGATAACGTCTATAATAGCGTTTTTTCGAGCCACGTCATCTTCTTTACATTATTCTTTAACGTACATTTGCATATCTTCAACAGAATGGGGGAGACGGCAAGCCATAATAAATCTTGTGTTGAGAAGTAGTTTGATGTTGAATTGTGTGTTTAGAAATGTGTTTCAGTTAGTATTTATAGGATGTAAAAGTAGTACATTTTTTTTTTTTTTTTTTTTTTTTTTTTTTTTTTTTTTTTTTAATATGAAACGGTAACAAAAATTGAATTTTTGTGTGCATGCAAGTCGGTCGTAAGCACGCACTAGTTTGTCCAAATGCCTAACACCAACCGATCATCACCTTCTAGCCACAATGGTCACAACCGAGCATTTGGTCGGTCGACCCTCCATGCCTAACCGACCATTGTGAGTAGCCTTAGAGTTGAGATCCTTGACAAACAGTTGGTATCTAAAGAACAACCACAAGATCACAACCATCCATCCTTCTTTCATCCAACGGCAGAGATGAAAGCTGAAAATAACAAACATAGTTAAATCAGTGTTTCCACCTCTCTCCATAAAAGCAAAAAATATCTTCAGTCCTTTCATTTATTGAATCGATTTTCTCGCTCATAAAAACACACATATCTACTTTCTCTCTCATCACAATATAACTGCAAGATCTTTCTCTATCATCACAATAATAACGCCGAAAAATCACCGTCGTTCACACCAATCACACTAATCATCGTCGTCGTTCACACACAATCACCGGAAAAATCGCTGGAAAATCACCGTCGTCGTTTAAAAATTATTGAAAAACAGCAGTTAATAGATGTTATAGATGAAAATCAGCTTATCGAAGTTCCACTAGATGTTGTAGATACAGGAGATGTTGTAGATGATTTACCAGATTTAGTAAATTATTTACCAGATCTAGTAGATGATTTACCAGAAGTTGTAGATAAAGGTGATGTTGTAAAAGAAACTGAAGGTAAATCACGTGTGATTTGATCATTGTTATTTGTTATATAAATTTTATGTATGTAGTAAATCACAAGTGATTCTGCTGTTTAATGTTTTGGTTTTTAGAAAGGTAAATCACATGTGATTTGCACTTTGTTATTGTGAACATACAAAAACAAGTAAACAACATGTTATTAATTTGTAATGTGTGAGATGGAAAATTCACATGTGTAAATAACAAGGAAAGCATTAAACAACATGTTATTAATTTGTAAATCACATGTGATTTTACATGAATCACATGTGATTTATACATGAATCACATGTAATTTGATCTATAAAAAAATAATTCACATGTGATTTAGTTATCTTAAATCACATGTGATCCTATTTTTAATATGCAGATTCTATGAGATCACCAAGACTAACTTTATATGAACATACTGAAACACCAAATGGATCGATATATTGGGAGCCTTATGTAGAAGGAATTTGTATACCAGTTTAGGGAAAATACTATGACACTTTAGAGGAAGCTATAGAGATGTATAGTGTGGAAAACTAGAAGGTAGGGGTTGAATAGTTTTACCAATTAAAACTTCGTTTTAAACTATTTAGATTGACTTATGTCAATCTATTTGATGTGTTTATTGGATAATGAGAGATAAGCATATAATTAAGTAATGCAAGTATAAAGAGTAAAGGAACACACAACCACAACACGAGTATTTATAGTGGCTCGGCTACAAGGACACCTTCCTTGCCATACTCCACTCCCCGAGTACCCCACTCGAGAGTTCGTAAGCACTACACAACACAAGCTTCTTAATGTGGCGGAGAAGCCTTCACAACGTCGCCTACTCTTTATCCGGTACAAGGCTAGACACCGAGTTCTTCCACGAAGTTGAACCAAACCTATCACAACAATGCCTACACTTTATCCGGTACAAGGCTAGATACCGAGTTCCATTACAAAGGAGGAACTACTACCCAACACTACACCACAACACAATTACCCCAAAGGAGACACATTCCTTGTTACAACACTAAAAGGATATCAACATCCTTTAACCCAAACTATCTAACCTGTACATCGATGCATCCTATCGAATGTACACCCTTGGTACCTTTCACTAATGCCTTCGACACGACCCTTCGGCACCTTTCACTAATGCCTTCATCACAACACTTCTATGGAGGAAGGAAAGAACTATCAACAAGATACACTTCAGTGGTCTTGATGATGACGAAGCTTAGAAACTCATGACCTTGAGCTTGCACGTCTTCAAGAGTTGGTGATCTTGCCTTTAAGAGGAACCTAGAGAATCACACAAACATAAAACTACATAGAATGATCATTTGGATCAGAGGTTAGAGATGTTATAATACTGAGAGAAAGTATTTGTGAAGTGGTAGTGAGCAAGAGAGAAATGGCTCACTATTTATAGATTAAAACTTGTCTACTGTCCCATGGTTCCCACGGATCTCTCCTTAGGGGGATCCGGCTAGTGCAAAGTCTGGGACGCGGCTACTGGGTCAGTTTAGTCCGGATTTCGGGTTGCAAACCGGGATATGGGTTATGGGTTATGAACCATGTATGGGTTATGGATTATGGATACCCAACAAGCTATAATGTACCTAGTCATTGGGTTATGGATCTTGGGTCATGGGACATGGGCCATGGACTTTGGGTCATGGATCATGGATAATACCCAACATGACCTCATGCATGATGTCATGCAATGGGCCATGGGTTATGGATCATGCTCCATGGGTATGGGTTATGGACTTTGGTTTTTACCCAACAATATTCATTGTACCTAGTCAATGGATCATGGGTTATGGGTCATGGACTTTGGTTTTAACCCATTACTTTACCCATTACAATATATATACAAAGTATATGTATACATTTCTATATTATGTAAACACTAGTTGTTATACATATGCATTTCTATAAGATGTAAACAATATTACTTGTTTAGTGTTTATATAAAAATGTCTTTGGTTTTATATAACTTATTTACTAAACATGTTTTGATATGGTTTTAATATATTTAGTAAAAGTGTGATAGTAAACTATTGGCTCAAACCTTTTACGTATTTTATTTGTCTCGTTAAAATGATTTTACGTTTGTTATCGAAAAAACATTAGAAGATCGTAAAATATAAATAAACGTTTTTATGGTTTATTTGTATTAAACCCCCCCCCCCGGTTTTGTTGATGACAAAACATAAGAGTATTTTAAGAAGAAAATAAAATTCGTAAAAATTTGAATTGGAGTTTTTACTCTCTTCTCCCCCTTTTTGTCCAAACAAAAAGAGTGTCGAAAAGAAACTAACACATTGTTTTGGGAAAAACTTTTGAAAATTAACAAAATGAAAAATAGAGAGTAAGAGGAGAGAAAGATTCTCGTCTTAGCTCCCCCTTGACGGATGCTTCCCTTTGTTGAGGGCGTCAAGTAATTGGAAAGATAAGCAAGTGTATTGCAATGGTTTCGTCTTTTGACGAAATGCTCCCCTTGACGAGTGCTCCCTTTTTAGGAAGATGTCAAGTAATATAGAAACCTAAGTGAATGAATTGCGAGCGCTTTTGCAATGCTTTGCTTTGAAAAAAAGCTCCCCCATATTCAGGGTGTCAAAGTCTTCATGTGTATTTGAAAATCTACAAAACAAGGGTTAGAAAACAAGTATATGGTGCATAATTTCCTGCAAATGAGATTCATATTAGTAAGTAAATATGCTTCTGTTGCACGGATCCCACGGATCCTTCTGTGAGGGATCCGTCTAGGCAAAATTGAGGGAACCGTGTACCTGCATTCTTTTGACAGCAATGTAGATGTAAAAAGTGATGTTAACATCCAAATGAGTTATGTATTATAGCACCAAACATATTCTCATAACTATATACAACACAATAAGTAGTTTCATTCAATAAAACATGAGAAATGATACACATATTTCTAAAACTAAGAGAATGATACAAGCATGTAGTACATTTTCTAATAATTCTAAGTTGTGCCTAAGACTATAGGGGAGCACCATTGTGCTTGAATTCCTAAATTTTAGGGACGAGTAGATTTGTTGACCTCATCAAAATGTTCGAGAAGGTGATAGAACATGAAACGTAATTCATCGCGTACTTCATGGACTAGTCCTTCGACATGTTGACAATGAAAGCAATCATTGCCATGGCTATGGAAGGCTGGTGGTAAGAATGGAATGGTTTGAGGTGGAAGATTTGATGAGGAAGGTGGATTTTCCACAAAAGATTAAGGGATTTGTGGAGGCACATTTGATGAGGTTGGAGGTGGTTCAACTAAGGGTGAAGGTGGTGGAATATGTGTTGATGGTGGCGGTAGACAAATATCTACTTCCATGTGATCCGGTTGTTGATTTTGATGATTCCTCATAATCCGAAATGGATCATTTGAGAGTGATGGAGAAAAAGATACGGATGCTAGTGTTGTTTCAACACCAAAGTTTTGCTGAGGAGGTTGTTGTGGCACCATTTTCTTAATTGAGGAAAATGTTTGCAATGGTGGTGGATGAGATGGCCTAGGTGGCAAGTCCTCTAAGTTGTAAAGGTGTGGGGATTAGAGTGGAGTGGTGAAAGAGATAGCTCTAGATACTAGAGGTGATGGTTTAGTGGAAGTAGGGGTGTTTGGTTTAGGAGGTATAGTAGTGTTTGGCAAGGGTTGTCTTGTGAGAACAAACCTTTTGGGAATTGGTTTGATTGGTAGAGTTGGTTATGAGGGAGTTCTAGTGTTTGAGGATTTTACGGGTGATGATTTGGTTGAAGAGATTTCATGAACAACCCAAGAAATGTTCTTGGGAGGTCCTTTAGTAGATGAGTTAACACTAGGAGCTTTACTCATATTGAAATGTTAGAAAGGGAAAGAGTGAAAAGAGAGCTTTAGCTACTGAGAATGATTGTGTGAATGGTGACTTGGAAGTTCAAACACAAAAGGTTTATAAAGAGAAAGATTTGGTAAGTGAATTAAAGCTTAAGCCACTAAAATCTTTTAAATTGCAATGATTTGCATGCATAAGAGTTAACTACAGAGTTGCACTGATCTAGGAAGTCAATTAAGACAATGTGGAGTATTCAAATTAACAAAGAGGGTTTGAAATGATTGTTTTAAGTAGGATTAGCTTAGTCTGTGCAACCGGTTCCAACGGATCCCTCCCATGAGGGATCCGTCTAGGCTAAACCTAGGGATCCGGCTCTCAGAAGCCAAGGAGAAGAAAGATGAGGTTTTAGTAAGGTCTAGTACCTACATATCTTGAGTGTTTCAGTCTCTTCAAGTGTCTTAAATATTATGAGACTTAAATAATCAAGTGTAATGAGTGATGGTAGCTAATGATGTCTTTTATGGAAAGAAATTGAGGTTTTTATGAACACCAATGGGTAATCAAGGATGACACTAAGATTTTTAGGATGTTAAGTGGAGTCAAATGATCCTAGAGAGCAAATGATGATCTAGGAAAAATTTAGAAAATTCCTTAGAAATTATAGAAAATGAAGAACTAGTTTTTTTTACCATTTTAAGATCAAGATGACTAAAATCAATTTACTAAAATCGAGATAGATATCAAACTAAGTGTTTTAAGATGAGAGGAATAATGTGTGAGCATTGGAGCAGAAGATGGTGAGTTTTGAAGTGATGATAAATCAAAAAGTACCTTGAATGTGATCCTAAGTGATCCTAATGTATCATGTCTTACTTATCTAATAAGTTCTGGAGGGTTGGTCTGATGTGAGTGTGATTAAAATTCTATAACTGTCCACCAGAATCCCACAGATCCTTCATTTGAGGGATCCGGCTAGTTATAGCCCAAGAATCCGGCTTTTGGGACCATTTTCTTCACAGAATGCGTGCAAGTTTTGGCACCGTGCATCGAATTTCAAACCTATTGATTTTTACACCAAGAATTCATGTATGTAAGTAAAGCATAGCAAGCATGGCATGTAAAAGTGGCATATAGGCATGCAATTAGGAGAAAGACCGACTTTTTGATATGATATCAAAGAGTCATAAAATTCCTATTAAGTTAACCTAGGTTAAGATGTCTTTGTTTATCACCATACCATCGGCTACTACTAATTTCTACGATAAAAGAAATATTGTTTAAGATGTTACAACACATTGTTCAAATTAAGGTCCTTGACCTTACCTCCCATTACCCTCAAACTTCTCCTTCAAACCCCTCAAGCTTCACCTTCAATCCCCTCAAGCTTCCATCTCATTTCTTCTTCTTCCCCATTAGAAAATTGGCAAGACATTTAAATATCCCCTTCGTTTATTGGAATTCTTGAGAAGGGCTTGGGATGTCCGGGAATTGCTAAATTTAAGACACGGGGTCAAAATGGTAGTTTCCTATAGGGTTGCTTCCTTCTCCCTCCGTCTCTTCGGATGAGTCCGTTGGTGGATGAGGTCTTTTACCTTCAACCATGAACCTCGTTGTTTTCTCATCAAATAGAGGTACCATGACTTTGTTGCAGAAGAAGTGGTCATCCGTATAGGGAGAGGGTTCTTAGGCAAAGACAAAGTTAGCTAGGCGAGTAAGGAGCATAGCATAAGGTAGCACCATTTTATCTGTCCTAGAAACGCTAGGCATCCACTTGACCATATAGTATGCGAGGTTGAAAGGAGTTGAGTTGACAAGGAAATAGATCATGTAGACTAGACATGCGTTAGGATGATCCTTGTTTCCAACCAAGCAAAGGACATTCTCCCTAAGAACTTGTTCCCATTTCTTGTAGAGAGGGAACATCTTCGAAAGTTCCATTTGGAAAGGATCCCGATGGATGACCTTTGAGTTCCTAGTTACCCGAGTTTGGGAGGCTCTTTGAATAAAAATGGTATCTCTCACCGTGGCGGAGAAGCCTTCACAACGTCGCCTACTCTTTATCCGGTACAAGGCTAGACACCGAGTTCTTTCACGAGGTTGAACCAAACCTATCACAAGAACGCCTACACTTTATCCGATACAAGGCTAGATACCGAGTTCCATTACAAAGGAGGAACTACTACCCAACACTACACCACAATACAATTACCCCAAAGGAGACACATTCCTTGTTACAACACTAAAAGGATATCGACATCCTTTAACCCAAACTATCTAACTTGTACATCGATGCATCATATCGAATGTACACCCTTGGTACCCCTCACTAATGCCTTCAACAAAACACTTCTATGGAGGGAGGAAAGCACTATCAACAAGATACACTTCAGTGTTCTTGATGATGACGAAGCTTAGAAACTCATGACCTTGAGCTTGCACGTCTTCAAGAGGTGGTGATCTCGCCTTTAAGGGGAACCTATATAATCACACAAACATAAAACTACATAGAATGATCCTTTGTATCAGAGGTTAGAGATGTTATAATATAGAGAGAAAGTATTTGTGAAGTGGTAGTGAGCAAGAGAGAAACGGCTCACTATTTATAGATAAAAACTTGTCTACTGTCCCATGGTTCCCACGGATCCCTCCCCAGAGGGATCCGACTAGTGCAAAGTCAGGGACCCGGCTACTGGGATTTAGTCCAGATTTCGGGTTGCAAACCGGGATATGGGTTATGGGTTATGAACCATGTAAGGGTAATGGATTATGGATACCCAACAAGATGCAATGTACCTAGTCATTGGGTTATGGATATTGGGTCATGGGTCATGGACTTTGGGTCATGGATCATGGATAATACCCAATATGACTTCATGCATGATGTCATGCAATGGGTCATGGGTTATGGATCATGCTTCATGGGTATGGGTTATGGACTTTGGTTTTTACCCAACAACATTCATTGTACCTATTCAATGGATCATGGGTTATGGGTCATGGGTTGGACTTTGGTTTTTACCCAGTACTTTACCCATTACAATATATATACAAAGTATATGTATACATTTATATATTATGTAAACACTAGTTGTTATACATATGCATTTTTATAAGATGTAAACAATATTACTTGTTTAGTGTTTATATAAACATGTCTTTGGTTTTATAAAACTTATTTACTAAACATGTTTTGATATGGTTTTAATATGTTTAGTAAAAGTGTGTTAGTAAACTACTGGCTCAAACCTTTTACGTATTTTATTTGTTTCGTTAAAATGATTTTACGTTTGTTATCGACATAACATTAAAAGATCGTAAAATATAAATAAACGTTTTTATGGTTTATTCGTATTAACATATAGTACTTATGCTGAAGCGGGAGGTTTCAAATTAAAAAATCAGGGGCAACAATTAACAATATCTGGAATGGTACAACACAAATACGTCATGTGTAACAATGAAGGTCTTTCGAGACGTATTAATTTGAACACTTTGGATCCTGAAAACAGTGGCAAACAAAAGAGAAATACAACTCTGCATATAACAGGTTGTAAAGATCGTATACGTTTAGAATTTGATACAGTTTCTGGAAAATACAAGTTAGTTCAGTTTTGTTGGTAAACACAACCATATGCTTATACCAAAAGAGTACAAACATTTTATAAAAAAACAAAGAAGAGTGACTCAATCAGACAAAATGTTTGTTGTCAAAGCGGCGACAAACAAGATTGGTGCAACATGGGATCACAACTTGTTAACCAGTATGAAAGGTGGGTATGAATATGTTCATAGGGCATTTGATGCTTTAAAAATCATTAGAGGGATATAAATGTCTTTATAGGGAACAGTGACACACAAATGCTTTTAAACAAAATGGAAAACAGAAAGATGTATGTGCCAAACTTTACATTTCAATATAAGGTAGAAGACAACGAGTTAGTGGCAATGTTTTGGGTTGATGAAGTTTCCAAATGCAACTACAAAGAGTTTGGAGACATAGTATCGTTTGATGTAACCTTCAGGAGTAACAAGTAAGTGTTTATTCTTTTTTTTCCCGTTTAACACAAAATTACATGTGATCTATGTTAACAATCACATGTGACTCATGTTGGGAATCACATGTGATTTACTTATGCATCACAGTATATTTATGTATATGTGTTAATAAACTTATAATAAAAAAATGTTTTTAGGTGCAACATGGTGGTTGTACCATCACTGGCGTCAATAATCACAGGAAGTGTCACCCTTGGTTCGGGAATGCTTTTAAGAGAAGATACTGAATCATACACGTGGCTACTAAAGGCATTTATGACTGCCTTCAAGAAAGAACCAACCATGGTGGTCACAAATCAAGATGGAGCAATGAATAGAGCTATTGAAGCCATTTTCACTCAATCGAAACATAAACTTTGCATGTAGCGTATTCACCAAAAGATTCCAGCAAAGGTAATTTTATTCACTTAACAATATGTTTTTTTATGCGAATCACATGTGATTCATCTATACATCACTTGTGATTCATATGTATATATCATGTGAGTTATGTTGAAAATAAACCACTAAAACTCTATTTATTAAAAAACGGATTTGTAAAGCAGTATACAAAGAAACTAATTTCAAAAAGTGTTTAAACAAGATCATTTGGAATATGTTTATGGAACCCTTGGAATTTGAAGAGAAATGGGCTAAGTTGATTGAAGATTTTGGTTTGCAAAAACACAAATGGATGACAAAGATGTTTAAACTTAGAGGATCTTGGTTTCAACAAGTGGTTTCAACTAGGGTATACAAAAACCATTATTTGGATTGATAAGAACCACATCAAGGTCTGAGAGTGAAAACTCGTTCTTCAAAAGTTTCACAAGATCAGGATCAACAATAGGTTAGTTTTCATGATGTATTATGAAGCAACAATGGAAATACAACGTTATAGGCAAGAACAATTAGACTTTAAAACACTAGACGCGACCCCAAAGTGTGAAAAAAAGGTTAAAAATTAAACGTTATGCAGCAAGAGTGTATACCAGGACACTATTTTTTCTTGTTCAAAAGGAAATAAATGAAGCATGTTGGTTTTGTACAATACAAGATTTAAGAATTGATGAAGGTTATGGGATTTTCATGGTTAGAGACAAGAATGCGGCTGCTTATAGAACCGTTAATAAAGAAGAAGCGGAGGAAAGCGAAACAGTGCCAGAAACAGTGGTTGACTATAAGGTATGTGACTTGCAACTATAAACTACTAATTAGCTCACATATTCTTTTAGCAGAATCACATGTGATTTTGAGTAAGATCACATATGATTTATGATAATCACATGTGATATGTTTCTCAAAATCATATGCCCCTTCTAATTCTTTATTTCTTGTGTTTTGAAAAGGTACTGCGTACTATAGAAGATGGGTCAGCGAAATGTTCTTGTAGAAATTTTGTTAGATATGGTTTTCTATGCCGACACATATTCTGTGTCTTCAAGAATCGTGATATTGACGTCATTCCGAAAGAATATATTTTGAGGTGCTGGACAAGGGATATAATACCACCTGAATTGAGAAGAAAAGGAAATAGACATAGGGAAAAAATGTAGAAGTTGAAAGACTTACAAACGAAACAACTTTTCTAGTGGATGATTGTTTATTTCAGCTGAGCAAAAAAGTAGTGAAGATGGGTGCTTTTGTAGAAAAGTGAAAGACATTGAAGACGAGGTGCCAAATCCTCCTTCGAGAATAATGAATATGTGATTGGTGAACATTTTGCTATTTCTAAACCTGATAGAAAAACAAGTAACAATCCAACAAAGGCATGAAACAAATGGAATACTATAGAAGGAGAACGCAATGAAAGGCAAAAGAGTGAAAGAGGAAAAGCACTTCAAGTTAAAAATAAACAAATGAAGCCGTGGGGACATTGTGGAGAGAATACCAACTTACATACAAAAACAACTTATCCATTAAACTCAAAGCAAGGAAAAAGGCAAAACCAGTTGATGCTTGAGCACTTTTACTTTAAAAATATATTTAATTTCATTAGAATTTTTACACAGATTTTGTTAGTTCTTTGAGTAAATGGAACTCTTGTTTAATTATGGAATATTTGCAAAACAATTACGTGAAATACATTGAATTATTGTTTACTTTATATTCAGAAAAATCAAATATGATTAAAGTACAAATCACATGTAATTGGTAAAAAAATCACATGATTAAGGTATCAAATAACATGTGATTGTTGTTTCTTTCCCAAGTTAGTAAAAATATATTAAAAAAATTATAAAAATAACATGTAAAAACAGACATATTTTTAAGAAACTAAAAGTAGCATTACTTGTTAGAAACATTTCTAACAAAGACATGATTGAATTACCAGGATTGACGTCCCAAAACACAAAAAACATAAACCTTACTTCTAAAAAAAAAACTATTCTACCATAGATAGTGTGACTAGTGTTCTACCTTTGGAAATTGTTTGACTTCTGATTGGCTCCCGAACCGTCAAGTTTAATCACACAAGCTGGCCACTTGTGAATGATCAACCGTAACAAACTTTAAACTGCTCAGAAACCAATGCAATGAAGATCTGGAGAATATAGTGGATTCCCGGGTCGTTAAGTCCCAACAAGGTGTGTAAACTGTAATACAACGACTGTGTGTGCTGCAATGATATAGAATATACAAAAAACAGGAATCTGATTGACTAACACTAGGAATGTGAATAGTAATAGCTCTGTCACAGCTATGTCGTTAAAAACGTGCAATCAAAAACCTAAAAACGTAAAAGATATACAAACGTACGTTTAACTTAAATTAAACGTAAACGTATAAAAAACAAAATGATTATAACTATAGTAGGGATTTGCATGCCTTAGCGACTTAAATGCATATTAAATATAATTAAAATATTTAACTATAATTTACAAATTTATATAAAAGTTAAGAAAACTTAAAAACCTAAAACAAGTATATGTTTACGTAAAAATTACGTAAACGTAATAAAATAAAAACTGAATTCGATCCAATACAATTCCCACAATGGTGAAAATCATATTTTTGGAATCCTAAAAAGATAAGAAAATTATTGGAAAATTAAAATAAATTTTTACACTATTAAATTAATTAATATAAATTAAAAATGAATTAAATGTATTTAATAATGAATTAAATAATAAGAAAATCTGAAATTAACTTAAATAAATGAAATAAAGAATCTGAAAAATCTAAAATATTATAAAATAATTTTTGAAACTGAAAAAGTATTTTTTTTACACAATTATTCTATTTATAATTAATTATTTACCATTATTAAGTATTAAAAACTATTATTGATTTATTAAAAATATAAAATGAATAAAGAAAATTCTGAAACTTTTTATATAATTCTAAAATAAATAAAAGAAGCTAGGAAAAATATAAAAACTATATGTTATTAACAGAAATAAGCTAATAAGCAATTAAGCTTCTAAATTGAAGCTATCACTTAGCTTTAAAGTGGTTCTTTTTGGCTTTTCTTTTTCTGAAACTAAATATATACTGATATTATACAAGTTTTAATGAAAACAAAACTTATACAAACCTAAAAATAAGCAAGTTGTGAGCTTATGAGTCCAACAGTTAAGCTTTTGGCTTGACTGTTGGAACTCAAGCTCATAATAAGCTTGAAATAAGCTATATACATGAAACAAAAGGTAAAATAAGATGTACACAAGTCCAATGGATAAATATAAACAGGAAAAATGGACTGAAATAGTGTGAGCTTATGGTTTAGACAGTTAAGCTTTTTGGGCTTAACTTGGATGGAGTGGAAGCTTGTAAAAGCTTGGTATAAGCTCCATTGAGCACTTACAGAGAAACTGTTATAAAAATCAACCACAAGTTTGGAATCATTGGAGGAGAGTAAATCATCAAAACTTTTCAAAGAATACAATCCCTCATCCTAAGAAAAATATGGTTCCCAGAGCAGTGTTAATGAAGAATGGGAAAACAAAATCTATAATCACTGCTGCACCCAAATGGGTTCCAACCACTGCTAAGCAAAGTGTAACCACTGCTACGCAAAATCTTTCCACTGCTAAGCAAAATATTACCTCTGATTCAAAAGAATTTTTAAAAATTCCAAAGGTGATAACTGACACAGTGGTTGGAAACCATTTTTATGCTGTTAAGGCCTCAGCTAGCTGGCAATAGAAGCCTAAGACCAAGGTTTTACAACATGCCAGCTGTGCATCAATGGACCTAAAGAAGTTTGATTATGTTGATGCACAGGGAAGACCCAAGTCAGTATTGGCTTGGGTCCATAAAAGGAACTAACTTGGTTAAATTCATGTGAAGGGCAATTTACAAGATGAGCTAAAAGACAAAGGAATTTTTTATAGTGGTTCCTCTGGGCACATGACATGTGATGGCAATGATCCAAAAGGAGGAAAGATACTTGGCAGAGGCACAATCAGAACAGGGAAATTAGACTTTGAAAAAGTCTATCTAGTACAGGGACTTAAGTACAATTTTTTCAGTGTTTCTCAAATGTGTGATAATGAAAAGTATATACAACTGAGTGTGTGGTGTTGTCTCCTGATTTCAAAATGCCTAATGAAAAGTATATACAACTTAGGGTTCCTAGAAAGGAAAACATATATTGTTTTGATCTTAAAGACGTAATTCCTAATAGATCCTTAACCTGTTTATTTGCTAAGGCATCAGTAGATGAGTCTAAATTACGGCATAGAAGGCTAGGTCACCTTAATTTCAAAACAATCAATACACTGGTAAAGGGAAACTTAGTGAGAGGGTTACCTTCTAAGGTTTTTGAGTGTAAAGAACTTTGTGTGGCTTGTTAGAAAGGAAAACAACATAGAGCCTCTTGTAAGACCAAAACTGTGAACACCATTACACAACCACTGTTTATGCTTCATATGGACTTCTTTGGACCTACATTTGTTAAAAGTTTGAACCATAAGCAGTATTGCCTAGTGATTACTGATGATTATTGTAGATTTTCTTGGGTATACTTTTTTGCTGCTAAGAGTGAGACTAGTGAGATTCTCAAGAGTTTCATTACTAAGATAGAAAATCTAGTCCATTATCACATGTGATTGACGTGTCAAAGCCCTTCTATTCGAAGGCCCAAGTAAGGATTCCAGAATATCCATATGCGTCAAACCATTCGTTGTCACGAAGGTTACCTCAGGGGAATTCGCCATTCGAATCCCTAAGCTCTTCGGGGTACGGTTGGCGAAGGAGTAATGGATAGGAGAACCTCCTGACTTGGTCACCCCCACGATCTCCCTCTCTTTCCTGGCTTCCCCGCCAAGCTTGAGAACGTGGGTCACTAAGCCCTAGCGGTTACCCACATTCATGGGACGCCCCCATGATCTCCGACATTCGCACAGAAGTGCCCCTCACCCTATTTCTTCCACTATAAATAGGTTGGACGGGCAATGGATTATGGTATGCTCATTTCACACTCATCTCCTTACTTACATACACTTATACAACCATAACTCATACTTATTCTCACGCAGGAGGTGGTTCACTGGGTCCTACCCCTGCGTAATCACTTAACGTAGTGTTTCATATTTTTTATTCTCAAGTGAAAGACAAGTCTTGGCTGGAACACACACCCCTCATACCTTTGATCATTATCGAAGCCTGGTAGTGCAATCTATTGTAAAATTAGTGGCGCCATCCGTGGGACCACTACTATTAGTCCCGTAATCACCAAGTCTTAAAACCCTAACCGATTACGCAACCTTTCCGGCATGGAACCAGGAAGGGAAGATACACCTCCACCAGGTTTCTCTACCCTGGTCCCTCTCAACACAACTAACACCGATAATCTCGCCCCCATAACAGCCTCAATCTTCACCACACGATCTCGTTTGGAAACCACTCCCGTACATCACGCCTTAACATCCGCTAACCCTATTCCAGATATTAGCCCCGCCTTCGTTGAGGCAAAATTTGAAGCCTTAGAGTCTTTGCTAAGGCTCACTAGAGGCAGGTTCGCAACACTAAAATGCCAAGAGAGCTGGAATACTCCAGTGAGGAGTATGACGAAGAGATTGAAATAGAGGAGAGGCCTCGACCGGTTAGCAGGGGGCGCTCGGCCCTACAAAATGGTTCGCCTTCCATCAGAAGGCAAAATGGAAGGAATGTAGGTTTTGAAGAAGGTCCCGGAGGAGATCCGGGAAGAAGGGAAAGAGTGAAAGGTGAAAGAAGGAGCGAGAACTCTAACAGAGGAAGCAACCCGGTAAGGAACGGAGGGATAAACCTGCCCCCTCTCCTAGCTTCCCATTTAGGGAGAGAAGGGATAGGGGCTCCGATACCTCCCTCGTATGTTTCGAGTGTCGGAGGCCCTCCTCCATACTCATGTATGAATCAATTACCCCCTCCGAGAATGAACCCCTACCTACCTACTCAAACCTATAAAACCTACCCTTCGAATGGTTCTCTCCCCAACCAGAGCTACCAGCAAATGCCCTATGGACACGTTCCTACGCAGTCGATGGGTATAAACCCTTCGTACCAACCTTCTACGGTTTACCCTGCCTACACACAGCCATTTCCTAACCCATATAACCCCACACCTGTTTATCCACCTCCACACAACCCATACTACACCGTTGCCTCTGGAGCTTGTACACCTTTCGGGAAGTGGATCAAAGACTACCCTCTACCTGACGGTGTAAAGATGCCCAGTCACATAGGCACCTACGATTGGAAAGGTGACCCTGATAACTTCCTACACTTGTTTGAAGGCGCTATCAAGATGCAGAAGTGGGTCATGCCCGTAGCATGCCACATGTTCACATACATGCTCCGAGACTCCGCGAGAATATAGTGGAATGGACAGAAGTTGGGAAGCATAGTAAGTCTAGACGACCTTAAGGCTAAGTTTCGATCACACTTTAGCCAACAGAAGAAGTACACCAAGACTCATCTAACCGTACATACCATCAAGCAAAGAGATAACGAAAGCACAAGAGCCTTCGTTACAAGTTATACCAATGAAACTTTGAAAATTCTGGGTTTGCATGAAGATCAGAGGATCTCTGGTTTTGTACATGGCCTTCGGACTCAAAGCTTGGTGGAATTCCTGTCCACCGATCTTCCTACGACTTACAAGGCTCTGATGGAGAAGACTTACACTTGGATTGAGTCTAAAGAAGTAGCAACAAACGGGGCTCCGATAGAGCAAAAGGAAGCTTCTGACAAGTTCTCTCGAGGGTCCTCCTGGGAAGGATCCAAGAATAAGAAGAAGAACAGAGACCGCTTCACTCCATACAACAAAGGTTCAAACCATGGACTCTTGGCAAACTTGGTCGAATCTCCCAAGGAGATTCTGGCTACCGAGAAAGCCGAAAAGTCCTTCGATCCCCCACCTCGGATGTCAGCGCGAAGCAAAGCCAGGGATATGTCCAAGTACTGCCATTTCCATGAAGACCATGAACATAACACAAACAACTGCAGAGATCTAAAGAAGCAGATCAAAGAGGTGGTACGATCCGGAAAATTAGCACACCTGGTTAAGGGCATCAAGAAGGGAAAAGACAAGTTCTCCGATACCCAACTGGGTGAATGGAAGGGGAACAAAAAGGAGGCTTCCCCCACAGAGGCTCCAACACTAATGGTAAGCAGGAAGGATCCTACCTTGAAGCAGAAAGAAGCAGACGAAGAGTTGGGAAGCGTAGGAGAGATAACATTCCCTTCCATCCTGGGGCAGACACCTTCGACTGACCCCGTGGTCATCAAGGTACGTGTCTCAAACACGGAGGTAAACCGAGCATATATGGATTGCGAAAGCTCCTGCGAGATCATCTATGAGCAATGTTTCCTGAAGCTCAAGTCATCTATATGCTCACGAAGGGTAGATTCGAAAACATCTCTGGTAGGATTCTCCGGCGAACATTCATGGCCCCTTGGAGAGATACCATTGGTGTTAGGAATTAGAAATTCCAGGTATTAAAGAGTCGGCCACCTCAAGTATATGTAAACGTTAGAAAGCTCATAGTCATAGTTATTTTAAGTTAAGTAGTATCTAGTTTAGTAACACCGTGGAGGACGGACGGGTCTTTACCCACTGTATGCCTGATCCACAGCCCGTTGTGTGGCGTTTTATTGTAAGACTATAAATAATCTCTACCTTCCAAGGTAGAGAGTTAGAGCTCATAATAATATTTTCTTTCTCTCACTAAGTTCCCAACTCTCTTCCTTTCTCTTACTAGAACTTTCTCTCTCTAACATACATATACGCCTACTTTGATCATGGTTTAGTGTGTTTGTGAAATCCAATATCCTACAATTGGTATCAAGAGCCATGGTTTGATCACTCATCTTTCATGCTCTTTGTTTTGGTGGATTTCATAAGGTTTTTGGTGTATTAAGGGTTTAGGAGAGTTTGATTCATTTGGACAAATTCTAGTGGTAAAGTTTGAATTTTGCTTGTACTTTTGTGTTTAGGATCTTCATATGTGGTTATGTTTTGAATTGGAAGGCTTAAATCATTGTGGTTTGGTTGTTTTGGATTGATAAAGTGGTTATTTGTGAAAAAAGGACTAAGCGAGTTGAGTCTCGGACTTGTGTTTCTTCAAAGCGAGTTGCTTTGTTATTTGATGCGAGTTGGTACATGCGACTTAGCTGTTAAGCGAGTTGATATTTATGCGACTTGGGTTCTAAGCGAGTTGTTTCTTTAAGCGACTTGAGATCTAAAGCGACTTAGCTATTTAGCGAGTTGTAACGCTAGCGAGTTTCTTTAAGCGACTTAGTGTTCAAGCGAGTTGATTGTGTTGCGAGTTGATACTAAAGCGAGTTGGCTATTTAGCGACTTGATTCATTAAGCGAGTTGACTGTGTTGCGAGTTGATGCTGATGCGACTTGGCTATTAAGCGAGTTGATTACTTTAGCGAGTTCTTAATTAAGCGAGTTGTGTGGTTAGGTACTTATTCATTTAGGCTTGTTACTTCTTGGTGATACATTCTTACGGTTGTTCTTTTGGTTTAGTAAAATCCCGTGAAAGAATCAATTTCCCGGTTTAATCAAAGAATTATAAAATCCCGTAGAGCTTGAAACATGTCTACAAACATTCCTACTATCATCTCCACTGTTGCCGAGGATGTTCAAGCAGCTGGTTCAGATACTCGTCCACCCATGCTTGACAGAACTGACTACGACTCTTGGGCTCAACGAATCAGATTGTATTGTCTTGGAAAGGAAAATGGAGTCAACATTCTCAAATCCATTGATGAAGGACCCTATCGGGTTGAGACGACTAGAGATGTACTTGATACTGCTGAAGATGGAACTCTGATTTACGGAATGGACAAACCAAATATGTATGATGAGCTTGATGATAAGGAGAAAAAGAGATTCGATGCTGATATCAGGGCTTCTAACATTGTTCTTCAAGGTCTTCCAAAAGACATCTACAAGCTGATCAATCACAACACCGAAGCAAAGGCAGTATGGGATAATGTCAAGATGCTTCTCTCAGGTTCTGAATTAACTATGGAAGACAGAGAATCACAACTCTATGACGAATTTGAACACTTCAAGATGAAACCAGATGAGAGTGTCTATGAGTACTATGTGAGATTTCATAAGCTGGTGAATGATATGAGGAACATCAGAATGAGTATGCCTAACATTCAGCTGAACTCAAAATTTGTGAACAACATGAATCCCGAATGGCACAAGTTTGTCACCTCTGTGAAGCTCACTAAAGGTTTGAAGAATACAAACTATGAGCAACTCTATGCCTTCCTCCTTCAGAATGAGAGACATGCTATGTTTGAAAAAAATGATTCTTAATCAGTTCAAAACCAATCAGGGAGAGACAAGCTCATCTAATGACTCAACTGCCTTCTACTCAAACATCGGAATCACAACCAAAGCCTCACAAGTCATACCCATGGGTAATGGTAATCACAAACTCATTCCTAATCCTATGTTCAAACAAGCTGATGCTGATGCACACGTGGGTAACATCATTAATCAATTAGCTCTTCTGATTAGTCAAAACATGAATTCTCTCCCACAAACCAACAACAACCTCAGAACAGCATCTAACCCACACAATCAAGCTACTGTTAAAGATGGAAGGATCGTGGTGCAACCAGTTCAGGAAAGACAGTATGATCAGGGAAGAGGTGGAGCTGGTAGAGGTTATGTTGGTAATCAGAATCGAGGAAGGAATGGTAATCAAGGTCAAGCTAAGCCGATCAAATGTTATAACTGTGGTGGTGAGGGACACATTGCAAGGAACTGCACATCTCCAAAGCGTCCACAGAATGCTGATTACTTCAGAGATAAGATGCTGCTTGTACAAGCTCAGGATAATGGTGCTGCTTTGGATGAAGAGGAGTTGTTGTTTCTTGCAGAGGGTAATGCCAAGACCTATGATGCTGATGTGGATGAGCAGCCAATTCAGGAGATAGGTCACAATCATCAGAATGCCTTTCAAGTCACTGATTGTGATGCATACGACTCTGATGTGGATGATGGACCTACTGCACACACAATTTTTATGGCTAGCATTTCTCCAATGGTTTCTCCCAAGGTCTCGTCGTCACCACAAGCTGGCCCATCCAAAGACAAACTCATCTCAGAGGTATTAAAACTATACGATGATGCTGATGTGCAAAAGATGCATGACAAAGTACAATCAACTGAAACTATTGAATCAAATATTGAAAATATGGGTAATATCAATGTTGTCCCATATGATCAATATGTGAAACAAAGTGAAAGTGAAGTTGTACCAAGTGATGCATCTTCTGCAGTCAACAATGACTACGTTTTTGATGAATACACTGCATGTGCCCCTGATGATTATGTAATATCTTAACTAAATGCCTATAAAGAACGTGTTGCTATTTATGAACAACGTGCAAAATTTGAGTTGACCACTCGTGAGCAGGAAATGGATTACCAAGTGCGTACAATCATTAGAAAAAGTAATTTTAGAGAAGAAGTATTAAAACAAGAGTTAAATTCCTTGCAAGAAAATCTTTCTAAAACTGCTAAACAAAAACAAGAACTTCAAGAAAATGTGAAAATGCTTAAGCAAGAATTTAATGCAAAGGAATCAAAACTCTTGAAAGATTTTTCTAATCTGAAAACTTTGAAAAACAAACTTGAAAACAAGTTGTACATACAAGGGAACACCATTCAGACTGCTCACATGATCACTAAGCATAGAGTTCTAAGCTATAAGCATAGTGTTCCCATTATAGATAAACCCAACCCTGAGTACGGGAAGATAGAAAAAGCAGCTCAAAATGTGATCTATGATGGCAATGAGATTCTTAAACCTAGACAAAAACCTAGTTGCTCTGAGTGCACAGAGGAAGATAAGAAATTAGATGAAATCACTAGGGAGAAGATGAATAAGAAACTAAATGATCCTAAATGAAAAGAGAAGAAAGTAATTATCACTCCCCATGACTACAAAAAGGAGAATTGGATCTCCTTGAACATGTTTGAGCCTCAAACATTGTTGACTCCCGAACAAGTGTTCTGGAAAATGGACTTAGATAAGCAGAAAGCAGAAAATATTGTTGAAACAAACCCTCCCCTTTGGAAAATGCCTAGAGCGACTGTGTATCCTCCTAATACACCAATGCATCTAGTTCCTAGAACTATTTCTACTAAAAGCAAGACCTTAATCAGTCAATATGTTATTTTTCAACTATTTGTTGATTTTGAGAAAACTTGTAAGAAAAGGATCACACCCACTAGGATAACTGAAGGGGAAAGGGGTTTTGAACAAACAAAAGAATGCTATTTAACTGAGGTCATGCCTTTCTTTAAACTTCTAAAAGATCACTTTGAGAGTCTTAAAAAGGGGATAGATACTAATATTAAGGGAATGGAAAAGGAATTTGATGCAATGATAGTTGAGGTTAGTGACTATGAGCGAGCACTAAAATATAATGAGATTGAGAGAAAGAACTTGCATACACTAAATGAGAACCTGATTTCTGAATGTATTGCTCAAGATGTGTTCTACACTGCTACTAACTGTTCTATTACTGCTTCTCGATTCCATGAACTGTCTGTTGCTTTGAAAGTCTCCCATGATCGTATCATTGAGCTTGAAAAAACTAATTCTGAACTAAATGAGAAAATTGAACTGGATGATCACGACAATCTAGTTAAACATTTTTCTAAACTAGAAGTTGAGCATTTTAATTTACAACTAAAATATCAACATCTTAAAGAAAATGTCAAAACTTCAAATATCAAGACATCCTCAGATGCTCCAGAGTTTGATGCAGTTTTTCAAATTAACAAACGTGATGAACAGATTCAAGCTCATTGCAACACGATCAGAAAGTTGAAAGCCCAAATCTCTCAATTAAAGGGTCAAACGAACAATATGACAGGCTCCCAAATGCCTCCTCCTTTAGATTCTTAGAATTCTCAAACGTTTCATCTTCAAAACCTAGTAAATGCATTTCAAAAGGAAAATGAAAGTTTTCTAGAAGAAAATGAAAAGGTTAAACGTCATTTCAATGAGTTATTTGAATCAATAAAGGTCACTCGTAACAAAAATAACGAACCAATAGCTTCATTGCAAAAGGAAATTGAGAATCTGAAGAGTCAGGTAAAAGGGAAAATGCCAATGACCAATGGGGAGAATGGTGTATCAAAGGTTCACTCTTGTAATAAATATGCTTTGTATGTGAAATATGTCCCTCCTCATCTCAGGAACAACAAACTTGTTGTTCAAACATACTTCTCATCCCTTAAGGATTGCCTAGAATGTCTGCGTGAGATTGTTGAAGAGGATAAGTTAGAGAAACCTCATGATAATGCAATTGGACATGCATGCTTATATGCCAAACGATCTCAAGAAATCCTAGAATGCTTGATCACAATATGCCCAAAGTCCTTAGGTGAGAGAGTTAATCCTTTGATTCCATGTTCGATGCCTAATGCCAAGTATGATATTCATTCGATGCCCAATGTTTTGAATGTGAACCTTAGTGTGCCTTTAAGTAGTTCAGATTCCAGATCTGTCAATGCTAAGAAAGTGAACCTTAGTGTGCCTGCATGTAGTTCAGATCCCAGCACATCTAAACAGGTGATGCAAAGAGTAGTAAAACCAACTAATGTTCCCATTCCCTCTACAGGAGTAATCAGTGACATTAAAGGGAGCAGGTCAAAGTCTCAAGACAATACAAGGAATGATTGGACCTCGCAAGCTAAGAATGTGCACTGGAAAAGAGTAGAAGAACAATCTAGGAACTTTAAGTTTGAACCGAATAAAATGAATCATGTTGATTCTAGTATTAGCCATAGGCGTACTGTAATTAATTCGAATTCTGATACTATTTGCAAACCTTGTATTGATGTCTGCTTGAATTTTGTTTCTAATCATGAATGTGGTGTTAATGTTTTGCCTAATGATGTTAATTGTCCAGTTAATATTGTTAATGCTAAAATTCATGCTAAGAAGGCTAAAAGGCAAAAACGAAAGAAAGTTAGAAAATAGTGGAAACCCACAGGAAGAACATTTAGTAAGATAGGCTATTATTGGATACCTGTTGGTCGTAAGACTAATCAGACAATGCCCACTATAAAATGGATGCCTACTGGTAGAATTATTCCCTTAAGAAGTGAGCACACTGTGAACAGGGCTAATACAGATACTAGTACTGCATCTATTCACAATGATTCCATTGCCTTATTTTCTGATATGAATGCTTCTATTTCTGATGTGGGTGTTCCAACCATTGTTACTAACCAAATGGAACCCATTCTTGCATGGGGATCCCAATTATCCATTTATCCATTCTTGTCTGTGTTCAACTGCAGATCGTTCAAATCGTTCTGTGGTACCTGGACTCAGGCTATTCCAAGCATATGACTGGCGACCGGTCACGGCTCATGAACTTCGTGAGCAAATTCATCAGGACAGTTAGATTCGGGAATGATCATTTCGGTGCTATTATGGGTTATGGAGACTATGTTGTTGGCAAAAGTGTTATCTCCAGGGTTTACTGTGTAGAAGGTCTTGGTCACAACTTGTTCTCTGTTGGTCAATTCTGCGATTCTGATCTAGAAGTAGCCTTTAGAAAACATACCTGCTTCGTTAGAGAACTTGATGGTAAGGAACTTTTAAGAGGTTCACGTGGTTCAAATCTATACACCATCTCTATCGAAGATATGATGAAGTCTTCTCCAATTTGCTTGCTGTTAAAGGCTTCTAAAACAAAGTCATGGTTATGGCATCGTCGTCTCAATCACCTGAACTTCGGCACCATCAATGATCTCACCAGAAAGGACTTAGTTTTAGGTTTACCTAGACTAAAGTATGAAAAGGATCATCTTTGTTCAGTATGTCAATTGGGAAAAAGCAAGAAGTATGCCCATAAACCCAAACCTACTAACTCTGTCACAGAAGTTCTTCATACCATTCATATGGATTTATGTGGACCAATGAGAGTGCAGAATATCTTTGGGAAGAAATATGTGTTAGTTGTGGTTGATGATTACTCTAGACTTACCTGGGTCAAGTTCTTAAGGACAAAGGATGAAACTCCTGATATCATCATCAAACTCATCAAACAGCTGCAGGTTTGACTTAACAAAACTGTCAGAATTATCCGAACAGACAATGGAACTGAGTTTGTTAAAAAACAACTTAGTGAATTTTATGAAAGCATTAGAATCAGCCATCAAAGGAGTGTTCCACGAACTCTTCAACAGAACGGTGTAGTTGAAAGACGAAATCGAACTCTTGTTGAAGCCGCTAGAACAATGTTAATTTACTCAAAGGTTCTAATGTTTCTCTGGGCTGAAGCTATTGCCACTGCATGCTACACACAAAATCATTCTCTGATTCACACTGTTCATGGAAAAACTCCATATGAACTTGTTCACAACAAAAAACCTAATCTCTCTTTCCTTCGTGTGTTTGGTGCATTGTGTTATCCAACTAATGAGGGTCAAGACCTAGGCAAACTTAGAGCTAAAGCAGACATTGGAGTTTTTGTAGGGTATGCACCAAACAAAAAGGGATACCGAATCTACAACAAAAGAACCCGAAATATCATGGAAATGATTCACGTTACGTTTGATGAGCTGACCGGTCAAATGGCTCCTGGACAATCCAGTTCAGGACCCGCACTTCAAAACAGTCCCATTGGTTCATCCCTTGTTCCAAACTCTTCTTAAGAAACTCCATATGTACCTCCATCTGAAGATGATTTAAAGAAATTGTTTGATCCTATGTTTGATGAACTTTATGATCCAAGTACTAATGAGGTGTCGATTCCTACAACAGAGGCTGCTCAAATTCATGTAAATGAAGTCAATCCCTCAGTCCCAATATCTTTAAGTCAAGAAGCGCCTGCTGCTGATCCTTCAGTCTCATCAACAAATCATCATTCTTCAAATGTACATCATGGAAATATTTCTGGCATCAATGATGAAGTTAATCCCTTTGCTACTCCTGAAGATGCTCCATTTGAAAACATATTTGCTCCTGAATCTTCATCAGAACCATCTTCTTCAGGAGACATCGACTCTGCTACTTCGGTCCCTCAACAACTACCACATGAACACCTCAGAAAATGGACTCACGATCATCCATTAGACAACATCATTGGAAATCCTTCTCGTCCGGTATCCACTCGTAAACAACTTGCTACTGATGCCTTATGGTGCTTCTTTAACTCTGTACTCTCAAAGATCGAACCTAAAGATGTTAAAACTGCTATGAATGAAGACAGTTGGTTCAATGCCATGCAAGATGAAATTCATGAGTTTGATCGATTAGATGTATGGGAATTAGTACTAGCTCCAGATTGCGCTATGATCATTGCTCTTAAGTGGATCTTCAAAGTGAAGCTTGATGATCATGGTGATGTTTTGAAAAATAAGGCTAGGTTAGTGGCTAAAGGTTATCGTCAAGAAGAAGGTATAGACTTTGAGGAATCTTTTGCTCCAGTTGCTCGTATCGAGGCGATCAGAATCTTCTTGGCTAATGCTGCTAGCAAGAACATGGTTGTTTATCAGATGGACGTGAAAACCGCATTTCTTAATGGAGATCTGAAAGAAGTGGTTTACGTCAGCCAGCGAGAGGGTTTTGTGAATTCAGAGCATCCTACTCATGTTTATCGCTTGAAAAAGGCCCTATATGGTTTGAAGCAAGCTCCTAGAGCATGGTATGATACGCTGTCAAAGTTTCTTCTATCTACTAGATTCAGCAAAGGAGCGGTTGATCCTACTTTGTTCACCAGAAAGTCAGGCAAACACTTAATTCACGTTCAAATTTATGTTAATGATATTATTTTTGCCGCGACCGACCCAATGGAATGTGATCGTTTTTCTAATGAAATGGGTTCAAAATTTCAAATGTCAATGATGGGACTAATGTCATTTTTCTTGGGATTACAAATTTCACAAAGTCCCGGAGGCATTTTCATAAATCAATCTAAATATGCAAATGAGATGTTAAAGAAATTTGGATTTGATTCTAGTGACCCTGTTGACACTCCCATGATTGAACGAACCAAGCTGGATGAGGACCACTCAGGGATCATGGTAGATCAAATGAAATATCGTAGTATGATTGGATCCCTAATGTACCTCACAGCTAATAGACCAGACATCTTGTTCGCTGTGTGCATGTGTGCTAGATACCAGGCTAAGCCTACTAAAAAGCACCTTGAAGCTGTTAAACGGGTCTTTCGGTATCTCCAAGGAACCATCAATATGGGACTTTGGTACCCGAAGGACACCGGTGTGTCTCTAACGGCCTATGCAGATGCTGATCATGCAGGTTGTCAAGATACATGTCGAAGTACGTCTGGAGGTGCTCAGTTTTTGGGTGAAAAGCTTGTGAGCTGGTCTTCAAAGAAGCAAATGAGTACTTCTATTTCCTCTACAGAGGCTGAATACATAGCCATGTCATCTTGTTGTGCTCAAATCTTATGGATGAGATCTCAATTATCTGACTATGGCTTAGAATTCAACAAAATCCCTCTGTACTGTGATAATAAAAGTGCTATTGCTCTCTCATGCAACAACGTTCAACACTCAAGAGCAAAGCATATCGACATTCGACATCATTTCATCAGGGAACAAGTGGAAAAAGGTGTGGTGGAACTCTATTTTGTGAGGTCTGAATACCAGTTAGCAGACATCTTCACCAAAGCTCTTCCAAGAGAACGTTTTGAGTTTATTCTTCCACGACTTGGCTTGAAAAGCCTTCAACCAGAAACACTCAAACGTCTTCAGGAGGAAGACGAGGAGTAAACGGTTTCCTTCATCTATCTCTTGTATATATCTATTCGAAAATCAAAATACAAAATTATAAAACCCTCAAAAATCAAATAGAAAAATATAAAACCTTCAAAATCCATAAAAATCTGAAAAAAATTCGAAAAATTTTCAAAAAATATTGTCAATTGGTCATGTTTTTTTCTCGGTTCGATAATATCTACGGTCTTTGTGCTGTCAGTCAAAGAATGATACGGGACTTTAGATGTTGTTCGAATTCTAAAAAAAAAAAAAAAAAAATCAAAAATTATTTTTGGGAGAAAGAGAAACAATGGTTTATTGTCATTTCAGGCAGTAACCCGCTTTTCAAAGAAAGAACAGAGCCATGCTTTTTCATGTTTTTTTCAAGATTTGAGAATTTATTTGAACATTCATCAAAAGCCTTCTTATCAACCAAATTCCATGCTCTGATTCTATTAACATGTTATCTGCTGAAAACAAATTGTTTTGAAAAATAACTCGGACTCTATTTTTGATAATCATCTGGACTTATTTGTCAAAATATCAATCTCTCAATCAAACAACCTATGTCATTGATTGAGGGGGAGATTGATTTCAATTAAATTAAAAAGTTATTTGGCATTAAATTGTTTTCAAAAGATATTCATGCATGTTTTTATCAATGGAGTTTAAAGTCTTAAAATCCGATCCTTATCAGTTAAAACGCTTTCATAATCATGTCACAATTCTCCTTAAAAGCTTTCAAAATCAATTTAAATCTATAAGAGATCACAAATCTCAAATGATTTGATAATTGTGATCGGGGGAGAATGTGTGATTTAAATTGGATTTAAACTGATAATTCGGTAGATGGGTTTATAAGGATGTACATGCTCTCCTTCCCACATGTGACAAACGATTTCAATTTTTCCATGCACATGTTGAGGGGGAGCATCTATCTTAAACCTATGATTTGAAACGTGATCACTTATCTCAATGTGCAGGTTCCCTCTAGTATGTGCAAAACTCTTTTCAAACCTAGAAGCACATATTGAGGGGGAGCAAAATCATGAAAACCTCATCCTTCCCCAAAATGCTTTATCCACTTGATTCGATTAGGGAAGTGATGTTGATATTTTTTTGAAAATGGTAATCAAAGAAATTAATTCTTCCTCTTGCCTCCGTGTGCAAAACGATTTCAAACATTTGATGCACATGTTGAGGGGGAGCACTTGTTCTAAAAATATCAAAAACAATTCAGGTACAAAATGTTTTGATACTATATCACAAGTATCTGGATTGATTTTCATATGGTTTTCAATTGGTTCAAATGGCAGATGAACAATACCAAATAGACCGCCCAACTTTACTTTATGTACGGTGATATAAGGATGATAAGGTTAGGTTTTTGTTCCCATGATCCGCCAGAACCGGAGGGATCAACCCAGGGACTATCCACTAGTAAGTGTAGAGTTCTTAGGTATGATGATAAAAGGAGAAAAATGAGATATGGGAAGAGTGCGGACTGAGACTGAGCTAGTACTGGAATAAACCCAACAAGGTTCTAGCTATGAAGTATCAGTAAGCGCTGAAGGGGTTGAAGAATTAAAAATAATTGAATGAGAAAAGGGTGAAAACAAATAGCCCTCCATATATTCAACTTTAGGGCAGAAACCGGGTTCAATTCATATGCTACTGATGGTAACATCGGTATTGAAGACAAGACGTCATGGACCCAGTGACACACTGCACTTCAACTTTCCAAACCACTCAAGTTTCTCTTAAAAGGACTTGTTTCATTCTCACGGGGAACCGACATTATCTATCGACTTTCTCTTAGAGATTGTTGATATTGAAGAAGGAGACCCTCTCCCTAGTCTCCGGCACAGGATCCAAATATGCACATATTGAGTCTAGAGCCACGAGATCATCAATAAATCTCATTAGGACACTTTCATTGAAGACTCTCTGTTTCACACAATGTGGAAAGAGAGATTTTATCTTGAGTCATACGCATTATCCTTGTGGTATTGCCAGAACATCTGAGTGATATGCAAACATACTCACAATGAAGATTGAAAGCCTTCTGGAGCCAACATCAAACAAGCTCCTAGTGGGTGGCATGTGAGATCTATCAAATAGATCAACCATGTGACAACTGAACAGAAACAATGGGGCGATTCAATCTTTTGAATCAATCCTGGTTCAGGTTATGGATTGACGGATACCTTTGAAAAACCGGTCATTGTGCTTAAAAACTCTTTTCTTTACCACATTGACCGTGTTCGAATATTTCAAATCAAAAGGTGTTTATGATTGATAATTGATTTTCATTAAAACCTTCGTTGTATTGCAAAAACAATTTTTATTGAGCAATACACGATTGTCTTTCAAATCTCTTTTCATCAATCAGTGAATTTCTACTTCGCTGGTTCACTCACTCCGTGTTGTCTTCTTTGAGATGTTCCGGTTTGAGAACAGCTAGAGCAGCTGCGAAACCCTGTCAAGGAAATTCTTCGGAATTATACATGATCACAGGCAGTACTTGTACTGATTAACGGGGAACCGTGGGCCGTGTACCTCAATTCAACGAAAGTGACCAAAGACACTTTCGTGCGCTTTATTGCTAACTGTTTTATGCAGGTACACCCGACGTTTGCAGCTGATCAGAATGAAGCGGTCAATCCATAGCCGCATGCTCACACTACACATTCATCTCAAAAGAAATCATGATAAGTGCATCAATGACTCTGATATTTTCACTCTATGCTTCTGCTACGCTGCTGCCAATATCATGAATGAACGAAAGCTTCCGTTACTCTGATGAGAAGATATCATGATCCAGAATGTGAGCATGTCAGTCCGAAAGTCACAACATCACATAATACCAACACCACAATGGATGTCTCAGAGATTTTTGTTAGCTGATTATCTCAAAAGCTGGCTCAAAATTATTATCACGTGGATCGGTAAAAGACCTCCACGTGGATTAACCAAACATGCATTGAGAAGAATCAATGACTACGAGCTTCGGAGCAAAGTACTACATCATGAATGCAAGAACAATCTTTAATGTAATATCGGTTTGTATTCTATGTAATTTTAGTGCATGATTGAGGTGACCTCCCTTAGGGGGAGATTGTTAGGAATTAGAAATTCCAGGTATTAAAGAGTCGGTCACCTCAAGTATATGTAAATGTTAGAAAGCTCGTAGTCGTAGTTATTTTAAGTTAAGTAGTATCTAGTTTAGTAACACCGTGGAGGACGGACGGGTCTTTACCCACTGTATGCCTGATCCATAGCCCGTTGTGTGGCGTTTTATTGTAAGACTATAAATACTCTCTACCTTCCAAGGTAGAGAGTTGGAGCTCATAATAATATTTTCTTTCTCTCACTATAGTTCCCAACTCTCTTTCTTTCTCTCACTAGAAATTTCTCTCTCTAACATACCTATACGCCTACTTTGATCATGGTTTAGTGTGTTTGTGAAATCCAATATCCTACAATTGGACATCACTATAGGCGAAGGCCCCTTATCTCGCACAGAAACACTCACCTTCGTCATAGTCAGGTCAGATTCTCCTTATAATTTACTAATAGGGAGAACAGCTATGCAAAAGATGGGCATTGTCATTTCTACCATTCATGCTGCTATCAAGTTCCAAAGCCCACTTCGGGGTAGGAACTGTTCATTCTAATTATGGGACGGATAAGGGTGTATATGGTGTCAAAAGGATCAAAGAAGAATCGGAGGAGCCTCCGATAGCAATTCTAAGCTGCACAGATGCGGAAGAGCGAGTTATAGTTAACCCTAGCTACCCTGAACAAAAGGTTGTAATAGGCAAACAACTCCCGGCAAATTTCAAGGTGAAGCTCACAGAACTGTTACGGACTAACCTTGATATTTTTTCTTGGAAATATTCTGACATGACAGGGGTACCAAGAACATTGCTGATAGACGGACAGTCCTTCGGAACGGAGCATAAACTCAATGAGTACAAACACATTGAGCCAATAAAACAGAAAAGGAGGAGCCTAGCCCCCGAAAGAAACGTTGCAGCCTGCAAAGAAGTTGATGAACTTACACAAGCAGGCATCCTAAGGGAAGTTAAATACCAAACTTGGGTAGCCAACCCAGTAATGGTCAAAAAGAGCGACGGAGGGTGGCGTATGTGCGTTGACTTCACTGACATCAACAAAGCATGCCCGAAGGATTGCTACCCCCTACTAGAAATTGACTGGAAGGTAGAATCCTTGGCAGGCTTCCGGCTAAAATGCTTCTTGGATGCCTACCAAGGGTATCACCAGATCGAGATGGCAAAGGAGGACGAAGAAAAGACAGCATTCTACACAAGCAAAGGTGTCTACTGCTACAGAAAGATTCCTTTCAGATTGAAGAACGCAGGGGCAACCTACCAACGCCTCGTAGATAAAGCCTTCAACAAACAGATAGGCAGAAATCTTGAAGCATACGTTGACGACATGGTTGTCAAAAGTAAGACGGAGGAAGATCTACTCCTCGATGTACAAGAAACCTTTGACCAGCTTTGAACCTTAAGAAATGCTCCTTCTGTGTCGAAGAGGGTAAATTCCTAGGGCATTTGATTACTAAGCAAGGGATAAAGGCTAATCCCTCCAAAGTCAAGGCAATTACAGATCTCCAAGCTCCTAAGTGTCCAAAAGATGTGCAAAGTCTGAATGGGAAGCTGGCTGCTCTAAGTCAATTTTTGTCGAAGGGGGTTGATAGGTCCCTACCATTCTTCAAAACACTTAAAGGATGCGTCGATAAGAAGACTTTTCAGTGGAGTCAGGATGCAGAAGCTGCCTTTCAGAAGATGAAGGAGTTCATTGAAATCCTTCCAACACTTACAGCCCCAATCAAAGGCGAGGTGTTGTTCATGTACTTAGCCTCCTCCATTGAGAGTATTAGCGCAGTCCTTATGGCAGAACGAGATAAACGACAGATCCCCAACATTGGAGAAGTTAATACTAGCCCTAATCTACACCGCAAGGAGGCTCCGGCGCTATTTCCAGGCCCATCTGATCACAGTCTTAACCGAAAAGCCACTCAAACAGATCTTGTCGAAACCTGAAAAGTCTCGGAGGGTAGCTAAATGGGCTATTGAACTTGGAGAGCACGAAATAGAGTTCAAGGGTCAAAACTCTATCAAAGGGCAAATTCTCGCAGACTTCTTGGCAGACACACCTTCCGAGCCAGACGCAGAAAAGGAAGAGCCCAAAGCTAAACTCACTCAAGTACAGGACGACTGGAAACTTTATACAGACGGAGCATCCAGCTCCGATGGTTCTGGAGCAGGTCTAATGCTGGTCAGCCCTGACGGGAAGGAGTATACGTATGCTCTTCGGTTTGAGTTCGAAGCCACAAACAATGAAGTGGAGTACGAAGCCCTGCTAGCAGGCCTCCGATTAACTAAAGATATGGAAGTCAAAGCTCTCGCTATTTTCGTAGACTCCCAATTGGTAGCGAACCAAGTGACAGGCTCCTATGAAGTAAGGCAGCCCGTCATCAAACAGTACTTGGAAAAAACAAAGGAGATGCTGGAAAGCTTCGACTCCTACACCATCCAACATGTTCGTAGGAATCAGAACAAGAAGGCAGATGCACTGAGCAAGCTAGCCTCTATGGCCTTCGCTCATCTCACCAAAGAAGTACTTGTTGAAGTCTTACCTGAAAGGTCCATCATTCGCAAGGAAGTTGCAGACATGGTTCACGAAGAAGGAGAGACATGGATAACTCCCATCAGGGAATATTTGATAAGCGGTCTTCTCCCCGAAGATCCCAAGCTAGCAAGGAAAATTCGGGTTAAGTCCCCACAGTACCAGCTAATAGGGGAAACCCTATATAGAAGGTCATTTCTATCACCTTGGTTAAGATGTGTGGGACCCAAGCAGGCTACAAGTATTATCGCTGAAGTCGACGAAGGACCCTACGGCCTCCATGCAGGACCCCGCTCAGTTGTCTCGAAAATAATGAAGTTGGGCTATTATTGGCCTTTGATGCATAGGGATGCGGCAGAAATCATTCTCAAATGTGAAGCTTGTCAGATACACTCAAACGTCCCCAAGATGCCGAAGCAGGACATGACAAGCGTGACATCCGCATGGCCCTTCTCCTAATAGGGCATTGATATCGTCAGACACATGCATGTAGCTCCTGGAGGAGTCAAATTTTTGCTCGTAGCAATTGATTACTTTACTAAGTGGGTAGAGGCTAAACCCTTAGCCTCAGTCACGGGGAGACAGATCGAGAAGTTTGTATGGGAGCACATTGTGTGCAGATTCGAACTGGCCCACATCATCATATCAGACAATGGGAAGCAGTTTGCTGAAGGAGGCTTCTACGAATTCTGTCAAGGGCTCAACATAAAGCAGTCATGGACATCTGTCTACCATCCACAAGGTAAAGGTATGGTGGAGGTTACCAACAGAGATATCGTAAAAGGGATCGAGAAAAGGCTGGGACGAACTCACCATGGATGGGTGGACGAACTCGCTCAAGTACTATGGGCCCATCGAATACACCCTAAGTCCAGCAATGGTGAAACCCCCTTTAGCCTAACATACAGAAAAGAAGCGGTCATCCCTTCGGAACTAAGTATACACACGAAGCGTGTGGCAACGTATGATGCCTCCCAAAATGATGAAAGGATCAGGGAGAACCTGGATCTACTAGAAGAAAGAAGAGAGATAGCCTCCATCTGAGAAGCAATGCACAAACATAAGATCGAAGGCTACTATAACAAAAGGGTCAGGCCTTCCACCTTCAAGCCTGGGGAATATGTGCTACGCCTCAATAGTGAAAGCAAAGCAGAATACCTGGGAAAGCTAGGACCTACTTAGGAAGGACCTTACATGGTAGCTGAGGCCTACAAGCTGGCCACTCTTCTCGGAGAACCCATTGACAGGACATGGAATGGTACGAACCTTCGAAAGTTCTATGTTTAAGAAGTACTTTTACTTTTTCATTCTTGTAATTAGAAGCTTCTCAAGGGAAAGCAAACATTATTGGTAGTTGTCTTAGTTTTCATTTCCAGAATGATGTAATCCTCTCTACCAATTCAATGATAAATAAGACATTTCCCACAAATCTCTTGCTTCATTTCTTAAACACAAAGATTTGTTCAACCAAGTCGTTTATGAGTTTCAATGTCGAATAAAAGGGCACAAGGTGTAATATACGCCTCATCATTTACGCCTACTTAAACATTCACATTAACTCTCCTAGTAGTTTATGGCGCTTGTGAAAATATATACAAAGTCATACTACTTAAAGGATTTGAGATAGAGTGGGTCGCGACCCTCTGTCAATGATCAAATTTGGTCATTATATTCTTGGTGTTGAAATTTACACACAATGAGGTTATTTAACCTTAGGATGTAAAACTTAAGCGTCGAAAAAATGGCGTAAGAGAATTTCACAAGACAAACACAAATCATAACCAGGTGTGTAGAGGTATCTACCCTACACTATACCATTCAAAATGAGGGCTAGTGCCCTTGTACCAGCACGAGGAGCCTAGGCCCCAATTAAATTGTCTTTGGCCCAAGGCCATACAACACAAGCATTCAAATTGTTTACAGAACCAGATAAACATTGTCAAATAACACAAATTTTTTTAAAGGGTACATGCCACCCTTGAACCAAATTACTGCCAACATGGCAACCTTCATTCCTGCTTCTTTAGGGATGGAGTAGAGGATGGTTGAATTGAGACTGGCTTGGTAGATACTGTCTTCTTGGTAGGAGTCGTAGGCTTGAGCTTGCGGGGTTTCTTGGAAAGGAGGTCTTCTAGTGGTGCCATAGGATCTTTGGTAGCTTCAGTTAGGAAGGAGTACTCTGCTGTTGCAAATGCATTTCCTGCTTCATCATACTCAGCTTTGGATGTGGGACGGTAGCATTCAATTTTGGAGAGGTCTACGGGTTTTCCTGTTTTAGTAGCCTCCTCCAACGCTAAGCACCTCCCATGAAAAATAGCTGATTTGATGACCTTCCACATTTGTGCTCCCAACTCATCACTATGATAAAGTTCCATGGCTATATATGGCACCACCTTAGACACAACTTCCGCACGATCCTTTTGCAGCATCTTGTATCTCATTTGCAAGCCATCAATCTCCTCCCTTAATTTTACTTCCACCTCTCCAAGCCTAGACCTCTCACTCTCTAAAACAGCATACTTCGCTTCAAGCACATCATTTTAACCAATGAGAGTCACTACCCTACCCTCCTCTACCTTGAGTTTGACAATTTCAGTTGTCAACTCTGCACCCTTTTAACGGAGGTCTTGAACGAGAGGATTCTTCTCAAGGTCCTTCTCAATCTCATCACACTTGGCCTCCAACTTTGCATACTCCTGATCCCTATGTTTTTCCCTTTCCAGCATGACATCCATCTCCCGTCTAGCCTTGGTCACAACCATGTGCAACTCTCTGGTTCTGCCATTTAATTGATTATCCAATACTGCTTGCCTCGCTACACCATTTTCATGCATATCACAAACCCTTTCAATGGATATATTGTCTAGAAAACCTTTCCATTGAGGGGGTGACATGATCCACAATCCGGTGACAAGCCAAAGCATTGGGAAGCTCCTTCGTTTCTGGAAGGCCTGCGACCAATACAATGTATAAGGGTTAAGTTAATTTTGACAATTATCACTTCACATGCTTTATAAGGAAAAACTGCTTACCATGAACCTCCACTGATTCATCTGGTAACTCAAAGGCTGACTTCACAAACTTTCTGCCTTCAGCACTCTTCTGCTTCACAGCCCTCGATCCGGAGGCGGGAAGGGGATTCTTCCTTTTGTTGGTTGACTTAACCGCCTTGCCAGCTGTTCCTTTTCGGCTTTTCAACCTATCAGCTATCCCGGTGGAACCTACAACAGGGACATCCTCCTCCGTAGGATCGTCCGAGTCAGAAACATTCTCAACAAGTTGAGAAGGACCCTCCAGCGCAAGTTGCGGGGGTGCTGATGCAATGGGCTCCGGCTTTGGAGTATACACCTCATTGTTTTTGACGGATGTGGAAGGAGAGCCAACACCGTAAGACTCTTCGGCCTTATCCGCTGGCATGAAACTCAAGTCTTCATCCAAATCTTAGTACATAAAGTTCCTGAATGACATCTCTGCAAAAAAGAAGCAAAAAGAAATAAATATCAGTGCTACATTGGTCCTACTTTACAAGAAGTAGAGAAACATACTTTGTCCATGGTACATGATAACAGGCTTCTTGGGAGACCCCTCCCAGCTCTGGGCTATCTGATAAGGTTTTAAAATGTACCTTTTTGAGGGGTCGTTTAAGCCCTTATTTGATCACTTTTGTATCCGTTATTGCTTAATATTGTTCCTTTTCACTTTTTAGGTCTCTTGAAGGCAAACTGCTGTAATGGTACTTATTTGGACGAAAAGGCGCGAATATATGAAGAAAATGGCCAAAGTCAAGAATCGAGACACTCAAGCTGCTAAATTACAAGGGGACGGCATCACTGCTTAATCTGCGACGCCGTCGAAGGAATTTGTGACGGCTCAGAAGAGAAATTGCTAGTTTTGAAGGACGGCGTCGGGCTTTAAAAGAGTAGGCCGTCGCAACTCAGACGGCCTAGATTCAATCCAGACAGCGTCAGAAGCTAAAGAGGATGGCGTCACAAGCATAAGGTGACGCCGTCGCAAGATTAACTTGGCCAAGACGAAACCCTAATGACGGCGACACGACGGCGTCACAAATCATAAGGTGACGCCGTCGCACATGTAATCTTATATATAGAATCCGAATTTTTCAGTTTTAGGGAGTAGTCTTTTGGGTAAACTTTTGGAGTAAAACCTAAACCGAACCAAGGTCGTATTTTAGGGTTCTAAACCCTATCTTACACCAAGATAAGTTGTTTACTTCATTAATTTAATTATGTCTTCAATTATTTGTGTGTATGCTTGCATGTTCTCCATGTCCGGCTAATTTACTTGTGTGTTTGCTTAGGGAATATGAAACTTAATTATTGAATATTGATTGGTTGTTTTTTATCTTAGTTGATTAATGATCTAGTAATGTGATAGGTCATTCGTTGTGTACTTAATGCTTGATTAATCTTTGTGAACCTTAGGTTATAGCACTTTGAGTTGTTGTAAGCTAAAATATCAAAAGAGGTCTTAGAGTTAGAGTTTATCATCCCTTGTAGGTTTTGTAGACGAGACCATTTGGTAACTTCAAAGAGATAGAGAGAAACGCATAACCTACAACTCTAGACACACAACGCAATTAGGAATAAGGACGTGACAATTCAACCACCAATAGGAGATAATTAAGGAGTAGTAAAACCTAACTAAACACATCTTTAAACTATCATATGAGCACACAATAATTAGACATAGACAACCACCACCTTAGTTTAAATAATTAGATAAAAGTAGAGTAATCGGTAGAAATACCAACCCCCCAAATCCAAACTCCAAGATTCATACTTTTCCTTTTCTAAAAAAAAACATAAAAAGATAAAAAGTAATCTTCCTCAACCCCAACCTTAGCGTAGTAACTTCTCACTAGCATTCCTATTCCTATAGAGAACGATATCAATTCCCGTGGCTTACCCTAATACTACACTACAACGATTAGGTTCACTGCCTAGGGTGTTGAAAAACTTGCTCGACGAAAAGGAAGTTCCTTTGACCCCGAACGCGCTGTGTAAGCGTATCAAGTTTTTGGAGCCGTTGCCGGGGAATAGAATAGCTAGTTAGTAGTCCACCTCGTTTAGGTTTCTTTGCTTGATTCCTATCAAGTAAACTTTTTTTTCTCATTTTTAGCTTTCTTTTAGTCTATCCCCCGTCTTTGTGACCTTTGTTCGTAACCCCATCACTTTTCATCATGGAAGGTGAAAACCCCCCTCAAATCATTGTCCCGCCAAGAGACCGTACTCTTGGTGAATACTCGAGACCTAGCCACCAAGGCTATAGGAACACCATTGAGCTTCTCGACCAAGCCCAAATTACGGCCCTGCGATCCGACACCATCCGATTGGTGCAAAATGGATGTGCATTCCATGGAATTCGTTCCGAAGATCCTAATCAGCATCTTAAGGACTTCCTTAAAATTGTCGATTCTATTGACCTTGATGCTACTACTCGGGAGACCACGCATCTGCGTCTCTTCCAATTCTCTCTACGGGACCAAGCTAGTAATTGGCTTGAGCGACTTCCCGCCGGCTCCATCTCAAGTTGGGATGATCTCACCACTCGTTTCCTTGCTTAATTTTTCCCACCGATGAGAACCAGAAAACTTAGGAATGACATCTTGATGTTCCAACAACGTCAAGGTGAATCTCTCTACGAAGCATGGACTCGATTCAAGGACTTACTCCATAAAGTCCCTCATCACGGCATTGATCTTTGGCTCCAAGTCCAAATCTTTTATGATCATGTCAACTTCCCCACTAAGCGATCCATTGACCAAGCGGCCGGTGGAAAACTTAGTGATCTCACCGCGGAAGAATCATGGGGTATAATAGAGGACCTTGCTCTCTATGACAACGAAAGTTGGAATGACCCCCGTGAGTTGCCCAAAACCGTTAAGGCAATCTCCTTGCCTCCAACTGACTCACAACCTTCCGACCGTAGGATGCTTGAACTTGAAGATCAAGTAAAATTCCTTATGAGCTCTTACAAAAATCCTAAGTCTTCACGCCATGTGAACAAAGTTTCCTCCTCGTGTGAACAGTGTAGTGATCCTCATAACACGCGCACTTACACCCGATCCCCCGAACATACTTCCGTTGACTACGCATCCTCGCGTGTTAATGGAACGGGAGGAAGATTCCCTGCAACACCCGGACCTAGGACTTTTAATGACACCCGAGAAGCATGCAAGGGCAAGCCCGACTTCTATTGGGGACAAACCAAAGAATTCACTTCTAATGATTTCTCATTACCCTTATCTCATGGCCCTAGCCAAAACATTAAAGGAATGTTGCATCAACTTGTCGCATCCCAAGAAGCCCAAATAGCTAAGCTCTCAGACCGTTTCAACCAACAATAAGCCGATATGGATAGGAAGATAGATAACCTTTTGAAAGCCATAACCAATAGTGATAGGAAGGTTAATTCTATCTCAACCCCCGAAACTTCCGGTGTAGAGATCAAGGACCCAAGTAAGTTGGCTAAGCATGTCCAATTCGTCAATACCATAGCTTTAGTAAAACCTAATAGAACAAATGACGAAGCAAGCCATGAGATGATACTTGAGGTTAAGGAAACACTGACGAATGAAACAACCAAGGGAACAAATGAAGTAGACAATGACTATTTTAATAAGTTTCCTACGGAAGAAGAGCTATCCCGCCACCCTCATTTAGTGCGTGACCTCCGTCACATGTATGTTAGGAAAAGCCCTAGAATCAAGTTTGGGAACCCTTGGAATCTTAACATACCATGTTGCATAGGACACCTTTTTGTGGCAAAGGCCTACATTGATCGTAAGTCCCCAATCAACATAATGACTAGCACCTACTACAATTGGATCCTAATGATCCTAATGTTAGTTGCAATTTTCTCGGAAGAATTAAGGGATTGCCCGTTTATGTAGGTAGTTTCACGTTTCCTACGGACTTCATAATTGTGGATGATATTAGCACGGCCATAGACCCTAGCTTGTGCCATGTTATTCTAGGAAAACCTTTCATAAAAAGCACCGGGATGACCTATAATCTCTCGTTAGGAGTAGTGCGATTCAAGGATGAGACCGATGACATAGCTTACCAAATGCCGTTTAAGATTGAGAAGTTTTCATCACTCTCTAATGATGAAAAGGAACTTAAACTGTCGGTCTATTATAGGAATGATGAGGATAGGGAGAAAGGTGTAGATTATGTTATGGCTAAGATTTTCGGATTCTATAAGAATTGCTTGAACCTAGGACCGGAATATAGGACCGATTGGGGAGAGGATGAACTCTTAGAGAAGTGAATTATAGGGCACTTCTACAACATGGAATCCCCCATTAGAGACCGTCAAGGTGACAGTAATGAAGTCACGTAGGAGCACGACCACGAGTCTAGCTACAAGACTCTTAAATAAAGAAAAGCGCTTCGTGGGAGGCAACCCATGTTTAATTGTTTGTTTGTTTGTGTCATATATCTTTTATTGATTGTTTAATCTCATGTTTAAATTTGTAAAAATGCTTTATTTTGTTTTTAACCTCGTCTTAATTGCATATAAAGGTATTTTACATAAAGGATAAGTGTAGGGAGGATTACACACGTTTTCATAAGAAACGTGAACATGAGAATAACAATTAGTTAAAAGATATATTTGCATGTTTGTTCGAGTCAAATGCTTGTATCGAGTCATAATGGATGTTTTGCAGAAATTTTTCCAGATTCTAAAGATGTAAATTTTCCAGAATTTTTTCCAGAAAATCGCAGACCAGTTTTTGTCAGGATAACCTGACGGCGTCAGGATTGCAACCTGACAGCGTCAGGAAGGAGTAAAAACATCAAATTACTTTTTCTCGTTTTCTGAGCTACTTATAAATTTTTGGAATTTTTCAGGTCTTAATTTTCTTAGAAATTCTGTAACCATCCATTCCACAAGCATTATATCCTATTTTAAATCGAGTCTTATATATTATTACCGCCGATTTTACGCGAAGGTTTCGTTTGTTTTCTTCAAAGTGTGCAGTTTTTGTTTATCAAGAAGAAGATACATAAAGTTGGAAGGAGCTTTTCACGCATACATTCTTCTTGGAAAGGATTTAACCACTACTTCACACACGGATCCTACCGAGCTAATCAGGGGAGTATTAATTTCTTTCATTTTTGACTACCTTCTTTTATCATAACTTTGATACTTTCGGGGAACATTGGGGACAATGTTCAGTTTAAGTGTAGGGAGGGAAAATAAAACAGGAACTTTGAAACTATGCTTATCCTTGATTATTTGCTTTGTCCAATTGCATTTGCGTAATAAACCATGAGAAAATGTCGGTTAGGGTAATTTTGGCACCAAATTTAAAATTTTTCATGACATATAGGAGTGGGCCATTAGTCTTAACAAAAGCGTCTCACGGATAGGAAGTTATATGACTAGCACAAAACCCTTTACCACTTAAATTCCACCAACAATGTGTGGATCGCCCTTAGATTAGTAGGAATTAAAGCATTCATCTTTAATGCTTAGAGTGTGAACCGGTAGTATATTAGATTCTAGAACTTGTTTTGTGATGCATTCTGAGATCGCTAGTAAGACTGCACTTGTGTAGTTAGGAATAACTAAATGATAAGAGGCATTAGGATAACTCTTATTTGATACCCGTAATATAATTACTTCTTCCACATCGGTTGAGTAATTCCCCCACACCTTTGCGTTGTACTCATCTTTAGTATACGATACCCCTAGTTAACCCCTCAGAGCCTATCCTTTTCGCGGTTCTCGTGATGTTTCGGTTTTCCGGAATATCAATGAAGAGCATTGTTTACACTCCACCCCCAAATGTACACCCAAATCGCCTTAGCCTACCTTGTATGCACTCACTTTTAGTGCATTATTGTTATCACCCAAAACCCTTAGTTTAATTATCTAGTTGCTTGCATGAGTTGCTAAGTTGAGTCATATCTTTTGTACACATTTTTGGGACGATTGGGACTCATGGGAAAAGTTAAAGTTTTAAATGACTAAAAGGGAACGCCAATTCCCTTATTTGCGTAATAATGTACCCCAAGTGTTTTGATCTTTTCAATTCGGGTCATATTAGTGTTAGAGTAATAAAAAACTCAAGTGTAGGGATGTGCTATAAATCCCTATTATTTTGATGTTATCGTAGAGGATGGTAGAGTAAAAGTGTATGAAAAAAAAATAGAAAAAGAGAAAAAGAAAAAAAATAGAGTGTTAAAAAAAATAAAAAAAATAAAAACAAAACATACAGACTACCATCCTACATCTATCTTTAAATTTATGTTTGTTTATTTCAGTTATCTAGAGTTTAGAGTGTCGAGTCTTGGCTTAGCAACGCCATTCTTCGTATGCATGTAACATTGAGATTTTTGACTTGCCACCACTAAATAGCCTATCCCACCAAACCCTTTGTTTCCCTACCGTAAGCCTAACGTTACAACCCTTTAAAGACCTCTTTGATAGTCTTTCCTAGGTGCTTACGCCAAAGCAATGGAGGTTTGATCTATTCTCAAGCCTATGGTAATCTATGTACTAGGACCGGTTATTGAGTGTTTATCTTCCATTTCCAATTTGTTATATTTCATATACACCCGAGAGATGTGAGTATCCAAACACCCCATGTGAGGTGCTAGTATGTAATTTCCGTGCTTGTTATGACTTTTGCGGGGCTTATATGTGTTGTGGACTGTTTTAAACTAATGCTTCATGACCCCTAACTTATAAATTAATTGGCTAAAAGCACATTTGCTTGAGGACAAGCAAATACCAAGTGTAGGGATATTTGATAACGTTTTAAAATGTACCTATTTGAGGGGTCGTTTAAGCCCTTATTTGATCACTTTTGTATCCGTTATTGCTTAATATCGTTCCTTTTCACTTTTTAGGTCTCTTGAAGGCAAACTGCTGTAATGGCACTTATTTGGACGAAAAGGCGCGGATATATGAAGAAAATGGCAAAAGTCAAGAATCGAGACACTCAAGCTGCTAACTTACAAGGGGACGGTGTCACTGCTTAATCTGCGACGCCGTCGAAGGAATTTGTGACGGCTCAGAAGAGAAATTGCTAGTTTTGAAGGACGGCGTCGGGCTTTAAAAGAGTAGGCCGTCGCAACTCAGACGGCCTAGATTCAATCCAGACGGCGTCAGAAGCTAAAGAGGACGGTGTCACAAGCATAAGGTGACACCGTCGCAAGATTAACTTGGCCAAGACGAAACCCTAATGACGGCGACACGACAACGTCACAAATCATAAGGTGACGTCGTCGCACATGTAATCTTATATATAGAATCCGAATTTTTCAGTTTTAGAGAGTAGTCTTTTGGGTAAACTTTTGGAGTAAAACCTAAACCGAACCAAGGTCGTATTTTAGGGTTCTAAACCTATCTTACACCAAGATAAGTTGTTTACTTCATTAATTTAATTATGTCTTCAATTATTTGTGTGTATGCTTGCATGTTCTCCATGTCCGGCTAATTTACTTGTGTGTTTGCTTAGGGAATATGAAACTTAATTATTGAATATTGATTGGTTGTTTCTTATCTTAGTTGATTAATGATCTAGTAATGCGATAGGTCATTCGTTGTGTACTTAATGCTTGATTAATCTTTGTGAACCTTAGGTTATAGCAATTTGAGTTGTTGTAAGCTAAAATATCCAAAGAGGCCTTAGAGTTAGAGTTTATCATCCCTTGTGGGTTTTGTAGACGAGACCCTTTGGTAACTTCAAAGAGTTAGGGAGAAACGCATACCCTACAACTCTAGACACACAACGCAATTAGGAATAAGGACGTGACAATTCAACCACCAATAGGAGATAATTAAGGAGTAGGAAAACCTAAGTAAACACATCTTTAAACTATCATACGAGCACACAATAATTAGACATAGACTACCACCACCTTAGTTTAAATAATTAGATAAAAGTAGAGTAATCGATAGAAATACCAACCCCCCAAATTCAAACCCCGAGATTCGTACTTTTCCTTTTCTAAAAAAAAACATAAAAAGATAAAAAATAATCTTCCTCAACCCCAACCTTAGCGTAGTAACTTCTCACTAGCATTCCTATTCCCCTAGAGAACGATATCAATTCCCGTGGCTTACCCTAATACTACACTACAACGATTAGGTTCACTGCCTAGGGTGTTGAAAAACTTGCTCGACGAAAAGGAAGTTCCTTTGACCCCGAACGCGCTGTGTAAGCGTATCACTATCCCAGCCATGTATAAGATTGGCTCGGGGAACACTTGCACATCAACAGGGTATTTAGCCAAACGCTGATAGCAGGGATTCCTTCGCACCTCATATGGCAAGGCGTCATTGTACGATTTTGCATCAAACATATATTCCTTATTCAGCAACTCTGGATAGTTGGGTGGGATAAAAGTGTTTTGCACATAAATGAAACTGCCTTTCTAAGCTGTTATGTTGGTGTATACTCTCCCAAACAGGTTCAACACATCCGCCTCAGGCCTCTTAGCCAAGGTTAACCAGTTTCCCCCAGGATACAAATTCAAAAAACCCCTAAACACCTTTAAAGTTGGTTCATAGCCGTTTGCTTTACACATTACTATGAATGTAGTCAGTTTGGCTAAACCAAATGGGTTGAACCTAGAGATATGAACCTTGTAGTATTGCATAAACTCTAATATCAGTGGGTGCAGTGGAATCCTAAGGTTGGAATGGCTAAATGCATGTGTGTATAACCTACGAAACCTTCAAGAGCATCAAATATACCCTGATTAGACTTAGGCAACATGATTTTATACTCCAATGGGATCGGAAAATCAGCCAGGTGATCGTGTAAATCTTTTGCAGACAATGTACATTTTTGTTGTTTTATGATAGACTTGGAATCCATTTTTTAACAAAAAAACAAGCTACAAGTGAGGAGGAAGAATTACCTTTTGGTTTCAGAGTGGTGGGGATCAAATTTAACTGCATGTAGAAAGATACGGAGAGAGTAAAATGTGCTAGGGTTTCAACCACCCCCTTTTAATACTCTCTTTCACTTCTCTTAAGCACCGCACACGTGTCCTTGATAAATACCCTTATCCGATTTACATTGTTTTTAAATTTTAAATATAAGTCTTTTGGTCTCCAGGTAAAATGGGGAACTGTGATTCCTGTAGCGGGCATCCAAAACGTTTAATAAGCATTAAATGTGCTAAGTTAGGTGCATAGCTATCTTCCAACCAATACGATTAGCAGCGGGATGGTATTTTTTCGAAGCATGAAGTCGAAAGCAATGCCTCTTCGCTCATATGCATCACTTTCAACTGGGGGGCTTGATGATGTACCCTCCGAACAGCTCGAAGGACACTCCTCCGAGACGTGTCGAAGCCCTTCTATTCGAAGGCACAAGTAAGGATTCCAGAATATCCATATGCATCAAACCATCCTTTATCATGAAGGTTACCTTAGGGGAATTCGCCATTCGAAGCCCTAAGCCCTTCGGGGTACGGTTGACGAAGGAGTAATGGATAGGAGAACCTCCTGACTTGGTCAACCCCAAGATCTCCCTCTCTTTCCTGGCTTTCCCGCCAAGCTTGAGAACGTGGGTCACTAAGCCCTTGCGGTTACCCACAATCATGGGACGCCCCAATTATCTCCAACATTCGCGCAGAAGTGCCCCTAACCCTATTTCTTCCACTATAAATAGGTTGGACGGGCAATGGATTATGGTATGCTCATTTTACACTCATCTCTTTACTTACATACAGTTATACAACCATAACTCATACTTAATCTCACACCGGAGGTGGTTCGCAGGGTCCTACCCCTGCTTAATCACTTAACGTAGTGTTTTGTATTTCTTATTCTCAGGTGAAAGACAAGTCTTGGATGGAACACACACCCCTCATATCTTTGATCATTATCAAAGCCTGGTAGTGCAATCTATTGTACAATCAGGAACTGAGTTTAAGAATGAAGTGATGAATCAGTTCTGTGTAGCTAAGGGTATAGAAAGACAGTTTAGTGTTGCTAGAACACCACAACAGAATGGTGTAGCTGAAAGGAAAAATAGAACACTAATTGAGGCTACTACGACAATGTTGTCAGAATCTAAGTTACCAACTACCTTTTGGGCTGACGCTGTAGGCACTGCATGTTATGTGCAGAATAGAAGTAAGATAGTGAAGCCTCATAACAAGACCCCTTATGAGCTGTTACATGATAGGAAGCCAATGATTGCATTCCTAAACCTTTTAGGTGTCCTGTTACTATCTTGAATACCATAGACTACCTATGCAAGTTTCAAGAAAAAGCAGATGATGGATACTTTTTAGGCTATTCTTCCAATAGCAAGGCCTTTAGAGTATACAATAGTCGGACCAAGATTGTAGAAGAAAACTTACATGTTAAGTTTAGTGAAGAGACTCCTAGTGTTGAGACCAAAGGACCAGAATGGCTGTTTAACATTGATATGCTAACCAAATCTATGAATTATGAGCATATAATTGCAGGATCTTCCACTAATGTTGATGCAGGTACACAAAAGGATTCTGATGCAGAAACAATTTCTAAAGAAGCTGATTCTCCTAAGGAGTTCTATTTGGTTGAAAAGTGGAAAGTTGGTTCTGTCTCACCCATCATTAATAAACAGGGTCCCATTGATGATGATGTTTTGGATTCTGGAAGCAAAGTTGATCATCATCAAGATAAGGATGAGTTGTTGAAAGATAATTCAGTGTCGGTAGAAGAAATTGAAAGGAAGAAAAGGCATTCTGAAAGCACTGCTAAGCCAAATGAAAGTACGACTAACTATAATAAAAGCAATTCTAAGCCAACTTCTACCACTGCCAGTACAAGTGAAACCCCGGCTGCAAGTACTGATGATAGTACTTACTTTGGACCAACTGCAAAGCCATCATTTGGTGCAGAGGAGTATCCACATGATCCTAACATGCCTGCTTTGGAAGAGATTGATACTCCTACTGATGATGAAGACATGGATGATTTCTTCAATGTTGATTTTACTAATTTGGAAACTGTCATCCATGAAAGTCCAATTATTACCACACGAATACATAAGATTCTTCCCAAGGATCAAATACTTGGAAATTTGAATACACCAGTTCAAACAAGAAGCAAGGTTCAGAACACTAAAACCTTTCCTGAACAAGGTTACTTTGCAAGGTCACTTCACAAAAGAAATAGTCATGAAGATCTGCAAAATTGCCTGTTTGCTTGTTTTCAGTCTCAAAAGGAGCCCAAGAGAGTTGAATCAATGCAAGAGGAGCTTCTACAGTTTAAGCTTCAAGAGGTTTGGACATTGGTTGACCTTCCAAATGGAAAAAGGGCAATTGGGACTAAATGGGTGTTCAGAAATAAGAGGGATGAAAGAGGAATAGTGGTAAGGAACAAATCAAGGCTGGTTGCTCAAGGATACATACAAACTGAAGGTTTGGATTATGATGAAGTGTTTTCCCCTGTTGCTAGAATAGAAGCTATAAGATTGTTTTTCGCATATGCTTCATACAAGAACTTTGTTGTGTTCAGATGGATGTTAAAAGTGCCTTTTTGTATGGTACTATTGAAGAGGAGGTTTATGTTTGTCAGCCTCCAGGTTTTGAAGATCCTGATCATCCTGATAAGGTCTTCAAGGTGAAAAAGCCTATGTATGGGTTGCATCAAGCTCCCGGGGCATGGTATGAGTGTCTGTCTACTTATTTGATAGACAATGGCTTCAAAAGAGGGTTGATTGATAAGAATTTGTTCATTAGGAAGCTCAAGGATGATATTTTACTGGTTCAGGTCTATGTAGATGACATCATCTTTGGCTCAACAAATAAGGAACTGTGCAAGGATTTTGAGAAACTTATGCATGATAAGTTTCAAATGAGTTCTATAAGAGAACTCACTTTCTTTTTGGGGCTATAGGTTCAACAAAGGACTGATGGTATTTTCATTAGTCAAGACAAGTATGTAGCAGATATTTTGAAGAAGTTTGGGTTTTAGGATGTGAAGAGTGCTAGTACACCTATGGAGAATCAAAAACCAGTGCCACCTGATGATGGAAGTCCCAAAGTTGATTTGAAGTTGTATAGGTCCATGATTGGATCTTTGATGTATCTCACTGCATCTAGGCCAGATATAATGTTTTCAGTATTTGTGTGTGCAAGATTCCAAGTCACACCCAATACATCACACATGAATGTTGTTAAGAGAATTTTTAGATACCTTAAAGGCCATCCTAAATTGGGCCTTTGGTATTCTAAGGATTCACCTTTTGACTTGGTGGCCTATACAGATAGTGATTATGATGGTGCTAGTTTGGATAGGAAATCTACAACTGGAGGATGTCAGTTTTTGGGTAGCTGACTAATTTCATGGCAGTGTAAAAAGCAAACAATAATGGCAAATTCTACAACAGAAGCTGAATATGTGGCTGCTGCTAGTTGCTGTGGTCAAGTTCTTTGGATTCAGAATCAATTGCTAGATTTTGGGTACAATTTTATGCATACTAAGATTTTCATTGATAATAACAGTACAATTTGCATCATTAAAAATCCTGTTTTACATTCTAGAACTAAAAATATTGAGATAAGGCATCATTTTATTAGAGACTGTAATGAGAAAAGGTTGATTCAAATGGTAAAAATCGATACTGGTTTCAATATTACTGATCTTCTCACTAAAGCTTTTGATGTGGGGAGGTTTTAGTACCTTGTAGTTAGTATTGGAATGATTAATCTCTAAATCTCAACTTGTTTTGTGAAAGTTTGTATAAGTATTGTACTGTTATTAGTTGATCTTAGTATTGCTATTTTTGTTCTAACCACTGTTTGTTTCTGTGTGTTCCCACTAACCATTTTGCAGAGATATGAAAGTAAATCACTGTTTGGATGATGCAAGAGACTTAAAACAAAAGACATGGTTCTATTATTCTTATATTATAAACTGCATTCATACATGCAGTGGTTACAACCATGGCTACAAACAAGCAGGAGAGTACATCACAACATGCTTACAACAACTAACACAGGACACAAGCTTCACAACTAACCCCCCACCACCTACGGCTTCCTTAGAAAGGCCCACTCAGGCATCACTTTAGGTGCCCCACGCCTATCAATCACCCTCCACACCTTTGGGCATGCAAGCCCAATCACCTTTCTTCCAACAGGTGGTGAGGATGATGAAAGACCCTCTGATGGTGGTGTTGTTATCAATGCTCTTGCAAGTGGTGCTTGGAGCTCTTCAGTTGGGAGTACAGCAGCAAGGGGAGGCACAACCAAGACTCTTGAAGTAGTGTCATCATCTGTTCTCTTATATGGTGAAATATAGCTTGACATGGAGTCTGAGCTATCTTCCTTGATGATGGCATCTTGTGATATTGGTTGAAGTGTTGATGGACCAGCAGATGAAGGAGTAGTGCTCATGGACAAATGGTTTCTCTTTCCTGATGAAACCTCTGAAAACACCTCTCTCTTTATTGTACATAGATTGTTAAGAACATAATGCCAAACATCATCATCCCAAATGCTATCTGAAAATGAGCTGTCTGATGATACATTGATTGGGTTTGAATGGCTCATGGTGATTTTTGGTAAAGCAGATTTTCAGAGATTTTAGGAGGAGAGAAGTGTTGGTGTGTTGGATGTATGTGAGTCTAATGTTATTAAATAGAGGTTAAGATGGAATCAGGAAGTTAATGAGGGGAAGGTGTAAGTGGTTGAGGAGTAAATGAAGTCTTTTGACTTTGGGAAATGATTTAATGACAGAAGTTGACCATATTGACTTAGAATTTAGCATTGTTGGCTATCCACTGCTAAGTATATGGAACTACTTCTTGTTCAATCTAACCACTGCTAACCTTAACCATCTTTTCAGTGTTTGGTTTATGTTTGTGATATGCATATATGAAGGATTGTTGTACACATTTGAGCTTTTGGAGCTTTTTCCGTAATCATTCATATTTTTGTGTGATATCACTATTTTTGACAAAGATTTGATTGCTGTAAATCTTGGTCAACAGATTGGAGTGTTATTCTGTATCCACTGCTAGAGTCTTTCTAACCACTTCTAGTGGTTTTCAAACCATTGCTAGCATATGATGTTCTTAGATACTTGAGGGGCTGTTTGATAACTTTAGTGCAAAAGCATTTATATCCCCAATTCACTGGCATATCTTTTAATTGATCTTCAAATCACTTCCAATTGGCGCTTTACATAAACCCAAACCACTTCCATCTGTTTAATTCACAAATCCCACATCATTAACATCACCAATCACCATGCCAAACCAATACTCCAAAACCCATAACCTAGTTGCTTATCTGGTAAAAAACAATCGATCTAAAGGTTTTCATGAAATGATTGATTTCCTTACTCACAATCCTACCCACTTTGCATTAACTGTAGCACCCACCATTTTTAAAGCCTATGTACATCAATTCTGGGGAAATACTAAGCTTGAGGAGATAGATAGGGTAGAATTTTTTAGTACTGTTGTGGATGAGACTGAGGTTTTGGTTGATGAGGGGATCATTAGAGGTGTTTTGAAGTTAGATGATGCTGATGGTGTAGTTAATCTTTCTGATGCTGAGATCTTTGAAGGTTTAGAGAGGCTAGGATATACTCGAAGGGATGATAAGGTAAAATTTTTTAAAGGAATGTTTTCTCAATAAAGGAAGTTTTTGATGCATACCTTGTTGATGTGTATAAGTAATAAGACCACCGGATTTGATGACTTTCCCTCCAAAATTGCTACTGCTATAATATGTTTATCCGATCGAAGGAAGTTTAATTGGTCTAGAATGATTTATGAAGGGTTTGTGCAGAATATCAGGAAGAAAGGTAAATATTACTTATATCCAAGGTTTGTGCAGCTTATTGTGGAAAGTCAAATAGAAGAACCTGTTGAGCATACTAGGGAGTATGAGGTGCATTATATGCTTCCTAAGGTTTTTGCATATATGAGACATCAGAACCCTAATTTTCAAATAAGAGATGTTCCATTGTTCCCCCATATGATTAATTTGCCTGCTATTCCTAAGTTTGATGAAGGTCTTGAATCCTAATCCATAGAACCAGGACTCACTGCTAGTACACTTGAACCCACTGTTAGTGAATCTCAACCCACTGCTATTGAACCTGAACTCACTGCTAGTCAATCTGGATCTACTGTTAAACCTATTTTGTGGACTAGGAGGAGGAAGAGCACCAAGCTACCTCAGGCTGGTGTTAGTGGTGTAGCTAATGAGGTTGTTACAAGTTGTGGAGGTGACATGATTGGAAGGGCTTCCACTACTGATTCATGCTTAGATGCTGGTCAAGACAGTGGAAACATCATTAAGACCCAACCTTTGGCAACTTCTAATGTGGAGAGTTCCTTGGAACTCATCACAGGTGGAGTAAACCCTAGCCAACTGGCTCACTCAGGGTGCATAGATGATCAGGCAAGGTCTGATGCTATGTTTACTTTATCCAAGGATTCACATCTCAGAGCAGTTAACACAGCTCGAAGTGATGAGGATAGTTTGGAACATGACACTGAATTGACAGATCCTAAACTGGTACATGATGACTTTTCCAATGAACCACCTCTCGGAAGATTTAACACAGGTCGAAGTGGGGAGGATATTCTTGAACATTTAAATGAATTGAGGGCTAAATGTACCAAGATGGAGAACACAATCTCTAGTCTTCAGGAGTTGACTGTGTTTCAAGGTAAAGAGATTCGGAGGCTGAAGCACAGAATGTTTGTGATGGAGAAGGTGAGGAGACCTGGGGTTGCTGTTTTCAAAAATGTGAGAAATTTGAAAAGGAAGGTGGACTCCTCTCCAGCTGTGAATGTGGAGGATGTACCCAAACAGGAGAGGAGTGAAGGCATGAATTCAGGGGAGGCTGTTGGTGTGAATATAGATGAGGATGTGGATAGTGGAGATCAAGGAGAACAATTTGTGATATCTGATAAAGATGGGAATGAAACTGTTCTTGAAAGTGTGAAGACTGTGGTAGAAGATGAGGTGATGCAGAACACAACCACTGACAGTGTGTCTGCAACCACGACTGATGTTCTTGAAACCACTGCTGCAGTTTCAGATAAGGTAACCATAACCACTCCCACTTTAATCTTACCCACTGCTATCATAACCACTTCTACAATTGTCACAACCACCTCTGTATCACAACCTAAATCAAAAGAAGTTAAGAAGGAAGTTGCAAGTACATTGATCAATCTAAGCAAAACCTCATCTAACCCTACACCCATCATTGCACCTGCTTCATTATCTCTTAAACCTACTGCAATCAAACCCTTATGTTAAAGTTTGAAAATTGGTGAACCTTTGAAGAAGAAGGAGGTTCTACCAGACATTAGAAAGGGAAAAGGTATTGCTGCACCGGTTTTGAAGTTTAAGAATAAACAAGAACATATTTCTTATGATGAAGAGTATACAAGAAGATTGCAAGCTGAAGAAGAAGAAGCTACAGAGAAACAGAAGCAAGAAGAAGAAGAGGCTACTCAGAAATGGTTAGCTGAATGGAATGAAACACAAAACTATCTTCAAGCTTCTAATGACATACAGAATGTCCGTGACGCCTTCGCCTTGAGTCTCTAACGCCGTCTGGATCAAATCTACGTCGTTTGAGCTGCGACGCCCTACTCTTTTAAAACCTGATGCCGTCACTTGAAAATAAGCAATTTGGCTACTGTATCATCACAAAACATCTTTCGATGGCGTCACAGGTATAACCTGACGCCGTCCCCTTCAGTTCCAGCATCATGAGTGTCTCAATTCTTGACTTTGGCTATTTTCTTCGTATATTCATGCCTTTTCGTCCGAATAAGTGTCATTCTAGCAATTTGCCTTCAAGATACCTAAAAAGTGAAAAGGAACGATATTAAGTAATAACGGATACAAAAGTGATCAAATAAAGGCTTAAACGACCCCTCAAAAAGGTACATTTTAAAACCTTATCAAATATCCCTACACTTGGTATTTGCTTGTCCTCAAGGAAATGTGCTTTTAGCCAATTGATTTATAAGTTAGAGGTCATGAAGCATTAGTTTAGAATGATCCACAACACATATAAGCCCCGAAAAAGTCATAACAAGCATGGAAATTACATACTAGCACCTCACATGGGGTGTTTGGATACTCACATCTCTCGGGTGTATATGAAATATAACAAAGTGGAAATGGAAGATAAACACTCATTAACCGGTCCTAGTACATAGATTACCATAGGCTTGAGACTAGATCAAACCTCCATTGCTTTGGCGTAAGCACCTAGGAATGACTATCCAAGAGGTCTTTTAAAGGGTTGTAATGATAGGCTTACGGTAGGAAACAAAGGGTTTGGTGGGATAGACTATTTAGTGGTGGCAAGTCAAAAATCTTTATGTTACAAGCATGCGAAGAATGGCGTTGCTAAGCCAAGACTCGACACTCTAAACTCTAGATAAATTAAACAAACAAACATAAATTAAAAGATTGATGTAGGATGGTAGCCCGTTTTTTTTTCAACACTCTATTTTTTTTCTTTTTCTCTTTTTCTATTTTTTTCGATTATTTTTTTTTAATACACTTTTACTCTACCATCCTCTACGATAACATCAAAATGATAGGGATTTATAGGCACATCCCTACACTTGAGTTTTTATTATTCTAACACTAATTTGACCCGAATTGAAAAGATCAAAACACTTGGAGTACATTATTATGCAAATAAAGGGAATTTGAATTTAACGTTCCCTTCCCGTCATCTCATAAAATTTAACTTTTCCCATGAGTCCCAATCGTCCCAAAACTGTGTACAAAGGATATGACTCGACTTAGCAACTTATGTAAGCAACTAGATAATTGAACTAAGGGTTAAGTGTGATAAAAATAATGCACTAAAAGTGAGTACATAGAAGGTAGGTTAAGGCAATTTGGGTGTACATTTGGGGGTGGATTGTAAACAATGCTCTTAATTGATATTTTAGAAAACCGAAACATCACGAGAACTGCGAAAAGAATAGGCTTTGAGGGGTTAACTAGGGGTATCGTGTACTAAAGATGAGTACAACGCAAGGGTGTGGGGGAATTACTGAACCGATGTGGAAAAAGTAATTATATTACGGGTATCAAACAAGGGTTATCTTAATGCCTCTTATCATTTAGTTATTCCTAACTACACAAGTGTAGTCTTACTAGCGATCTCGGAATGCATCACAAAACAAGTTCTAGAATCTATTATACTACCGGTTCACACTCTAAGCATTAAAGATGAATGCTTTAATTCCTACTAATCTAAGGGCGGCCCTCACATTTTGGGTGGAATTTAAGTGGTAAAGGGTTTTTGTGCTAGTCATATAATTTCCTATCCATGAGACGCTTTATTAAGACTAATGACCCACTCCTATATGTCATGAAAAATTTTAAATTTGGTGCCAAAATTACCCTAACCGATATTTCTCATGGTTTATTACACCAATGAAATTGGACAAAGCAAATATTCAAGGATAAGCATAGTTTCGAAGTTCCCATTTTATTTTCCCTCCCTACACTTAAACTGAACATAGTCCCCAATGTTCCCCGAAAGTATCAAAGTTATGATAATGGAAGGTAATAAAAGATGAAAGAAACTAATACTCCCCTGATTAGCTCGGTAGGATCCGTGTAAAGTGGTGGTTACATCTTTCTTCAAGAAGAACGTTTGCGTGAAAAGCCCCTTCTCATCTTATGTATCTTCTTCTTGGTAAATTAAACTTGCACACTTGAAGAAAACAAACGAAGCCTTCGCGCAAAATCGGCGGTAATAATATATATAGGACTCTACTAAACTAGGATATAATGCTTGTGGAATGGATGTTTACAGAATTTCTGGAAAATTAAGACCTGGAAAATTCCAAAAATTTATAAGTAGCTCATAAAACGAGAAAAAGTAATCAGTTGTTTCTGCTCCTTCCTGATGCCATCAGGTTGCTATCCTGACGCCGTTAGATTATCCTGACAAAAACTGGCCTGCGATTTTCTAGAAAAAATTCTGGAAAATTTACATCTTTAGAATCTGGAAAAATTTCCTGCAAAACATCCATTATGACTCGATACAAGCATTTGACTCGAACAAACACACAGGTATATCTTTTAATTAATTGAAATTCTTATGTTTACGTTTCTTTTGAAAACGTGTGTAATCCTCCCTACACTTATCCCTTATGTAAAATACCTTTATATGTAATTAAGACGAGGTTAAAGACAAAATAAAGCATTTTTACAAATTTAAACATGAGAATAAACAATCAATAAAAGATACACGACACAAACAAGCAAACAATTAAGCATGGTGTTAGGTCACTAGTTTTACAACACAAGCTTATAAGAGAAGAGATGAAGGTGATTGAACAAGTAAATCACACACACACACACGTATAGTAATACCGGTTATGCAAAGAGTATGAATGAGAGAAAAACTTGAACAACCAACCCTCAAATGAGGGTTTACAAGAGTTTATATAGGCAAGGAGCTAGGGCAACACTCCCTCTCCTTCCCTATTCCTTATTGGGCTTGGATCAAGCTTATGGGCCTTCTACATAAGCTTGACCTTAAACAAACATAAAGGCCATAATAGAGCTACCTATTACATATGAAATATAAATACTTGAAATACTGTTTAGGAGTGATTCCAACAATCTCCCCCTCAAGTATATATGAATGTAAACGGTGAAGGCGTTGATGTAATAGTAGCTGTGACGTCTTCTGACATTCTTCTTTCTTGTGAGAGGAATTGTCTTGATTCGAACAATCTCCCCAGTGTAGAGAGATAGTTATCTTTGAGCAGTTATGCTTCGACGTCATTTTTAACTTTGTTCTTTGATCATTGTTCTTTGTGGTGAAAGTGATAGTATGTTGTTGTCTGCATCAGTCTGCCTCAGGTCTGCTTCGCTGCTCCAGTGTCTCCACGTCATTCTTCAACATGCTCACACGCTCTATGACATTGGAATTCAATACTGATGAAGTTCTTTAAATCTTTATCATTGTAGATTCTTTGGTTTGATGAAGAATCATTCTGACGGTTGTGTTGCTTTTAAATAGAACTTCCATTAGTGTTGATGTTGGCGTGAGCATGAGAAGAATCAGCACGATCATCCCGCTCCAGAGCTTCCATAAGAAGAAAACATTTCAAACGGTTAGTAATAAGCGGTTTCCGCACTTACAAGTTTGAACTTCGAGAGTGTTAACAGCATAGTGTGAAAACACAACTCTAATTCTTACAAAGGCCGTTCCTGAACTGGAGTCCCACAAGTGAGATAACGCGATGTACCGAAGTACATCTACAGTTCAGATGAGTCGCTGAGGTACACCGAAGCATCACCTCACGACTGTAGACCGTTTGAGACACACTCCGCGTAATCCACGGGGAGTTACCGAAGTGACCTGCTGTCAGGGCTGTTTGATGTTGACCCTGACAGGAGTTTCCATTCAATCACTGAGGATCACAGATGTGAACCTCTCATGAATGTTCTCGACAGATTGCTAAGATCTGTGAAGGACTCGATATGAACCACTGATGATCTTATTTGTTGATCTTCAAGTGATTAAATGTCAAGTGTTCCTAAGAGATCTTTTGATGAATCTCATGGCTCTAGACTCAATAGTGCGTTTTGGTTTTCCTGAGCGGAGACTAGGGAGAGGGTCTCCTTCTTCAATACCAGCGATCTCTAAGAGAAAGCCAATAGATTATGTAGGGTTCCCTATGAGAATGAAACAAGCTTCTGTTGAGAGAAACTTGAGTGGCTAAGAAGGTTTAGTGCATGCGTCACTGGGTCCATGACGACTTTTAATCTTCAATACCGGTGTCACTAAGTGACAACCAGTAGCATATGAATTGAACCCGGTGTCTGCCCTAAGTTGAATAATCTGGAGGGCTATTTCTTTTCACCCTTTACTTTACATTTCTTTTTGATTCTTCAACTCCTTCTTTCTCCGATTCTCATTTTCTCCTTTTTATAATCATTCCTAAGGACTTCTAACACTAACTAATGGTAGTGTCCTTGGGTAGATCCCTCCGGCTCTGGCGGATCATAGGACGGTTATTCCTAACCTTAGTCACCTTATAACTCCATGACTTACCTATGTTTGCCATTATAACCACTGTATGTTAAAACCTCTCTCAAAGGGTTTGTTAACGAAAAACATGTTTGAACCACAGTGAGAGATGAAGTTTTGCATAAATACTCCCCCTCCACATGTGCTTAATAGTTTTAATGGTTAAATGCACAGTGAGGAAAGAGCGCGCACTTTTTGAATTGATCCACTAAAGATAGACAATCTCCCGCGAGACACGGTTACGTTGAATAGTTAAAGAAATACATTGTCAGCTTTTAGGTGACAACTAGCTCTAATAACTACCTTGAAGGTGTAGACAAACCTTGGAAGGTTGTCAAACCCGTCAGAGTTCATGTCTATCAAAAGTTTCTCGAATGGTACTTTCTACTCAGACAAGTCCTTTGCGAGACACGTTTACATCACTAGCGAACTAGCTTGAAATTATTACCCGTCCAGGACAAGTCTTTTCGAGTTACTAACAGTTTAGTACCGTCAATTTGTTGTTTAAGTCTGAAGTTCACAGATTCATTTGCATTCACAACATATTTCTTATCACACAAATTTTCTCCCCCTCAAAAATGGCATATGACAATGTTATTTTTGAAACGTTTGAGAATAAATATGACCATTTCGAGTGTTGCGGGAAGACGAACACTATGAACAATTTGTGAACAAAGTTTTAAATCAAATACTCCCCCTCAACTAGTGATATAAACGGTTGAGGTTTTGAAAAATCATATGGGGAAGTACTTTTCTTTTTTAGCAAAACCTTGAAAAGTGAAAGGTTTGATAGGTTTTACTCAAAAATTAAGGAGCTTTCGCTCCTTTTATAAGGATTGTGGCACTGAGGCGTACCACAGGGTCCTTTCTTGACAATTACGGGTTGTACACTGTTATGTGTGCACAAGCCATAATAGGGAAAAGATGAAATAAGTATGAAACAAATTAACCTTTCCCTAATTGACGATGTTTCATAATCAGCTTCCCCCCAAAATGACAACTGTCTTTAGCAGATTTAAAACTTTGATGAAGTCTACATTTCCTCTAACTTTTGAAGGTTTCAGTATGCAGCGGAATCTGTAGATGAGCAGTAAACCACACAAAGAAAATCTGACTAATTGCGGAAGATCCGTTCGAGGGTAACATGCCAGAAATCAACAAGATCTTTTCACGTATGTAGACGCATCACACCAAACAAACCATGAAAGACGAAATGATATGAGTTTCCCCTGACTGTTGTGGTCTTTCGGAATACTAATCACCTGTGAGTATGCAATAAGTCGATACCAAGACCGTGTGTGAGGCATCATAACATCATATTTGGGTAACTTCACACAAGATCACCCGTGAAAGTTGAGGCGATAACACTGAATTAAGACGTTTGAACCACAGATCGTCTCATTTCTTCGCCCTTATGGAAGAAATTTTGGAAAGCATTGGGTTTTCGCAAGGAATCATGTGGTCAAACAAAAGAAGCAAGGGACGCCTACACTCTCTCCCCCTCGATGTTTTCAATGAATCAGAATCATACACCACGTATGTTGATGATGAATTGAAGACATCGAAACCATGTATGAGGAGATAGTGAAACCATGTATGTCCAAGCAACCGAACAAGTGTGAAGTACCATAAATATCTTGAAAGAATCAACTGTTGACGAAAACATCTCAGTTCAATAAGTGGATCATCAGCTGTGACATTGTTGTAGGAAACACTTTGTTCTTCTGTTTTCAGAGATTCGATTGGAGGTGCAGTTACAGTAACGGTTGTTGTTGTAGATTCAGATGTATCAGAAATTAGAGTATTATCGGTTGTGCAGCGGAAACATTCGATACATCTGAAGCACGACTTTTGACAGAATCTTTAACCAGAGGAGCAAGCAATGTTTCCAATTCATGACGATCAAGTACAATGGTGGAACAGCTGATGGATCATGATATTTATGACGGTGAGAAACGGGTCCTATGTTGTATTGCAATAAGAGCCATTGCTGTTGTACCTGCATAGAAAAATAGAAGGGGGGCAAGAAAGAGAAAAACATGGATCCCCAAGTGTAACTGGGTTCCAGATGTTAGAAGCATAAAGATGTAGTGTCAATTATCTTCTTGACACCTGAACATGCTATTTTGATGATTTCCTTTCCTGCCTCAGGGATGGATGGTGTTGGTATCCCACTTGTATTGGTGCAACTACTTAGTATCTTGCCTGTAGGAATCCACCTAAGACTAACAGTTTTGAAAATCCTACCCGTTGGTATCCATCCAAGGTTAGATCTAGGGGATGTTGAAACTTCGTTCGGGAAGAGTCTGCGTCCTATATGGATCCACCTATTAGGTTTCTGACAGTTTACATTTAGATCAACGGGTTTATTTCTAACTGTTTGTTGAGTTAACTTAGGTTTTGGTTTGCTACTACAGGTAGTGTTCAGTAATACACTCGAAGGTGATACACTAGGTCGTGAACCTAAGATTCCATTCTTTTGAAGAAGTGCCCTTTTTCTAGCCTTTTCTAGATCACAGTTCTTGTACGTGTCATGTGAATCATATGAATCTTTACTTTTAATGCTCAATTTAGACACAGTGTTCGAACTAATCCTAGATTTGCCAGGAGCAGCCACAAGTTGAGGTTTAATAGAAACAGGTATAACATAAACAGGTTTAACAGAAACATGTTTAACAGAAACAGAAGGATTATTGTTAGGCCAGGAATGTGGAGTGACTGGTTTTATCAAATGATTATTCTCAACAACTTGGGAGGGAAACCGTGGTTTTGACGATTTTGAACGTTCATATTTAAAAGCAGTTGGATGTCTGACAACTGATTGGTTTCTGATTGGTTTTAGAGACGATTTCCCCAAGGTTGTTGGTTTTGCAAAATGAGTATCCACACTCTTGTCAGTTAATCTTCTCAGTTTGTTTTGTAAAGCAACATGTGCAAGCCCCTTTGCTTGAATTTGAGCCTTTAAATGCTCATTTTCTTTTACTAATGTATCCACACGATTACTTTGTTCATTTGAAGACTGACCATTGTGTTCTGAAGAAAAAGATTTGTTTTGAAGTTTAAGTTCAAGAGAGATGCAATGTGCCTCTAGTTTTGAAAAATCTTTATGAAACTGAGCAATGGTCTTTTTGAGAAGAATGTTTTCAGATTCAAGAGTTTGATTTGACGTTTCAGTTGAATTGTTAACTAGTAAGGGCTCAGACATGAGAAAGTTGTCTGTACATTGTGCAACACACTGGTCAACCTCTCCTTCATTACTGAATTCAGGTTGCTCAGTTTGTTGTATCGCATTTGCAGGCAAAATATGATCAACAGTAGATTGTACCTCGACCATCTGTTCTGTGTCGGTGTCATAGGTGGGCAAGATATCTTCCTCAACCATTTGTTCTTCGTCACAGTTGGGCTCGGTGTCGTAGTTGAGTATGATATCTTCTCCAGATCTGCTGCTGTCATCCTGCTTTTCCAATGCTACAACCTCATTTTCCGCATTACCGACAGATGCAGTAATCACAACATTCTCAACGTCCATTTGAGCATTCCTTTCATGTACATCAACTCTTTCACCTTGCACGATTGCGGGATATCGGGAATTTGATGATGTCTGACGCTTTAATGCTAGTTGAATAGCCATGAATCCTTCTTTCAATTCCACAAATGGATCTTTATGATCAGAATTCATTTCACTCCCCTGCATAAGAGTCAAAGAGAAGAAAAGGTGCGAAGACGATATAGCACACAGAAGGCCGATATAGTAAATTTCAATTTCCCTCCAAATACGATTTTGAAAATTTTGACTCTCAAAATTTGAAATTCACTATAAAATCGAATTCTAAGAATGTAGGAAAAAATTGAGTTATGACAATTTTGACGCCAAATTTGACCCGAAAAATTTGAATTTAGGCCCAAAATTTTGAATTTTTGACCAAAATTTTCACAGTTAAACCAAAATTTGAATCTCGCGTAAAAATTGAACGTTTAGTCTCCTCAAAAAATTAAATTTTACTCAATTTTTTTTTTTTTTTTTTTTTTGATAACTTGTGTTGATGGATCTTTGTAGTCGAATGAACCTTTGTTGATGAAGTGTCCTTAGGCGTAGAAATCACGTGAGAGCAATATAACACTTATGCGTAGAAATCACCAAAGTTACGCGTAAACAGTACAAGTTACGCGTAGTTTTAGCTTACGCGTAAGCAGGGAAAAAAGGCTAAAGTCATGCGTAAACAGTAAGTTAGGCGTAAAAACTTAGGCGTAGGATTACCTTATGCGTAGAACTAAGTTTACGCGTAAAGTGAATCTTATGCGTAGGATTTCTACGCGTAAGCTTATGCTTATGCGTAAGTTTAGGGTTTTTGCCCAAATGATCTTTTACACTATCACAGTGCAAAAGATATCCAAAGTCGACGTATTTTCAGACTTATCCAAGTAAGAAAACACGGAATAAACCACGAAAATGAAGATCAACCCAAGGATAATCTTACGCGTAATTTTAGGGTTTCAATACGCGTAGGATTACTCGTAATTTTGATTTTGCCCAAATGTGTTTCTAAACCAGATTTTTGTTATGGAATAGCTTCAATAGTACTAAAAGAACACAAAAGTGTGAAACTTGATGTACCAAAACGGCTAAATGGGTTACGCGTAGAACGACACCCAAGAACAAAAACACGTTCAAAAACAACTATCCACGCATAAAGTTTGAAACTTTTTGCCAAAAACACGTATTTTAACACCTTAAGACATTGAAAGGACAAGAATCTTGGATTCAAAAGGTTAAAAAAGATGTTTTTAAGCGAACCAAAGTATCAAGGTGCGTTTTAGGCGTAGGACCGAAACCCACTTCAAAAACAAACACGATTCACCCAACTAGTAGGCGATTGATACCACTGTTAGGTCACTAGTTTTACAACACAAGCTTAAAAGAGAAGAGATGAAGGCGATTGAACAAGTAAATCACACACACACACACGTATAGTAATACCGGTTATGCAAAGAGTATGAATGAGAGAAAAACTTGAACAACCAACCCTCAAATGAGGGTTTACAAGAGTTTAGATTAGGAGAATATTTACGAGTTAGGAGCGATTCCAACACATGGGTTGCCTCCCACGAAGCGCTTTTCTTTATTTATGAGTCTTGTAGCTAGACTCGAAGTCGTGCCCCTACATGGTCTCGTTTTGCATTCTCAATGAGAATTCTATCATGTTGACAAAATTTTCATCGACTTTATACCTAGGCCTTAGGGTCAATTCTTTCCCATATGAATTTAAAACCTTTCTCAACATTGTCCTTGCTTTTGTCCTCAAAAGCTCTAATGTTGTCTCGTTCAAAAAGGGATAGATGGCCATATTCATTCGTCTTCCAAGGCATCCTATAAGTGATCTACTCCTTCCCTTCCTTAAACCTAACCATTCCATCATATTTGTTATGGCTCATTTTAGATGTTTCAACAAATGGTTTTCCTAGCACTACTTGGGATAAGCTATAGTCAATGACACATCCAATGTCTTCTAGGACTACAAAATCAACTAGGTAGGTGAAATTTCCTATAAAGACGTGTACATCCTTGACCCTTCCCACAAAGTTGCAAACCCCACCTGGATACTTAAGGTCTCTCCTAATCTTAAGTCGCTCATTCATAATGTGATTGTATACAGTTGATGACATCACATTAATGGGAGATTCCGTATCTATGTAAGCATGTTCGACATTCCTATATCCAATCATACAAGGAATTTCGAGGTTCCAAGGATTTCCTCTCCTAATCTTTGGACATATCCTAATGATGGGTGATCGGGGATTATCGATTATGTATTGATGGTAAGCAACCTCTTCCTTAGTGGGGTAAAGATTGAAATAAGCACTATCCTCCTCATTCACGTTTCTATTCACTAACCCATTTTCCGAATTGCTATAGATCATGGAGCCAATTACAGAAGCGCTGACCACTTTCTCAACAACATCCCTAATTGTACTATCAAATATGTTTTGCAAGTCTTGAAGGTTGGTGTTTCTACTCACATAACGGTTTTGGCGGTTGTGTTGGTTATCGGGTTGGTTTTTGATTGAATGTGGTTTATTTGGTGGTGGATTGTTGGTTGATGAGCAATCACCTTTCATGATGAAAAGTGATGGGATTACTAACAAAGGTCACGAAGAAGGGGGATAGACTAAAAGGAAGCTAAAAATTAGAAATAATCTCACTTGATAGGAATCAAGCAAGGAAACCTAAACGAGGTGGACTCCTAACTAGCTATTCTATTCCCCGGCAGCGGCGCCAAAAACTTGATAACGCTACACGCGTCGTTCGGGGTCAAAGGAACTTCCTTTTCTTCGAGCAAGTTTTTCAACACCCTAGGCAGTGAACCTAATAGTTGTAGTGTAGTATTAGCGTAAGCCACGGGAATTGATAACGTTCTCTAGGGGAATAGGAATGCTAGTGAGAAGTTACTACGCTAAGGTTGGGGTTGAGGAAGATTATTTTTTATCTTTTTATGTTTTTAGGAAATCGAAAGGTACGAATCTCGGGGTTTGGATTTGGGGGTTTGGTATTTCTACCGATTACTTCTACTTATCTAATTATCTAAACTAAGGTGTATGTAGTCTATGTCTATTGTTGTGTGCTCGTATGATAGTTAAAAATGTATTTGCTTAGACTTTATTACACCCTAGTTATCTCCTATTGGTAGTTGAATTGTCACATTTTTATTCTTAATTGCGTTGTGTCTCTAAGGTCGTAGGGTATGCGTTTATCCCTAACTCTTTGAAGCTACCAAAGGTTAATGACTACAAAATCTCTAGTATTCATAAACTTTAACTCTAAGGTATTCTTTTAATGACTTGTCTACAATTACTCTAGGCGATTATAAGCTAAGGTTCATCAAAGATCAATCAAGCATTACAAACACAACGAATGACCTATCGCAATACTAGGTCAATCATAATTAAGATAAGAGACAACCAATCAATATTCAATAACTAAGTTTCATATAACCTAAGCAAACACACAAGTAAATTAGCCGGACATGGGGAACATGCAAGCATACACACAATCAAAGGAAGACATAATTAAATTAATGAAGTAAAACACTTATCTTGATGTAAGATAGGGTATGGAACCCTAAAATACTGTACAAGACAGCCTTGGTTCGGTTTAGGTTTTTACCCAAAAGACTACACACTGAAAACTAAAAAATTTGGATTCTATATATAAGAGTACAAATGCGACGGCGTCACCCTTTAATTTGTGACGCCGTCGGGTCGCCGTTATTAGGGTTTCATCTTGGCCACGTTATCATTATGACAGCGTCACCTTATGTCCGTGACGCCATCGCCTTGATTTTCAGACGCCGTCTGGATCAAATCTAGGCCGTCTGAGCTGCGACGCCCTACTCTTTTAAAACCTGATGCCGTCACTTGAAAATAAGCAATTTGGCTACTGTATCGTCACAAAATATCTTCCGACGGCGTCACAGGTATAACCTGACGCCGTCCCCTTCAGTTCCAGCAGCATGAGTGTCTCGATTCTTGACTTTGGCCATTTTCTTCGTATATTCATGCCTTTTCGTCCGAATAAGTGTCATTCCAGCAATTTGCCTTCAAGATACCTAAAAAGTAAAAAGGAACGATATTAAGTAATAACGGATACAAAAGTGATCAAATAAAGGCTTAAACGACCCCTCAAAAAGGTACATTTTAAAACCTTATCACTCTTCTTGAAGGCGGTTTGGGTGTCACATATATCTTGCTAGCGACTAGTCATTATTCAGTGCAGATTCATTGAATCTTCAAAGCGATTTGTCTTTACAAGTCATAGCGATTTGTCTATAATGTGGCGACTTGTCTATATCAGGTCAAAAGCGACTTGTCCTTAAATCAAACGCGACTTGTCCTTAAATTCAAAGTGAGTTGTGATGTAAAACAGAAGCGATTTATGACTTAAAGAATGAAGCGACTTGTCTTTTTTGAAAGATGCAGTTTGTGTAAACTAAAGTGATTGAGTTTTGACAAAACGCTTTGAGTTTTGACTCAAGTGTTGACTCTTTGACTTATATGATGAAGAGTCTAATGCGATTTATTAACCATAATAACCTAATTCCAAAAGACTCAATCGAGCTCAGCACAGTTCAATATCATCATTTGAAGTCTGATGTACTAAAGAAAAACGATCTGAAAAGCACATGTTACATCAGACTCGACTCAAACCAATGTCATCCAAGAACTAAACCTAATTCGTAAAATCCCATATCAACAATCTACAACAAATCCATCATCTCACTCCTCATGTACATCCCATCACAAATTCAAGAATGAAAAAATAAATAAATAAAAGATCTCTGATCTCAGCTTTATCTCTTTCATGCTAATCAAAGATTAATTAAGACCTTGCAGGTTAATTTAACGAAAGAATATTTACATCATCGATCCATTTCTTTTCGAAGCTTAGCTTTGTTTCTATTTCGAATAATTGAAGAAAGATTGATAACAATATTGTTATAATCATTCTTTTTAATTCGTTAAAACTCATGAACTTAAAACTAAAACATCAATTACACCTACCCGAGACCTTTAATTTAAGATCTTGAAGCAACAACTTCGTGTAGTCTTGATCCGTACAAAATGAAAAGAAAGATGGGCATTTGTGTGGATGGTTTGTTCTGTTTTAAATGGTGAAACGAAGATAATCTTATCATCGAATAAAGGAGTTTTGATGTTTGGATTTGATTGTGATAAAGGAGATGAGATTTATGATATGTGTAGTGAGAGAGAAAGATAAGGAGGGGGCGGATGAAATGGGGTAGAGTGATTAGGGTTACTTTGTTGTGTAATGATCTAAATATTAGGGTATCAAACTTTTATAACCGGTTTTGAGTATTTACGGATTGCATTGGGTTTGCATTTGGATCGGGGCCCGGATGCTAACTTGTATTATGAATTGGATTTGGGCTTTACTAACTGCATTTGATTATCTTGAACCGGTCCTACGAGTATCTGGATATTAGGATGTAAATGAGATTATATATGCTATGGGCTGATTATGATGGGCGGCAACATTTTTTTTGGGCTAGGCTGAGTTGCAAACTGTGTTCTGTGGATACAAACTGAATTTTCAAAAGTTATATTCTGAAATATGTTATACAATTTTTGATAAAATTTGATGAGTATGGTATTTTGGTATAAAATTATTAACGGAAGGATACAAATTCACGGCTTGAGCGATAATCAAAAATGACTACGGAGTTTTTGTATGGTATTACTTACGAGATATTTGCCTTATCGGGTTATCTCCATATGTGGTCATTACTTTTAGCCGATGAATAAATGGAGGTTCAATTTCAGTAATTCCCATGAGATATTCATCGCCACAGAATGTCAATGATACTTCACAGACTAAACAAAATTGTTCAAGAATAGTGTGTCCCTCATGCTTTTTTGAGATGTTTGCTTATGACTAGAACTTTACGTGCAGATGGTTGTACACGTTTATGATGCTTCCGAAAGTTTGAAACCATCATGGGGGAGAAACGTGTACTTTGATGTGTTACGGTCAACCTCTAGGGGAAAGTAGTGTATACTAATCTACTTAGTATGGTTTGTGGAGTATTTTACATATGGGAGAAGAATTGATGATGATGATGAATTGTTGATGAACCGCTGCATGTTCCCATAAAACAGATATTCACCGAAACCAAAGTTGTTATAACACATTCAAACTAACATCGTTTACGGTTTTGTCTTGATTTAGTAAAATCCCGCGAAAGAATCTATTTCTCGGTTTAAATCATAGACTTATAAAATCCCTTGACAATGGAAACATCTTGGAAATTGTAAAGTGCATGTCCGGATCTATCTTACGGTTTATTCTTGGTTTTGTAAAATCCTGCGAAATAAACTATTTCTCGGTTTAAACCATAGAGTTGTAAAATCCCGTAATGATGGAACCATTCTGGAGAAAGGAAAGTGTATTTCGAGGTCTTATCTGATGCTGGTGCTACAGTTTCTACTTCGAAGAAGGGATAAAAGGGTGTACTTCATGAATTGGATGTGTGTTTGGATATTCGTCATGGCAGTTTGGTTATTACATGGTTTTACAGAGGTTATGTGCTTTTAACCATGGTCGGGATGAAACCATTATCATAGTTCACTTAAAAACGTTAAGGGAGGCTAGATTTGAGCTTTTAACCAGAAGATGTGACAACGGGGTTAATTCACTATTATTTATTTGAGGTTGAAGTGAAATATCATGGGCGAGTGTACTTAGTATTTGAAGGTATCGGGGATGGTTGGATGAAGATTCTTCAAGATCCTTGTTCGAGCTTTTTATCAAAAACGAATACTTGGAAATCTAGTTATTGTTGGGTGACTTTTTCCTTTTCTTTTACCACTTGGGGGAATTGGGATCTTTCCACCACAAAATAACTATCACTTTAAGGAGTTACGTTGTAGTGCTCAGTGTCACATTCAATTCTGGATTTTCAAGAGGTGATGTACGTCTTATACTTGATGGTTGGTTGGATGAAGAGTATAGAGTACTTAGAGATTCAATGGAGGATGAACTCTCGGCACCGATCTTTGTTACATATGTGCAAGTTTAAGTCACGAGTTCTGGTTGGTTTACTTCATGGTTAAATTCATCATATTGGATTTTCTCCATCAGCTGTCACTACAAAGAGCCTACTGAATGATAATGGGGTTATTACAAGTTTTGCCAAGAGATGATGAAAAGAGAGATATTATGACATTTGAACTCAACAGTTCAAGCCTCGTACTCTAAAGAAAAGAAATGTGTACGTTTCAGTGCGCATTATCTTCTGAAGAAGAGAAATCTTCTTATGACGTTTGAACAAAACAGTTCAAGCCTCGTACCTCAAAGAAAAGAAAAGTGTACATTTCAGTGCGCTTTATCTTCTGAAGAAGAGAAATCTTCTTAATATGACCATTCTCATCAACATGCTTCATGCTTTTTCCATGTGCGCTAATTCATCAAGTGAACCGAGTTATCATTGCTAGTAATCTTATTCCAATTGCTCAATTATAATGACGATGGCGACATCATTTGCTACCTTTGAGGGGGAGAAGTGTGAATAGACTACATTTGGATGATTTTCACTTGTTTAATCAAGAATGGCATCTCTGAATGCAATTCTTAAGGGGGAGAAGAAGTATGATAATTCTACATGTTGAGTTATATTTGAGAATATATGGTCATACGGCTCCTAACTCATGTAAGAACCGAGCTTCTACTTATCGGGTCATCTTCACATGGAGTTTTCTTCTAAGAGCCGTTGGTTAACATCTTTACACGAGCTAATTTGATTAATGACAAAGTGCTTCCAGTTGCTAGTCTGATTTCTTTGATAAACATCTTTCTGTTCTTGTTTGATTGGGAGGGATCCTATTTAAAGAGATTTGCTATTTGTAAGTTAACGGGAATGCATTTGGTGAATTGAAGATGTTGACTTTCTGTTCCCCAATTGGACAATCTTGAAGAAGGTCGAGTCTACAGTATGTTCTACATTTTTTGCTGCATGTTAGAAGATTAAAGACGAGTTGCATTTGATTATCTAAAGACTTCTTCTTAATCTAGGCATTTATCAAACAGATTGTCGGTTTAGGGGAGAGCACTAATTGGGGGAGAGTGATAAGTCAGACTTAATCCCCAATTAGACTTGCTCACATTCTTCAGCACGTTGATTCTCACAAAGATTATAAGTGTTCTTCTCAAAAGATTTCAAGTATTTGGGCTTATAATATGATTGCTGATTCTGAAGTATCAAAACCAGCAAGGGGGAAGGAGACACGTATCTAAACGCGAGTAAACTTGATGAACTTAATACTTCTAAGTGATTGAAGATATCCTGGGAAGACAAATGTCATTACCGCAGAGAAACTCAAGGTTTGACTCATGGCGTTTAGTGTTCTTATTCCAACTATGTGGGGGAAGAGATGAAAGAATTAGTTTCTGGTGATTAAAGAGGTACACAAGTATGACATATTCCGGGGAGATAAATGTATAACATGAGGGAGGTGTTAGCAGTTATTCTTTCGGTGGGAATGAGTGTACTTCGGGTTCTTGAACTTCATACACGATAATCAGGGAAGAAAATTGTTTAGCACAAACATTTCTTTCCGGGCATGATGTGTATTCGAGAGAGTTCTTGGATATTGGTGTACTTCGGGTTCTTGAGCTTCATACACGATCATCAGGGAAGAAAATTGTTTAGCACAAACATTGGGGAGGTGTCTTCATTACGGGCATGATGTGTATTCGGGAGAGTTCTTGAGCATTATTCTTGGATACTGATTGCATCAATTCGTCTACTTGGGGGAAGTGGTTTCTTGACAACTTTTTGGTATGGATCGCTTCAGACTTCAGTGGAAAAGGAACTTGAGAAGATTATTTAAACATGGGATGATACGTTGTTGTTCTTCTATTGGATGATATAACCCCGAACGGAGAATCTCGATTATCGTTCTTAAAAGGAGCAGCGGGATTTATGATAATGGTGTGCTTCTCTGTGCACCTGGCTAACGCAAGCTTGTAATAGAGCTTCGAATCTGCTCATCTAATGGATTTTCGGTTTGGGGGGAAGCTGCCAAAGTCTCTCTTTCTCAAAGGCTCATGTTCTATCTTCTATTCTGGAGCCTCGGAAGCTTTGGTGGTGAATGTTTAAGAGATGATGACTTCTATCTTCTACAACGGGGCTGCTCGATATCCTTATCTCGGTACTCGTATCATCATCCTTCTTAAACTATATCATCTATACTATCTGTATATATTTATCAAAAAGCAAAATACAAAAATATAAAACCAGCAAAAGAAAATAGAAAATTATAAAATCAACAAAAACCCATAAAAATCAGAAAATTTGAAAAATACCAAAAATATGTTTTCTCAAGACATGTCTTCTGGTATCGATAACATCTACGGTTTTAGAAATGTCATTCAATAATGGCACGTGACCATAGATGAAGTTCGAGCAGAAGGGGTAAATATTTTTTCCAAAACATGTCTCAAATCTATGGCTTGCAGTTACTTCAAACTGTAACCCGTGCTTAAAACTATGGCTTGCTATTATTTCAGATAGCAACCCGTTTTTCAAAAAAGGAAAGTGCTACGCTTAAACGATTTTCACAAAATTCGTGCACTTATCCTAAAAACAAATTGAGGAAAGTATGTCGAAGGACTGCTGTTCCTACACAAATTTTTTTCCTTCTATAAATTCTTCAGAAAAATATTTGTTTTTTTCAAAAATGGTGGTAAATGAGTTGCTTGTAAATCAATCAGTTTCAGAGTTTTCGTAAAAATTGAAAACTCAATCAATGTCTTCAGCGCTTTTAAACTTTTCAGAAAAATAAGTCATTGATTGAGGGGAAGAATGTTTTCAAATCTATATCATCTAATGAGCTTATCTAATTATCCTATATACTTAAATGTAAAACATGTTAACCTACGTTGAAGGACTAGGTGCCTAGGATACGATTGTCAGGATTAGATGATTAGAGTTTGATAAACATATAATTCCCATGCATTTGTATGATCTGATTGATATGTTAGATTGACTTTTATTAGTCGATTGCTGTTTGGGTGTTGTCGACCACCATATATCTGTTTGTATGTCCACTAACATATGCAGATAAGATGGTTTACAAGAATGTTCCCGATCCGGATCCCACATAGGAAGATGATTGGATGCCGAAAGGAAAGGGTAACTATATCTTGGGTTGACAAATGAAGAAACGGAGCTTAATTTGACCTTTGTGGAGACTTGGCATGAAAAAAATGCAACGTAAGAGGTCTCACTGCATCAGCAGATGGTTTTCTTTATCATCAAATGAAGAAACGAAGCTTAATTTGACCTCTATGGAGAGTTGGCATGAAAAAATGCAACGTAAGAGGTCTCACTGCATCAACAAATGGTTTTCTTCCAAGCCTCCAGCAACAACAACAAAAGCAGCTCAACCACCTAACGTATCCTTGTGCAGGAAAAGTAGTGAATGATACCATTTTTAAACAATTTTGATAACATTGTTTTGAAAATGGAAAATATTGTTTTGAAAATAAACTGAACTCATATTTTGGAAATCAATCGGACTTCATTTCTAATATAAGTCACTCAATCAACGACTACGGTCATTGATTGAGGGGGAGAGTGATTTCAAACTTAAGTATTTTCAAACGATATTTCTTCATAAAAGTCCGTTTGTACATAATAAAGTGGTGATCTAAAGAGTTAATGTTATGTCATGGTATGATTTTCTTTAAAACTCAAAGATCTTACAAAATGAAATTTTTTCTGTTCTTGTTTGATTGTGAAATTGTTTTATTTTACTTAAAGATCTCTTAAAAAACTATCATACCTGACACTAACAATCTTTAATGTCTTAAATTGATCCTTATCAGTCTATTTCAAAAATTAAATCTTGCCACGTCTTTCCCCAAAATTTTCCAAATGATTTAAATCAATCGGGATCCAAAATCTCAATTGGTTTGAAATTTTTGATCGGGGGAGAGATCGTGATTTAAATCTCAAATCGGTTTTAAAAAGGTAATTGTTTCAAAAGCACTCCTTCCTTCATGTGCCAAATGATTTTGAAATACATTATGCACATGATTGTGGAGGAGCATTTAACCATAAACCAGAAGAGCTTTTAAACTAGGCCACATTTTCTTCCATGTTTTCTAAACCTGATTAAATCACTTGAGATCCAAAATCTCAAAGGGTTTGATATTTTGATCGGGGGAGAATTTGTGATTTAATTATGAAATCTGATAAATGATGATCGTTTTGATTCAAAGTGCAAGTTCTCTCTAATATGTGACAAACTCTTTCGTACATCGATGCACATATTGAGGGGGAGCGAATGGTTTCTATTGGCAATCGTGAAAAGTACTTCAAAAACTTCTTGCCTCTATGTGATAAAATGAATTCAAATATCCTATGCATATATTGAGGGGGAGAATTTACCAAAGAAATTCAAATGGCCTTTTCTACGGAAATTGTGATCAAGAATATATTTCAAAGAACTCTTGCCTCCATGTGCTAAATAACTTCAATATAATATGCACATGTTGAGGGGGAGTATTTCTAAATGATCAAAACAATTAAGGTACAAAATGCTTTGATATTATATCACAAGTACCTTGATTGATTTTTCCAAATGATTTTTTTTTAATTGGTTTCGAGAAGGAATGAACAATACCAAAAGACCCACCAATTTACTTTATGCATGGTTATATAAGGATGGTTAGGTTAGGTATTCGTTTCCACGATCCCGCCAGAGCCGAAGGGATCTACCCAGGGACAATCCACTAGATAGTGTAGAGTCCTTAGGTATGATGAAAAAAGGAGAAAAATGAGAATATGGGAAGAGTGCGGACTGAGACTGAGCTAGTACTGGAATAAACCCAACAAGGTTCTAGTTATGAAGTCTCGGTAAGCACTGAAGGGGTTGAAGAATGAAAAAGATTTGAATGTGAAAAAGGGTGAAAAGAAATAGCCCTCCAATAATTCAACCTTAGGGCAGAAGCCGGTTTCAATACATATGCTACTGGTTGTTTGATGCAGGTTTTACTGATCAGGTTTTAAATTTATAGTAACTCGTCTACCTATGGCCTACCTAATGCACTAACGGGCAGCGTACCCAGTCGCAAGTAGTGAGGGAATGGTAAGACCGAGGTCGTCCCAAGAACGGTTGATTCCTAACTGTCTAATTAATTAAATTAGTCAAATAAATAAGTTTTAATGATATGATTGATAATATTTAAAGTGTCACGTGATCAATTGGGCTGGTTCTCTGGTAAACAAGCTAATGGAAATGATAGTGATGCAATTCTTAAACCGATTTCATCCACAAGTGGAAAAGTCGATAGACTCCTTTGGTCAATTCGCCTACCCTATGGTTCATAGAATCCTCACCAAGATGAACAGGTCACCCGGGATCATTCGGCAATCTAATAGCAGTCATTAAAAGCCGGTCGTTTACTATCGCATTACATGGGTTTTAAATGTCACTAGATTCTTGTTTCAAATGGGGTTAAAGTCGAGAGGACAGCATTTGGTCAATTCGCCCTAACCTATCAGCAAAGATGCCACCACAGGAGAAATCAGGCGCACCGTCATAAGTCATGTTGTTCCTGGTCCCCTAAGCCAAGTCATTAAGTACCGCTACTTGCTAAACTTATAATAGTGAGTGCTCGGCCGTTAGGAACTTAGACACTCACCCCCTAATTCTTAAGTTCATCCAAACGGTAGGTGATCAGTTGGTCAAATCGTACCAGTAGAAAGGGTCGTCAGTTGGTCATATCTTACCCTTCTCGTCTCAGTCCGCTCACCTAGGGTCAGTTGGTCATATCTCCTAGGCAATTAGCCTCTACCGCCATTCAAAACTACCGAACCAAAGGTAGCTACCAATAAACTATACATGCATACACTAGAAACAATTAATAACGCAAAAGCATTAATAATAAAAAGAATCTAAACTAGGCCAAGACCTAATTTCCACATCTCTAAAATACCCTAGTGGGATGACAAATATAATTACCATGTAAAACAATAAATAAACAAAGACATAACATCAGATAATTAATTGACTGATAATAAATTAATAATCAATTAAATAGAACACAATAAGAATTAATTTGCCAACAGTTATATTGATAATCAAGGTTATAATAAACAATAATGACACCAAAATAATATTGTGAGTCAGAAAATAATTACATATCGTGCCAAGGATAAAGCTATCGATCCCCTAGTTGAGTACCGGGGCAAACCCCGGAGGGATTTGCCCCTAAAAAACCAAATCTGTTGTGCGCCTCTTTTTCCTTCCCTTCGTACGGTACACAAAAGCCAGAGCCACAAAAGATGAATAATGCATTCATGAGTAAAGACTATATATAATACTCCATGTTTTCATTTGGCCCCTCAACTTGTATTATATTTCATCTTAAGTACTTGTCTTTTCTTTTAATAAATATAACACATAAAATGTGTTATAAACTTGTATATTCAGCCCCTCTTCGAACTTCTGCGTTTATCCTTTAGTCCTCAAAGTGAATAAAATAAATATAAACTTGTCGCTTTTAATCCCTGGACCTCGAAACTTTGCGCCCAAGTAATTAGTTACGGCGTAACTAATTATCCGAGTTACGCCGTAACCCTTTGTACGCTCATGATTATCCACTCCGACATTATCTCTACAGCGTAATTAAGTCCATGTTACGTCGTAACCTTCACAAAATAATTACGACGTAACCATAATAGTTGGTTACGCCGTATCCTTCAAGAATCATAAATACGCCGTAACATTATTAATAAGTTACGGCGTAACCTTCACAAATAATTATCAGGCCCTCGTAGTATTAGTTACGACGTAGTCAAAAGTACCCTTTACGCCGTAACTTGTCTTCAGAATATATTTCTTGGCCTTTTCTCACATCTTTTCCGCTCCAACGCCTCATTTATCCTGAAATGCAATTATAAACGAATATGAACGAATTAATTATCATATTAATACAAATGAGGCCATAAACACGGGAATTTGATATATAAAATATCAGGTTAATTTGATGTTATCAAATATCCCCCCACTTGAATCCTACTTGTCCTCAAGTAGACCCTTTAAATAATTCTTAAAAAGATATCTCCCAGGATGAATTGGAAAATATGAGTCTAAAAATCACCTAAGCTAGAAAATTCCAAACCGAGCACCTCACGGAAAGGGAATTGAAATCACATTCTCTCTCATAATTCACGTGTTTATTTTATTTTGGGGTGATCACTCAAATGCTCAGTTATGAGTTACGGCGAAGGGGACAAAACCAATGATACATGACCAAATCCATGGCCAAGACACCAATGATTGCTCGCTTCTTCACCTAAACTCGATTCATGACTAAGGGTAGGATAAGACATGGAAAACATTTAATGGGTGTAAATAAAAAGACATGAAACAAATAGATTCCTAAATCCACAGTCACCCCACCACTAGTCGCATTCAATCCCATAGCAAAAATCAAGGGTCAGGGGTCAAGGGGTCTTCAATACACGAGTCAATGCATAAAAAATGTAGTGTAGTGCCTCATAATCTTCATAAACTAGGCAAATAAGATGCATTAATTCGGCCTTCATCATAATGAAAAAAGGTATGTGCTATAAAAATTTTAAAATTTTGGTACTTTTAGCACATATTTCAACCAAAATCAACCATTTCTATCTCCCATGGTCCCCCCGCTTGAATCCTACTTGTCCTCAAGTAGACCCTTTAAATAATTCTTAAAAAGATATCTCCCAGGATTAATTGGAAAATATGAGTCTAAAAATCACCTAAGCTAGAAAATTCCAAACCGAGCACCTCACAGAAAGGGAATTGAAATCACATTCTCTCTCATAATTCACGTGTTTATTTTATTTTGGGGTGATCACTCAAATCCTCAGTCATGGCGAGTATTCTATCATAGGTTTGGCAAAGATACTAATCTCCACCACTAGAGTCTATAGATGCAGCTATTCTAAAAGGCAATGGGTTGACACAACATAGGCTTATTGGTTTATTTTTTCATTACTAACGAGTTACGGCGAAGGGGACAAAACCAATTGATACATGACCAAATCCATGGCCAAGACACCAATGATTGCTCGCTTCTTCACCTAAACTCGATTCATGACTAAGGGTAGGATAAGACATGGGAAACATTTAATGGGTGTAAATAAAAAGACATGAAACAAATAGATTCCTAAATCCACAGTCACCCCACCACTAGTCGCATTCAATCCCATAGCAAAAATCAAGGGTCAAGGGTCAAGGGGTCTTCAATACACGAGTCAATGCATAAAAAATGTAGTGTAGTGCCTCATAATCTTCCTAAACTAGGCAAATAAGATGCATTAACTCGGCCTTCATCATAATGAAAAAAGGTATGTGCTATAAAAATTTTAAAATTTTGGTACTTTTAGCACATATTTTAACCAAAATCAACCATTTCTATCTCCCATGGTCCCCCCACTTGAATCCTACTTGTCCTCAAGTAGACCCTTTAAATAATTCTTAAAAAGATATCTCCCAGGATTAATTGGAAAATATGAGTCTAAAAATCACCTAAGCTAGAAAATTCCAAACCGAGCACCTCACAGAAAAGGAATTGAAATCACATTCTCTCTCATAATTCACGTGTTTATTTTATTTTGGGGTGATCACTCAAATGCTCAGTCATGGCGAGTATTCTATCATAGGTTTGGCAAAGATACTAATCTCCACCACTAGAGTCTATAGATGAAGCTATTCTAAAAGGCAATGGGTTGACACAACATAGGCTTATGGGTTTATTTTTTCATTACTAACGAGTTACGGCGAAGGGGACAAAACCAATGATACATGACCAAATCCATGGCCAAGACACCAATGATTGCTCGCTTCTTCACCTAAACTCGATTCATGACTAAGGGTAGGATAAGACATGGGAAACATTTAATTGGTGTAAATAAAAAGACGTGAAACAAATAGATTCCTAAATCCACAGTCACCCCACCACTAGTCGCATTCAATCCCATAGCAAAAATCAAGGGTCAAGGGTCAAGGGGTCTTCAATACACGAGTCAATGCATAAAAAATGTAGTGTAGTGCCTCATAATCTTCCTAAACTAGGCAAATAAGATGCATTAACTCGGCCTTCATCATAATGAAAAAAGGTATGTGCTATAAAAATTTTAAAATTTTGGTACTTTTAGCACATATTTCAACCAAAATCAACCATTTCTATCTCCCATGGTCCCCCCACTTGAATCCTACTTGTCCTCAAGTAGACCCTTTAAATAATTCTTAAAAAGATATCTCCCAGGATTAATTGGAAAATATGAGTCTAAAAATCACCTAAGCTAGAAAATTCCAAACCGAGCACCTCACAGAAAGGGAATTGAAATCACATTCTCTCTCATAATTCACGTGTTTATTTTATTTTGGGGTGATCACTCAAATGCTCAGTCATGGCGAGTATTCTATCGTAGGTTTGGCAAAGATACTAATCTCCACCACTAGAGTCTATAGATGCAGCTATTCTAAAAGGCAATGGGTTGACACAACATAGGCTTATGGGTTTATTTTGTCATTACTAACGAGTTACGGCGAAGGGGACAAAACCAATGATACATGACCAAATCCATGGCCAAGACACCAATGATTGCTCGCTTCTTCACCTAAACTCGATTCATGACTAAGGGTAGGATAAGACATGGGAAACATTTAATGGGTGTAAATAAAAAGACATGAAACAAATAGATTCCTAAATCCACAGTCACCCCACCACTAGTCTCATTCAATCCCATAGCAAAAATCAAGGGTCAAGGGGTTTTCAATACACGAGTCAATGCATAAAAAATGTAGTGTAGTGCCTCATAATCTTCCTAAACTAGGCAAATAAGATGCATTAACTCGGCCTTCATCATAATGAAAAAAGGTATGTGCTATAAAAATTTTAAAATTTTGGTACTTTTAGCACATATTTCAACCAAAATCAACCATTTCTATCTCCCATGGTCCACCCACTTGAATCCTACTTGTCCTCAAGTAGACCCTTTAAATAATTCTTAAAATGATATCTCCCAGGATTAATTGGAAAATACGAGTCTAAAATCACCTAAGCTAAAAAATTCCAAACCGAGCACCTCACGGAAAGGGAATTGAAATCACATTCTCTCTCATAATTCACGTGTTTATTTTATTTTGGGGTGATCACTCAACTGCTCAGTCATGGCGAGTATTCTATCATAGGTTTGGCAAAGATACTAATCTCCACCACTAGAGTCTATAGATGCAGCTATTCTAAAAGGCAATGGGTTGACACAACATAGGCTTATGGGTTTATTTTGTCATTACTAACGAGTTACGGCGAAGGGGACAAAACCAATGATACATGACCAAATCCATGGCCAAGACACCAATGATTGCTCGCTTCTTCACCTAAACTCGATTCATGACTAAGGGTAGGATAAGACATGGGAAACATTTAATGGGTGTAAATAAAAAGACACGAAACAAATAGATTCCTAAATCCACAGTCACCCCACCACTAGTCGTATTCAATCCCATAGCAAAAATCAAGGGTCAAGGGGTCTTCAATACACGAGTCAATGCATAAAAAATGTAGTGTAGTGCCTCATAATCTTCATAACTAGGCAAATAAGATGCATTAACTCGGCCTTCATCATAATGAAAAAAGGTATGTGCTATAAAAATTTTAAAATTTTGGTACTTTTAGCACATATTTCAACCAAAATCAACCATTTCTATCTCCCATGGTCCCCTCACTTGAATCCTACTTGTCCTCAAGTAGACCCTTTAAATAATTCTTAAAAAGATATCTCCCAGGATTAATTGGAAAATATGAGTCTAAAAATCACCTAAGCTAGAAAATTCCAAACCGAGCACCTCACGGAAAGGGAATTGAAATCACATTCTCTCTCATAATTCACGTGTTTATTTTATTTTGGGGTGATCACTCAACTGCTCAGTCATGGCGAGTATTCTATCATAGGTTTGGCAAAGATACTAATCTCCACCACTAGAGTCTATAGATGCAGCTATTCTAAAAGGCAATGGGTTGACACAACATAGGCTTATGGGTTTATTTTGTCATTACTAACGAGTTACGGCGAAGGGGACAAAACCAATGATACATGACCAAATCCATGGCCAAGACACCAATGATTGCTCGCTTCTTCACCTAAACTCGATTCATGACTAAGGGTAGGATAAGACATGGGAAACATTTAATGGGTGTAAATAAAAAGACACGAAACAAATAGATTCCTAAATCCACAGTCACCCCACCACTAGTCGTATTCAATCCCATAGCAAAAATCAAGGGTCAAGGGTCAAGGGGTCTTCAATACACGAGTCAATGCATAAAAAATGTAGTGTAGTGCCTCATAATCTTCATAACTAGGCAAATAAGATGCATTAACTCGGCCTTCATCATAATGAAAAAAGGTATGTGCTATAAAAATTTTAAAATTTTGGTACTTTTAGCACATATTTCAACCAAAATCAACCATTTCTATCTCCCATGGTCCCCTCACTTGAATCCTACTTGTCCTCAAGTAGACCCTTTAAATAATTCTTAAAAAGATATCTCCCAAGATTAATTGGAAAATATGAGTCTAAAAATCTCCTAAGCTAGAAAATTCCAAACCGAGCACCTCACGGAAAGGGAATTGAAATCACATTCTCTCTCATAATTCACGTGTTTATTTTATTTTGGGGTGATCACTAAACTGCTCAGTCATGGCGAGTATTCTATCATAGGTTTGGCAAAGATACTAATCTCCACCACTAGAGTCTATAGATGCAGCTATTCTAAAAGGCAATGGGTTGACACAACATAGGCTTATGGGTTTATTTTGTCATTACTAACGAGTTACGGCGAAGGGGACAAAACCAATGATACATGACCAAATCCATGGCCAAGACACCAATGATTGCTCGCTTCTTCACCTAAACTCGATTCATGACTAAGGGTAGGATAAGACATGGGAAACATTTAATGGGTGTAAATAAAAAGACACGAAACAAATAGATTCCTAAATCCACAGTCACCCCACCACTAGTCGCATTCAATCCCATAGCAAAAATCAAGGGTCAAGGGTCAAGGGGTCTTCAATACACGAGTCAATGCATAAAAAATGTAGTGTAGTGCCTCATAATCTTCATAAACTAGGCAAATAAGATGCATTAACTCGGCCTTCATCATAATGAAAAAAGGTATGTGCTATAAAAATTTTAAAATTTTGGTACTTTTAGCACATATTTCAACCAAAATCAACCATTTCTATCTCCCATGGTCCCCCCACTTGAATCCTACTTGTCCTCAAGTAGACCCTTTAAATAATTCTTAAAAAGATATCTCCCAGGATTAATTGGAAAATATGAGTCTAAAAATCACCTAAGCTAGAAAATTCCAAACCGAGCACCTCACGGAAAGGGAATTGAAATCACATTCTCTCTCATAATTCACAGTGTTTATTTTATTTTGGGGTGATCACTCAACTGCTCAGTCATGGCGAGTATTCTATCATAGGTTTGGCAAAGATACTAATCTCCACCACTAGAGTCTATAGATGCAGCTATTCTAAAAGGCAATGGGTTGACACAACATAGGCTTATGGGTTTATTTTGTCATTACTAACGAGTTACGGCGAAGGGGACAAAACCAATGATACATGACCAAATCCATGGCCAAGACACCAATGATTGCTCGCTTCTTCACCTAAACTCGATTCATGACTAAGGGTAGGATAAGACATGGGAAACATTTAATGGGTGTAAATAAAAAGACACTGAAACAAATAGATTCCTAAATCCACAGTCACCCCACCACTAGTCGCATTCAATCCCATAGCAAAAATCAAGGGTCAAGGGTCAAGGGGTCTTCAATACACGAGTCAATGCATAAAAAATGTAGTGTAGTGCCTCATAATCTTCATAAACTAGGCAAATAAGATGCATTAACTCGGCCTTCATCATAATGAAAAAAGGTATGTGCTATAAAAATTTTAAAATTTTGGTACTTTTAGCACATATTTCAACCAAAATCAACCATTTCTATCTCCCATGGTCCCCCCACTTGAATCCTACTTGTCCTCAAGTAGACCCTTTAAATAATTCTTAAAAAGATATCTCCCATGATTAATTGGAAAATATGAGTCTAAAAATCACCTAAGCTAGAAAATTCCAAACCGAGCACCTCACGGAAAGGGAATTGAAATCACATTCTCTCTCATAATTCACGTGTTTATTTTATTTTGGGGTGATCACTCAACTGCTCAGTCATGGCGAGTATTCTATCATAGGTTTGGCAAAGATACTAATCTCCACCACTAGAGTCTATAGATGCAGCTATTCTAAAAGGCAATGGGTTGACACAACATAGGCTTATGGGTTTATTTTGTCATTACTAACGAGTTACGGCGAAGGGGACAAAACCAATGATACATGACCAAATCCATGGCCAAGACACCAATGATTGCTCGCTTCTTCACCTAAACTCGATTCATGACTAAGGGTAGGATAAGACATGGGAAACATTTAATGGGTGTAAATAAAAAGACACGAAACAAATAGATTCCTAAATCCACAGTCACCCCACCACTAGTCGCATTCAATCCCATAGCAAAAATCAAGGGTCAAGGGGTCTTCAATACACGAGTCAATGCATAAAAAATGTAGTGTAGTGCCTCATAATCTTCATAAACTAGGCAAATAAGATGCATTAACTCGGCCTTCATCATAATGAAAAAAGGTATGTGCTATAAAAATTTAAAATTTTGGTACTTTTAGCACATATTTCAACCAAAATCAACCATTTCTATCTCCCATGGTCCCCCCACTTGAATCCTACTTGTCCTCAAGTAGACCCTTTAAATAATTCTTAAAAAGATATCTCCCAGGATTAATTGGAAAATATGAGTCTAAAAATCACCTAAGCTAGAAAATTCCAAACCGAGCACCTCACGGAAAGGGAATTGAAATCACATTCTCTCTCATAATTCACGTGTTTATTTTATTTTGGGGTGATCACTTAACTGCTCAGTCATGGCGAGTATTCTATCATAGGTTTGGCAAAGATACTAATATCCACCACTAGAGTCTATAGATGCAGCTATTCTAAAAGGCAATGGGTTGACACAACATAGGCTTATGGGTTTATTTTGTCATTACTAACGAGTTACGGCGAAGGGGACAAAACCAATGATACATGACCAAATCCATGGCCAAGACACCAATGATTGCTCGCTTCTTCACCTAAACTCGATTCATGACTAAGGGTAGGATAAGACATGGGAAACATTTAATGGATGTAAATAAAAAGACACGAAACAAATAGATTCCTAAATCCACAGTCACCCCACCACTAGTCGCATTCAATCCCATAGCAAAAATCAAGGGTCAAGGGTCATTGGGTCTTCAATACACGAGTCAATGCATAAAAAATGTAGTGTAGTGCCTCATAATCTTCATAAACTAGGCAAATAAGATGCATTAACTCGGCCTTCATCATAATGAAAAAAGGTATGTGCTATAAAAATTTTAAAATTTTGGTACTTTTAGCACATATTTCAACCAAAATCAACCATTTCTATCTCCCATGGTCCCCCCACTTGAATCCTACTTGTCCTCAAGTAGACCCTTTAAATAATTCTTAAAAAGATATCTCCCAGGATTAATTGGAAAATATGAGTCTAAAAATCACCTAAGCTAGAAAATTCCAAACCGAGCACCTCACGGAAAGGGAATTGAAATCACATTCTCTCTCATAATTCACGTGTTTATTTTATTTTGGGGTGATCACTCAACTGCTCAGTCATGGCGAGTATTCTATCATAGGTTTGGCAAAGATACTAATCTCCACCACTAGAGTCTATAGATGCAGCTATTCTAAAAGGCAATGGGTTGACACAACATAGGCTTATGGGTTTATTTTGTCATTACTAACGAGTTACGGCGAAGGGGACAAAACCAATGATACATGACCAAATCCATGGCCAAGACACCAATGATTGCTCGCTTCTTCACCTAAACTCGATTCATGACTAAGGGTAGGATAAGACATGGGAAACATTTAATGGATGTAAATAAAAAGACACGAAACAAATAGATTCCTAAATCCACAGTCACCCCACCACTAGTCGCATTCAATCCCATAGCAAAAATCAAGGGTCAAGGGTCAAGGGGTCTTCAATACACGAGTCAATGCATAAAAAATGTAGTGTAGTGCCTCATAATCTTCATAAACTAGGCATATAAGATGCATTAACTCGGCCTTCATCATAATGAAAAAAGGTATGTGCTATAAAAATTTTAAAATTTTGGTACTTTTAGCACATATTTCAACCAAAATCAACCATTTCTATCTCCCATGGTCCCCCCACTTGAATCCTACTTGTCCTCAAGTAGACCCTTTAAATAATTCTTAAAAAGATATCTCCCAGGATTAATTGGAAAATATGAGTCTAAAAATCACCTAAGCTAGAAAATTCCAAACCGAGCACCTCACGGAAAGGGAATTGAAATCACATTCTCTCTCATAATTCACGTGTTTATTTTATTTTGGGGTGATCACTCAACTGCTCAGTCATGGCGAGTATTCTATCATAGGTTTGGCAAAGATACTAATCTCCACCACTAGAGTCTATAGATGCAGCTATTCTAAAAGGCAATGGGTTGACACAACATAGGCTTATGGGTTTATTTTGTCATTACTAACGAGTTACGGCGAAGGGGACAAAACCAATGATACATGACCAAATCCATGGCCAAGACACCAATGATTGCTCGCTTCTTCACCTAAACTCGATTCATGACTAAGGGTAGGATAAGACATGGGAAACATTTAATGGGTGTAAATAAAAAGACACGAAACAAATAGATTCCTAAATCCACAGTCACCCCACCACTAGTCGCATTCAATCCCATAGCAAAAATCAAGGGTCAAGGGTCAAGGGGTCTTCAATACACGAGTCAATGCATAAAAAATGTAGTGTAGTGCCTCATAATCTTCATAAACTAGGCAAATAAGATGCATTAACTCGGCCTTCATCATAATGAAAAAAGGTATGTGCTATAAAAATTTTAAAATTTTGGTACTTTTAGCACATATTTCAACCAAAATCAACCATTTCTATCTCCCATGGTCCCCCCACTTGAATCCTACTTGTCCTCAAGTAGACCCTTTAAATAATTCTTAAAAAGATATCTCCCAGGATTAATTGGAAAATATGAGTCTAAAAATCACCTAAGCTAGAAAATTCCAAACCGAGCACCTCACGGAAAGGGAATTGAAATCACATTCTCTCTCATAATTCACGTGTTTATTTTATTTTGGGGTGATCACTCAACTGCTCAGTCATGGCGAGTATTCTATCATAGGTTTGGCAAAGATACTAATCTCCACCACTAGAGTCTATAGATGCAGCTATTCTAAAAGGCAATGGGTTGACACAACATAGGCTTATGGGTTTATTTTGTCATTACTAACGAGTTACGGCGAAGGGGACAAAACCAATGATACATGACCAAATCCATGGCCAAGACACCAATGATTGCTCGCTTCTTCACCTAAACTCGATTCATGACTAAGGGTAGGATAAGACATGGGAAACATTTAATGGATGTAAATAAAAAGACACGAAACAAATAGATTCCTAAATCCACAGTCACCCCACCACTAGTCGCATTCAATCCCATAGCAAAAATCAAGGGTCAAGGGTCAAGGGGTCTTCAATACACGAGTCAATGCATAAAAAATGTAGTGTAGTGCCTCATAATCTTCATAAACTAGGCAAATAAGATGCATTAACTCAGGCCTTCATCATAATGAAAAAAGGTATGTGCTATAAAAATTTAAAATTTTGGTACTTTTAGCACATATTTCAACCAAAATCAACCATTTCTATCTCCCATGGTCCCCCCACTTGAATCCTACTTGTCCTCAAGTAGACCCTTTAAATAATTCTTAAAAAGATATCTCCCAGGATTAATTGGAAAATATGAGTCTAAAAATCACCTAAGCTAGAAAATTCCAAACCGAGCACCTCACGGAAAGGGAATTGAAATCACATTCTCTCTCATAATTCACGTGTTTATTTTATTTTGGGGTGATCACTAACTGCTCAGTCATAGCGAGTATTCTATCATAGGTTTGGCAAAGATACTAATATCCACCACTAGAGTCTATAGATGCAGCTATTCTAAAAGGCAATGGGTTGACACAACATAGGCTTATGGGTTTATTTTGTCATTACTAACGAGTTACGGCGAAGGGGACAAAACCAATGATACATGACCAAATCCATGGCCAAGACACCAATGATTGCTCGCTTCTTCACCTAAACTCGATTCATGACTAAGGGTAGGATAAGACATGGGAAACATTTAATGGATGTAAATAAAAAGACACGAAACAAATAGATTCCTAAATCCACAGTCACCCCACCACTAGTCGCATTCAATCCCATAGCAAAAATCAAGGGTCAAGGGTCAATGGGTCTTCAATACACGAGTCAATGCATAAAAAATGTAGTGTAGTGCCTCATAATCTTCATAAACTAGGCAAATAAGATGCATTAACTCGGCCTTCATCATAATGAAAAAAGGTATGTGCTATAAAAATTTTAAAATTTTGGTACTTTTAGCACATATTTCAACCAAAATCAACCATTTCTATCTCCCATGGTCCCCCCACTTGAATCCTACTTGTCCTCAAGTAGACCCTTTAAATAATTCTTAAAAAGATATCTCCCAGGATTAATTGGAAAATATGAGTCTAAAAATCACCTAAGCTAGAAAATTCCAAACCGAGCACCTCACGGAAAGGGAATTGAAATCACATTCTCTCTCATAATTCACGTGTTTATTTTATTTTGGGGTGATCACTCAACTGCTCAGTCATGGCGAGTATTCTATCATAGGTTTGGCAAAGATACTAATCTCCACCACTAGAGTCTATAGATGCAGCTATTCTAAAAGGCAATGGGTTGACACAACATAGGCTTATGGGTTTATTTTGTCATTACTAACGAGTTACGGCGAAGGGGACAAAACCAATGATACATGACCAAATCCATGCCCAAGACACCAATGATTGCTCGCTTCTTCACCTAAACTCGATTCATGACTAAGGGTAGGATAAGACATGGGAAACATTTAATGGATGTAAATAAAAAGAAACGAAACAAATAGATTCCTAAATCCACAGTCACCCCACCTCTAGTCGCATTCAATCCCATAGCAAAAATCAAGGGTCAAGGGTCAAGGGGTCTTCAATACACGAGTCAATGCATAAAAAATGTAGTGTAGTGCCTCATAATCTTCATAAACTAGGCATATAAGATGCATTAACTCAGCCTTCATCATAATGAAAAAAGGTATGTGCTATAAAAATTTTAAAATTTTGGTACTTTTAGCACATATTTAAACCAAAATCAACCATTTCTATCTCCCATGGTCCCCCCACTTGAATCCTACTTGTCCTCAAGTAGACCCTTTAAATAATTCTTAAAAAGATATCTCCCAGGATTAATTGGAAAATATGAGTCTAAAAATCACCTAAGCTAGAAAATTCCAAACCGAGAACCTCACGGAAAGGGAATTGAAATCACATTCTCTCTCATAATTCACGTGTTTATTTTATTTTGGGGTGATCACTCAACTGCTAAGTCATGGCGAGTATTCTATCATAGGTTTGGCAAAGATACTAATCTCCACCACTAGAGTCTATAGATGCAGCTATTCTAAAAGGCAATGGGTTGACACAACATAGGCTTATGGGTTTATTTTGTCATTACTAACGAGCTTACGGCGAAGGGGACAAAACCAATGATACATGACCAAATCCATGCCAAGACACCAATGATTGCTCGCTTCTTCACCTAAACTCGATTCATGACTAAGGGTAGGATAAGACATGGGAAACATTTAATGGATGTAAATAAAAAGACACGAAACAAATAGATTCCTAAATCCACAGTCACCCCACCACTAGTCGCATTCAATCCCATAGCAAAAATCAAGGGTCAAGGGTCAAGGGGTCTTCAATACACGAGTCAATGCATAAAAAATGTAGTGTAGTGCCTCATAATCTTCATAAACTAGGCAAATAAGATGCATTAACTCAGGCCTTCATCATAATGAAAAAAGGTATGTGCTATAAAAATTTTAAAATTTTGGTACTTTTAGCACATATTTCAACCAAAATCAACCATTTCTATCTCCCATGGTCCCCCCACTTGAATCCTACTTGTCCTCAAGTAGACCTTTGAAATAATTCTTAAAAAGATATCTCCCAGGATTAATTGGAAAATATGAGTCTAAAAATCACCTAAGCTAGAAAATTCCAAACCGAGCACCTCACGGAAAGGGAATTGAAATCACATTCTCTCTCATAATTCACGTGTTTATTTTATTTTGGGGTGATCACTCAACTGCTCAGTCATGGCGAGTATTCTATCATAGGTTTGGCAAAGATACTAATCTCCACCACTAGAGTCTATAGATGCAGCTATTCTAAAAGGCAATGGGTTGACACAACATAGGCTTATGGGTTTATTTTGTCATTACTAACGAGTTACGGCGAAGGGGACAAAACCAATGATACATGACCAAATCCATGGCCAAGACACCAATGATTGCTCGCTTCTTCACCTAAACTCGATTCATGACTAAGGGTAGGATAAGACATGGGAAACATTTAATGGGTGTAAATAAAAAGACATGAAACAAATAGATTCCTAAATCCACAGTCACCCCACCACTAGTCGCATTCAATCCCATAGCAAAAATCAAGGGTCAAGGGTCAAGGGGTCTTCAATACACGAGTCAATGCATAAAAAATGTAGTGTAGTGCCTCATAATCTTCATAAACTAGGCAAATAAGATGCATTAACTCGGCCTTCATCATAATGAAAAAAGGTATGTGCTATAAAAATTTTAAAATTTTGGTACTTTTAGCACATATTTCAACCAAAATCAACCATTTCTATCTCCCATGGTCCCCCCACTTGAATCCTACTTGTCCTCAAGTAGACCCTTTAAATAATTCTTAAAAAGATATCTCCCAGGATTAATTGGAAAATATGAGTCTAAAAATCACCTAAGCTAGAAAATTCCAAACCGAGCACCTCACGGAAAGGGAATTGAAATCACATTCTCTCTCATAATTCACGTGTTTATTTTATTTTAGGGTGATCACTCAACTGCTCAGTCATGGCGAGTATTCTATCATAGGTTTGGCAAAGATACTAATCTCCACCACTAGAGTCTATAGATGCAGCTATTCTAAAAGGCAATGGGTTGACACAACATAGGCTTATGGGTTTATTTTGTCATTACTAACGAGTTACGGCGAAGGGGACAAAACCAATGATACATGACCAAATCCATGCCCAAGACACCAATGATTGCACGCTTCTTCACCTAAACTCGATTCATGACTAAGGGTAGGATAAGACATGGGAAACATTTAATGGATGTAAATAAAAAGACACGAAACAAATAGATTCCTAAATCCACAGTCACCCCACCACTAGTCGCATTCAATCCCATAGCAAAAATCAAGGGTCAAGGGTCAAGGGGTCTTCAATACACGAGTGAATGCATAAAAAATGCAGTGTAGTGACTCATAATCTTCATAAACTAGGCAAATAAGATGCATTAACTCAGCCTTCATCATAATGAAAAAAGGTATGTGCTATAAAAAATTTAAAATTTTGGTACTTTTAACACATATTTCAACCAAAATCAACCATTTCTATCTCCCATGGTCCCCCCACTTGAATCCTACTTGTCCTCAAGTAGACCCTTTAAATAATTCTTAAAAAGATATCTCCCATGATTAATTGGAAAATATGAGTCTAAAAATCACCTAAGCTAGAAAATTCCAAACCGAGCACCTCACGGAAAGGGAATTGAAATCACATTCTCTCTCATAATTCACGTGTTTATTTTATTTTGGGGTGATCACTCAACTGCTCAGTCATGGCGAGTATTCTATCATAGGTTTGGCAAAGATACTAATCTCCACCACTAGAGTCTATAGATGCAGCTATTCTAAAAGGCAATGGGTTGACACAACATAGGCTTATGGGTTTATTTTGTCATTACTAACGAGTTACGGCGAAGGGGACAAAACCAATGATACATGACCAAATCCATGCCCAAGACACCAATGATTGCACGCTTCTTCACCTAAACTCGATTCATGACTAAGGGTAGGATAAGACATGGGAAACATTTAATGGATGTAAATAAAAAGACACGAAACAAATAGATTCCTAAATCCACAGTCACCCCACCACTAGTCGCATTCAATCCCATAGCAAAAATCAAGGGTCAAGGGTCAAGGGGTCTTCAATACACGAGTGAATGCATAAAAAATGCAGTGTAGTGACTCATAATCTTCATAAACTAGGCAAATAAGATGCATTAACTCAGCCTTCATCATAATGAAAAAAGGTATGTGCTATAAAAAATTTAAAATTTTGGTACTTTTAGCACATATTTCAACCAAAATCAACCATTTCTATCTCCCATGGTCCCCCCACTTGAATCCTACTTGTCCTCAAGTAGACCCTTTAAATAATTCTTAAAAAGATATCTCCCATGATTAATTGGAAAATATGAGTCTAAAAATCACCTAAGCTAGAAAATTCCAAACCGAGCACCTCATGGAAAGGGAATTGAAATCACATTCTCTCTCATAATTCACGTGTTTATTTTATTTTGGGGTGATCACTTAACTGCTCAGTCATAGCGAGTATTCTATCATAGGTTTGGAAAAGATACTAATATCCACCACTAGAGTCTATAGATGCAGCTATTCTAAAAGGCAATGGGTTGACACAACATAGGCTTATGGGTTTATTTTGTCATTACTAACGAGTTACGGCGAAGGGGACAAAACCAATGATACATGACCAAATCCATGGCCAAGACACCAATGATTGCTCGCTTCTTCACCTAAACTCGATTCATGACTAAGGGTAGGATAAGACATGGGAAACATTTAATGGATGTAAATAAAAAGACACGAAACAAATAGATTCCTAAATCCACAGTCACCCCACCACTAGTCGCATTCAATCCCATAGCAAAAATCAAGGGTCAAGGGTCATTGGGTCTTCAATACACGAGTCAATGCATAAAAAATGTAGTGTAGTGCCTCATAATCTTCATAAACTAGGCAAATAAGATGCATTAACTCGGCCTTCATCATAATGAAAAAAGGTATGTGCTATAAAAATTTTAAAATTTTGGTACTTTTAGCACATATTTCAACCAAAATCAACCATTTCTATCTCCCATGGTCCCCCCACTTGAATCCTACTTGTCCTCAAGTAGACCCTTTAAATAATTCTTAAAAAGATATCTCCCAGGATTAATTGGAAAATATGAGTCTAAAAATCATCTAAGCTAGAAAATTCCAAACCGAGCACCTTACGAAAAGGGAATTGAAATCACATTCTCTCTCATAATTCACGTGTTTATTTTATTTTGGAGTGATCACTCAACTGCTCAGTCATGGCGAGTATTCTATCATAGGTTTGGCAAAGATACTAATCTCCACCACTAGAGTCTATAGATGCAGCTATTCTAAAAGGCAATGGGTTGACACAACATAGGCTTATGGGTTTATTTTGTCATTACTAACGAGTTACGGCGAAGGGGACAAAACCAATGATACATGACCAAATCCATACCCAAGACACCAATGATTGCTCGCTTCTTCACCTAAACTCGATTCATGACTAAGGGTAGGATAAGACATGGGAAACATTTAATGGATGTAAATAAAAAGACACGAAACAAATAGATTCCTAAATCCACAGTCACCCCACCACTAGTCGAATTCAATCCCATAGCAAAAATCAAGGGTCAAGGGTCAAGGGGTCTTCAATACATGAGTGAATGCATAAAAAATGCAGTGTAGTGACTCATAATCTTCATAAACTAGGCAAATAAGATGCATTAACTCAGCCTTCATCATAATGAAAAAAGGTATGTGCTATAAAAAATTTAAAATTTTGGTACTTTTAGCACATATTTCCACCAAAATCAACCATTTCTATCTCCCATGGTCCCCCCACTTGAATCCTACTTGTCCTCAAGTAGACCCTTTAAATAATTCTTAAAAAGATATCTCCCAGGATTAATTGGAAAATATGAGTCTAAAAATCACCTAAGCTAGGAAATTCCAAACCGAGCACCTCACGGAAAGGGAATTGAAATCACATTCTCTCTCATAATTCATGTATTTATTTTATTTTGGGGTGATCACTCAACTGCTCAGTCATGGCGAGTATTCTATCATAGGTTTGGCAAAGATACTAATCTCCACCACTAGAGTCTATAGATGCAGCTATTCTAAAAGGCAATGGGTTGACACAACATAGGCTTATGGTTTTATTTTGTCATTACTAACGAGTTACGGCGAAGGGGACAAAATCAATGATACATGACCAAATCCATGGCCAAGACACCAATGATTGCTCGCTTCTTCACCTAAACTCGATTCATGACTAAGGGTAGGATAAGACATGGGAAACATTTAATGGATGTAAATAAAAAGAAACGAAACAAATAGATTCCTAAAACCACAGTCACCCCACCACTAGTCGCATTCAATCCCATAGCAAAAATCAAGGGTCAAGCGTCAAGGGGTCTTCAATACACGAATCAATGCATAAAAAATGTAGTGTAGTGCCTCATAATCTTCATAAACTAGGCATATAAGATGCATTAACTAAGCCTTCATCATAATGAAAAAAGGTATGTGCTATAAAAAGTTTAAAATTTTGGTACTTTTAGCACATATTTCAACCAAAATCAACCATTTCTATCTCCCATGGTCCCCCCACTTGAATCCTACTTGTCCTCAAGTAGACTCTTTAAATAATTCTTAAAAAGATATCTCCCAGGATTAATTGGAAAATATGAGTCTAAAAATCACCTAAGCTAGAAAATTCCAAACCGAGCACCTCACGGAAAGGGAATTGAAATCACATTCTCTCTCATAATTCACGTGTTTATTTTATTTTGGGGTGATCACTCAACTGCTCAGTCATGGCGAGTATTCTATCATAGGTTTGGCAAAGATACTAATCTCCACCACTAGAGTCTATAGATGCAGCTATTCTAAAAGGCAATGGGTTGACACAACATAGGCTTATGGGTTTATTTTGTCATTACTAACGAGTTACGGCGAAGGGGACAAAACCAATGATACATGACCAAATCCATGCCCAAGACACCAATGATTGCTCGCTTCTTCACCTAAACTCGATTCATGACTAAGGGTAGGATAAGACATGGGAAACATTTAATGGATGTAAATAAAAAGAGACGAAAAAATAGATTCCTAAATCCACAGTCACCCCACCACTAGTCGCATTCAATCCCATAGCAAAAATCAAGGGTCAAGGGTCAAGGGGTCTTCAATACACGAGTGAATGCATAAAAAATGCAGTGTAGTGACTCATAATCTTCATAAACTAGGCAAATAAGATGCATTAACTCAGCCTTCATCATAATGAAAAAAGGTATGTGCTATAAAAAATTTAAAATTTTGGTACTTTTAGCACATATTTCAACCAAAATCAACCATTTCTATCTCCCATGGTCCCCCCACTTGAATCCTACTTGTCCTCAAGTAGACCCTTTAAATAATTCTTAAAAAGATATCTCCCATGATTAGTTGGAAAATATGAGTCTAAAAATCACCTAAGCTAGAAAATTCCAAACCGAGCACCTCACGGAAAGGGAATTGAAATCACATTCTCTCTCATAATTCATGTATTTATTTTATTTTGGGGTGATCACTCAACTGCTCAGTCATGGCGAGTATTCTATCATAGGTTTGGCAAAGATACTAATCTCCACCACTAGAGTCTATAGATGCAGCTATTCTAAAAGGCAATGGGTTGACACAACATAGGCTTATGGTTTTATTTTGTCATTACTAACGAGTTACGGCGAAGGGGACAAAACCAATGATACATGACCAAATCCATGGCCAAGACACCAATGATTGCTCGCTTCTTCACCTAAACTCGATTCATGACTAAGGGTAGGATAAGACATGGGAAACATTTAATGGATGTAAATAAAAAGAAACGAAACAAATAGATTCCTAAAACCACAGTCACCCCACCGCTAGTCGCATTCAATCCCATAGCAAAAATCAAGGGTCAAGGGTCAAGGGGTCTTCAATACACGAGTCAATGCATAAAAAATGTAGTGTAGTGCCTCATAATCTTCATAAACTAGGCATATAAGATGCATTAACTCAGCCTTCATCATAATGAAAAAAGGTATGTGCTATAAAAATTTTAAAATTTTGGTACTTTTAGCACATATTTCAACCAAAATCAACCATTTCTATCTCCCATGGTCCCCCCACTTGAATCCTACTTGTCCTCAAGTAGACCCTTTAAATAATTCTTAAAAAGATATCTCCCAGGATTAATTGGAAAATATGAGTCTAAAAATCACCTAAGCTAGAAAATTCCAAACCGAGCACCTCACGGAAAGGGAATTGAAATCACATTCTCTCTCATAATTCACGTGTTTATTTTATTTTGGGGTGATCACTCAACTGCTAAGTCATGGCGAGTATTCTATCATAGGTTTGGCAAAGATACTAATCTCCACCACTAGAGTCTATAGATGCAGCTATTCTAAAAGGCAATGGGTTGACACAACATAGGCTTATGGGTTTATTTTGTCATTACTAACGACTTACGGCGAAGGGGACAAAACCAATGATACATGACCAAATCCATGCCCAAGACACCAATGATTGCTCGCTTCTTCACCTAAACTCGATTCATGACTAAGGGTAGGATAAGACATGGGAAACATTTAATGGATGTAAATAAAAAGACACGAAACAAATAGATTCCTAAATCCACAGTCACCCCACCACTAGTCGCATTCAATCCCATAGCAAAAATCAATGGTCAAGGGTCAAGGGGTCTTCAATACACGAGTGAATGCATAAAAAATGCAGTGTAGTGACTCATAATCTTCATAAACTAGGCAAATAAGATGCATTAACTCAGCCTTCATCATAATGAAAAAAGGTATGTGCTATAAAAATTTTAAAATTTTGGTACTTTTAGCACATATTTCAACCAAAATCAACCATTTCTATCTCCCATGGTCCCCCCACTTGAATCCTACTTGTCCTTAAGTAGACGTTTGAAATAATTCTTAAAAAGATATCTCCCCGGATTAATTGGAAAATATGAGTCTAAAAATCACCTAAGCTAGAAAATTCCAAACCGAGCACCTCACGGAAAGGGAATTGAAATCACATTCTCTCTCATAATTTACGTGTTTATTTTATTTTGGGGTGATCACTCAACTGCTCAGTCATGGCGAGTATTCTATCATAGGTTTGGCAAAGATACTAATATCCACCACTAGAGTCTATAGATGCAGCTATTCTAAAAGGCAATGGGTTGACACAACATAGGCTTATGGGTTTATTTTGTCATTACTAACGAGTTACGGCGAAAGGGACAAAACCAATGATACATGACCAAATCCATGGCCAAGACACCAATGATTGCTCGCTTCTTGACCTAAACTCGATTCATGACTAAGGGTAGGATAAGACATGGGAAACATTTAATGGGTGTAAATAAAAAGACATGAAACAAATAGATTCCTAAATCCACAGTCACCCCACCACTAGTCGCATTCAATCCCATAGCAAAAATCAAGGGTCAAGGGTCAAGGGGTCTTCAATACACGAGTCAATGCATAAAAAATGTAGTGTAGTGCCTCATAATCTTCATAAACTAGGCAAATAAGATGCATTAACTCGGCCTTCATCATAATGAAAAAAGGTATGTGCTATAAAAATTTTAAAATTTTGGTACTTTTAGCACATATTTCAACCAAAATCAACCATTTCTATCTCCCATGGTCCCCCCACTTGAATCCTACTTGTCCTCAAGTAGACCCTTTAAATAATTCTTAAAAAGATATCTCCCAGGATTAATTGGAAAATATGAGTCTAAAAATCACCTAAGCTAGAAAATTCCAAACCGAGCACCTCACGGAAAGGGAATTGAAATCACATTCTCTCTCATAATTCACGTGTTTATTTTATTTTGGGGTGATCACTCAACTGCTCAGTCATGGCGAGTATTCTATCATAGGTTTGGCAAAGATACTAATCTCCACCACTAGAGTCTATAGATGCAGCTATTCTAAAAGGCAATGGGTTGACACAACATAGGCTTATGGGTTTATTTTGTCATTACTAACGAGTTACGGCGAAGGGGACAAAACCAATGATACATGACCAAATCCATGCCCAAGACACCAATGATTGCACGCTTCTTCACCTAAACTCGATTCATGACTAAGGGTAGGATAAGACATGGGAAACATTTAATGGATGTAAATAAAAAGACACGAAACAAATAGATTCCTAAATCCACAGTCACCCCACCACTAGTCGCATTCAATCCCATAGCAAAAATCAAGGGTCAAGGGTCATGGGGTCTTCAATACACGAGTGAATGCATAAAAAATGCAGTGTAGTGACTCATAATCTTCATAAACTAGGCAAATAAGATGCATTAACTCAGCCTTCATCATAATGAAAAAAGGTATGTGCTATAAAAAATTTAAAATTTTGGTACTTTTAACACATATTTCAACCAAAATCAACCATTTCTATCTCCCATGGTCCCCCCACTTGAATCCTACTTGTCCTCAAGTAGACCCTTTAAATAATTCTTAAAAAGATATCTCCCATGATTAATTGGAAAATATGAGTCTAAAAATCACCTAAGCTAGAAAATTCCAAACCGAGCACCTCACGGAAAGGGAATTGAAATCACATTCTCTCTCATAATTCATGTATTTATTTTATTTTGGGGTGATCACTCAACTGCTCAGTCATGGCGAGTATTCTATCATAGGTTTGGCAAAGATACTAATCTCCACCACTAGAGTCTATAGATGCAGCTATTCTAAAAGGCAATGGGTTGACACAACATAGGCTTATGGTTTTATTTTGTCATTACTAACGAGTTACGGCGAAGGGGACAAAACCAATGATACATGACCAAATCCATGGCCAAGACACCAATGATTGCTCGCTTCTTCACCTAAACTCGATTCATGACTAAGGGTAGGATAATACATGGGAAACATTTAATGGATGTAAATAAAAAGACACGAAACAAATAGATTCCTAAATCCACAGTCACCCCACCACTAGTCGCATTCAATCCCATAGAAAAAATCAAGGGTCAAGGGTCAAGGGGTCTTCAATACACGAGTCAATGCATAAAAAATGTAGTGTAGTGCCTCATAATCTTCATAAACTAGGCAAATAAGATGCATTAACTCGGCCTTCATCATAATGAAAAAAGGTATGTGCTATAAAAAATTTAAAATTTTGGTACTTTTAGCACATATTTGAACCAAAATCAACCATTTTATCTCCCATGGTCCCCCCACTTGAATCCTACTTGTCCTCAAGTAGACCCTTTAAATAATTCTTAAAAAGATATCTCTCTGGATTAATTGGAAAATATGAGTCTAAAAATCACCTAAGCTAGAAAATTCCAAACCGAGCACCTCATGGAAAGGGAATTGAAATCACATTCTCTCTCATAATTCACGTGTTTATTTTATTTTGGGGTGATCACTCAACTTCTCAGTCATGGCGAGTATTCTATCATAGGTTTGGCAAAGATACTAATCTCCACCACTAGAGTCTATAGATGCAGCTATTCTAAAAGGCAATGGGTTGACACAACATAGGCTTATGGGTTTATTTTGTCATTACTAACGAGTTACGGCGAAGGGGACAAAACCAATGATACATGACCAAATCCATGGCCAAGACACCAATGATTGCTCGCTTCTTCACCTAAACTCGATTCATGACTAAGGGTAGGATAAGACATGGGAAACATTTAATGGGTGTAAATAAAAAGACATGAAACAAATAGATTCCTAAATCCACAGTCACCCCACCACTAGTCGCCTTCAATCCAATAGCAAAAATCAAGGGTCAAGGGTCAAGGGGTCTTCAATACACGAGTCAATGCATAAAAAATGTAGTGTAGTGCCTCATAATCTTCATAAACTAGGCAAATAAGATGCATTAACTCGGCCTTCATCATAATGAAAAAAGGTATGTGCTATAAAAATTTTAAAATTTTGGTACTTTTAGCACATATTTCAACCAAAATCAACCATTTCTATCTCCCATGGTCCCCCCCACTTGAATCCTACTTGTCCTCAAGTAGACCCTTTAAATAATTCTTAAAAAGATATCTCCCAGGATTAATTGGAAAATATGAGTCTAAAAATCACCTAAGCTAGAAAATTCCAAACCGAGCACCTCACGGAAAGGGAATTGAAATCACATTCTCTCTCATAATTCACGTGTTTATTTTATTTTGGGGTGATCACTCAACTGCTCAGTCATGGCGAGTATTCTATCATAGGTTTGGCAAAGATACTAATCTCCACCACTAGAGTCTATAGATGCAGCTATTCTAAAAGGCAATGGGTTGACACAACATAGGCTTATGGGTTTATTTTGTCATTACTAACGAGTTACGGCGAAGGGGACAAAACCAATGATACATGACCAAATCCATGCCCAAGACACCAATGATTGCTCGCTTCTTCACATAAACTCGATTCATGACTAAGGGTAGGATAAGACATGGGAAACATTTAATGGATGTAAATAAAAAGACATGAAACAAATAGATTCCTAAATCCACAGTCACCCCACCACTAGTCGCATTCAATCCCATAGCAAAAATCAAGGGTCAAGGGTCAAGGGGTCTTCAATACACGAGTGAACGCATAAAAAATGCAGTGTAGTGACTCATAATCTTCATAAACTAGGCAAATAAGATGCATTAACTCAGCCTTCATCATAATGAAAAAAGGTATGTGCTATAAAAAATTTAAAATTTTGGTACTTTTAACACATATTTCAACCAAAATCAACCATTTCTATCTCCCATGGTCCCCCCACTTGAATCCTACTTGTCCTCAAGTAGACCCTTTAAATAATTCTTAAAAAGATATCTCCCATGATTAATTGGAAAATATGAGTCTAAAAATCACCTAAGCTAGAAAATTCCAAACCAAGCACCTCACGGAAAGGGAATTGAAATCACATTCTCTCTCATAATTCATGTATTTATTTTATTTTGGGGTGATCACTCAACTTCTCAGTCATGGCGAGTATTCTATCATATGTTTGGCAAAGATACTAATCTCCACCACTAGAGTCTATAGATGCAGCTATTCTAAAAGGCAATGGGTTGACACAACATAGGCTTATGGTTTTATTTTGTCATTACTAACGAGTTACGGCGAAGGGGACAAAACCAATGATACATGACCAAATCCATGGCCAAGACACCAATGATTGCTCGCTTCTTCACCTAAACTCGATTCATGACTAAGGGTAGGATAAGACATGGGAAACATTTAATGGGTGTAAATAAAAAGACATGAAACAAATAGATTCCTAAATCCACAGTCACCCCACCACTAGTCGCATTCAATCCCATAGCAAAAATCAAGGGTCAAGGGTCAAGGGGTCTTCAATACACGAGTCAATGCATAAAAAATGTAGTGTAGTGCCTCATAATCTTCATAAACTAGGCAAATAAGATGCATTAACTCGGCCTTCATCATAATGAAAAAAGGTATGTGCTATAAAAATTTTAAAATTTTGGTACTTTTAGCACATATTTCAACCAAAATCAACCATTTCTATCTCCCATGGTCCCCCCACTTGAATCCTACTTGTCCTCAAGTAGACCCTTTAAATAATTCTTAAAAAGATATCTCCCAGGATTAATTGGAAAATATGAGTCTAAAAATCACCTAAGCTAGAAAATTCCAAACCGAGCACCTCACGGAAAGGGAATTGAAATCACATTCTCTCTCATAATTCACGTGTTTATTTTATTTTGGGGTGATCACTCAACTGCTCAGTCATGGCGAGTATTCTATCATAGGTTTGGCAAAGATACTAATCTCCACCACTAGAGTCTATAGATGCAGCTATTCTAAAAGGCAATGGGTTGACACAACATAGGCTTATGGGTTTATTTTGTCATTACTAACGAGTTACGGCGAAGGGGACAAAACCAATGATACATGACCAAATCCATGCCCAAGACACCAATGATTGCACGCTTCTTCACCTAAACTCGATTCATGACTAAGGGTAGGATAAGACATGGGAAACATTTAATGGATGTAAATAAAAAGACACGAAACAAATAGATTCCTAAATCCACAGTCACCCCACCACTAGTCGCATTCAATCCCATAGCAAAAATCAAGGGTCAAGGGTCAAGGGGTCTTCAATACACGAGTGAATGCATAAAAAATGCAGTGTAGTGACTCATAATCTTCATAAACTAGGCAAATAAGATGCATTAACTCAGCCTTCATCATAATGAAAAAAGGTATGTGCTATAAAAAATTTAAAATTTTGGTACTTTTAACACATATTTCAACCAAAATCAACCATTTCTATCTCCCATGGTCCCCCCACTTGAATCCTACTTGTCCTCAAGTAGACCCTTTAAATAATTCTTAAAAAGATATCTCCCATGATTAATTGGAAAATATGAGTCTAAAAATCACCTAAGCTAGAAAATTCCAAACCGAGCACCTCACGGAAAGGGAATTGAAATCACATTCTCTCTCATAATTCATGTATTTATTTTATTTTGGGGTGATCACTCAACTGCTCAGTCATGGCGAGTATTCTATCATAGGTTTGGCAAAGATACTAATCTCCACCACTAGAGTCTATAGATGCAGCTATTCTAAAAGGCAATGGGTTGACACAACATAGGCTTATGGTTTTATTTTGTCATTACTAACGAGTTACGGCGAAGGGGACAAAACCAATGATACATGACCAAATCCATGGCCAAGACACCAATGATTGCTCGCTTCTTCACCTAAACTCGATTCATGACTAAGGGTAGGATAATACATGGGAAACATTTAATGGATGTAAATAAAAAGACACGAAACAAATAGATTCCTAAATCCACAGTCACCCCACCACTAGTCGCATTCAATCCCATAGAAAAAATCAAGGGTCAAGGGTCAAGGGGTCTTCAATACACGAGTCAATGCATAAAAAATGTAGTGTAGTGCCTCATAATCTTCATAAACTAGGCAAATAAGATGCATTAACTCGGCCTTCATCATAATGAAAAAAGGTATGTGCTATAAAAATTTTAAAATTTTGGTACTTTTAGCACATATTTCAACCAAAATCAACCATTTTATCTCCCATGGTCCCCCCACTTGAATCCTACTTGTCCTCAAGTAGACCCTTTAAATAATTCTTAAAAAGATATCTCCCTGGATTAATTGGAAAATATGAGTCTAAAAATCACCTAAGCTAGAAAATTCCAAACCGAGCACCTCACTGGAAAGGGAATTGAAATCACATTCTCTCTCATAATTCACGTGTTTATTTTATTTTGGGGTGATCACTCAACTTCTCAGTCATGGCGAGTATTCTATCATAGGTTTGGCAAAGATACTAATCTCCACCACTAGAGTCTATAGATGCAGCTATTCTAAAAGGCAATGGGTTGACACAACATAGGCTTATGGGTTTATTTTGTCATTACTAACGAGTTACGGCGAAGGGGACAAAACCAATGATACATGACCAAATCCATGCCAAGACACCAATGATTGCTCGCTTCTTCACCTAAACTCGATTCATGACTAAGGGTAGGATAAGACATGGGAAACATTTAATGGATGTAAATAAAAAGACATGAAACAAATAGATTCCTAAATCCACAGTCACCCCACCACTAGTCGCATTCAATCCCATAGCAAAAATCAAGGGTCAAGGGTCAAGGGGTCTTCAATACACGAGTCAATGCATAAAAAATGTAGTGTAGTGCCTCATAATCTTCATAAACTAGGCAAATAAGATGCATTAACTCGGCCTTCATCATAATGAAAAAAGGTATGTGCTATAAAAATTTTAAAATTTTGGTACTTTTAGCACATATTTCAACCAAAATCAACCATTTCTATCTCCCATGGTCCCCCCACTTGAATCCTACTTGTCCTCAAGTAGACCCTTTAAATAATTCTTAAAAAGATATCTCCCATGATTAATTGGAAAATATGAGTCTAAAAATCACCTAAGCTAGAAAATTCCAAACCAAGCACCTCACGGAAAGGGAATTGAAATCACATTCTCTCTCATAATTCATGTATTTATTTTATTTTGGGGTGATCACTCAACTGCTCAGTCATGGCGAGTATTCTATCATAGGTTTGGCAAAGATACTAATCTCCACCACTAGAGTCTATAGATGCAGCTATTCTAAAAGGCAATGGGTTGACACAACACAGGCTTATGGTTTTATTTTGTCATTACTAACGAGTTACGGCGAAGGGGACAAAACCAATGATACATGACCAAATCCATGGCCAAGACACCAATGATTGCTCGCTTCTTCACCTAAACTCGATTCATGACTAAGGGTAGGATAAGACATGGGAAACATTTAATGGATGTAAATAAAAAGACACGAAACAAATAGATTCCTAAATCCACAGTCACCCCACCACTAGTCGCATTCAATCCCATAGAAAAAATCAAGGGTCAAGGGTCAAGGGGTCTTCAATACACGAGTCAATGCATAAAAAATGTAGTGTAGTGCCTCATAATCTTCATAAACTAGGCAAATAAGATGCATTAACTCGGCCTTCATCATAATGAAAAAAGGTATGTGCTATAAAAATTTTAAAATTTTGGTACTTTTAGCACATATTTCAACCAAAATCAACCATTTCTATCTCCCATGGTCCCCCCACTTGAATCCTACTTGTCCTCAAGTAGACCCTTTAAATAATTCTTAAAAAGATATCTCTCAGGATTAATTGGAAAATATGAGTCTAAAAATCACCTAAGCTAGAAAATTCCAAACCGAGCACCTCACGGAAAGGGAATTGAAATCACATTCTCTCTCATAATTCACGTGTTTATTTTATTTTGGGGTGATCACTCAACTTCTCAGTCATGGCGAGTATTCTATCATAGGTTTGGCAAAGATACTAATCTCCACCACTAGAGTCTATAGATGCAGCTATTCTAAAAGGCAATGGGTTGACACAACATAGGCTTATGGGTTTATTTTGTCATTACTAACGAGTTACGGCGAAGGGGACAAAACCAATGATACATGACCAAATCCATGGCCAAGACACCAATGATTGCTCGCTTCTTCACCTAAACTCGATTCATGACTAAGGGTAGGATAAGACATGGGAAACATTTAATGGATGTAAATAAAAAGACACGAAACAAAGAGATTCCTAAATCCACAGTCACCCCACCACTAGTCGCATTCAATCCCATAGCAAAAATCGTGGGTCAAGGGTCAAGGGGTCTTCAATACACGAGTGAATGCATAAAAAATGCAGTGTAGTGACTCATAATCTTCATAAACTAGGCAAATAAGATTCATTAACTCAGCCTTCATCATAATGAAAAAAGGTATGTGCTATAAAAATTTTAAAATATTGGTACTTTTAGCACATATTTCAACCAAAATCAACCATTTCTATCTCCCATGGTCCCCCCACTTGAATCCTACTTGTCCTCAAGTAGACCCTTTAAATTATTATTAAAAATATATCTCCCAGGATTAATTGGAAAATATGAGTCTAAAAATCACCTAAGCTAGAAAATTCCAAACCGACCACCTCACGGAAAGGGAATTGAAATCACATTCTCTCTCATAATTCATGTATTTATTTTATTTTGGGGTGATCACTCAACTGCTCAGTCATGGCGAGTATTCTATCGTAGGTTTGGCAAAGATACTAATCTCCACCACTAGAGTCTATAGATGCAGCTATTCTAAAAGGCAATGGGTTGACACAACATAGGTTTATGGTTTTATTTTGTCATTACTAACGAGTTACGGCGAAGGGGACAAAACCAATGATACATGACCAAATCCATGGCCAAGACACCAATGATTGCTCGCTTCTTCACCTAAACTCGATTCATGACTAAGGGTAGGATAAGACATGGGAAACATTTAATGGATGTAAATAAAAAGACACGAAACAAATAGATTCCTAAATCCACAGTCACCCCACCACTAGCCGCATTCAATCCCATAGCAAAAATCAAGGGTCAAGGGTCAAGGGGTCTTCAATACACGAGTCAATGCATAAAAAATGTAGTGTAGTGCCTCATAATCTTCAAAAAGTAGCATATAAGATGCATTAACTCAACCTTCATCATAATGAAAAAGGTATGTGCTATAAAAATTTTAAAATTTTGGTACTTTTAGCACATATTTCAACCAAAATCAACCATTTCTATCTCCCATGGTCCCCCCACTTGAATCCTACTTGTCCTCAAGTAGACCCTTTAAATAATTCTTAAAAAGATATCTCCCAGGATTAATTGGAAAATATGAGTCTAAAAATCACCTAAGCTAGAAAATTCCAAACCGAGCACCTCACGGAAAGGGAATTGAAATCACATTCTCTCTCATAATTCATGTGTTTATTTTATTTTGGGGTGATCACTCAACTGCTCAGTCATGGCGAGTATTCTATCGTAGGTTTGGCAAAGATACTAATCTCCACCACTAGAGTCTATAGATGCAGCTATTCTAAAAGTCAATGGGTTGACACAACATAGGCTTATGGGTTTATTTTGTCATTACTAACGAGTTACGGCGAAGGGGACAAAACCAATGATACATGACCAAATCCATGGCCAAGACACCAATGATTGCTCGCTTCATCACGTAAACTCGATTCATGACTAAGGGTAGGATAAGACATGGGAAACATTTAATGGATGTAAATAAAAAGAGACGAAACAAATAGATTCCTAAATCCACAGTCACCCCACCACTAGTCGCATTCAATCCCATAGCAAAAATCAAGGGTCAAGGGTCAAGGGGTCTTCAATACACGAGTCAATGCATAAAAAATGTAGTGTAGTGCCTCATAATCTTCATAAACTAGGCATATAAGATGCATTAACTCAGCCTTCATCATAATGAAAAAAGGTATGTGCTATAAAAAATTTAAAATTTTGGTACTTTTAGCACATATTTCAACCAAAATCAACCATTTCTATCTCCCATGGTCCCCCAACTTGAATCCTACTTGTCCTCAAGTAGACCCTTTAAATAATTCTTAAAAAGATATCTCCCAGGATTAATTGGAAAATATGAGTCTAAAAATCACCTAAGCTAGAAAATTCCAAACCGAGCACCTCACGGAACGGGAATTGAAATCACATTCTCTCTCATAATTCACGTGTTTATTTTATTTTGGGGTGATCACTCAACTGCTCAGTCATGGCGAGTATTCTATCATAGGTTTGGCAAAGATACTAATCTCCACCACTAGAGTCTATTGATGCAGCTATTCTAAAAGGCAATGGGTTGACACAACATAGGCTTATGGGTTTATTTTGTCATTACTAACGAGTTACGGCGAAGGGGACAAAACCAATGATACATGACCAAATCCATGGCCAAGACACCAATGATTGCTCGCTTCTTCACCTAAACTCGATTCATGACTAAGGGTAGGATAATACATGGGAAACATTTAATGGATGTAAATAAAAAGACACGAAACAAATAGATTCCTAAATCCACAGTCACCCCACCACTAGTCGCATTCAATCCCATAGCAAAAATCAAGGGTCAAGGGTCAAGGGGTCTTCTATACACGAGTGAATGCATAAAAAATGCTGTGTAGTGACTCATAATCTTCATAAACTAGGCAAATAAGAGGCATTAACTCAGCCTTCATCATAATGAAAAAAGGTATGTGCTATAAAAATTTTAAAATTTTGGTACTTTTAGCACATATTTCAACCAAAATCAACCATTTCTATCTCCCATGGTCCCCCCACTTGAATCCTACTTGTCCTCAAGTAGACCCTTTAAATAATTCTTAAAAAGATATCTCCCAGGATAAATTGGAAAATATGAGTCTAAAAATCACCTAAGCTAGAAAATTCCAAACCGAGCACCTCACGGAAAGGAAATTGAAATCACATTCTCTCTCATAATTCATGTGTTTATTTTATTTTGGGGTGATCACTCAACTGCTCAGTCATGGCGAGTATTCTATCATAGGTGTGGCAAAGATACTAATCTCCACCACTAGAGTCTATAGATGCAGCTATTCTAAAAGGCAATGGGTTGACACAACATAGGCTTATGGGTTTATTTTGTCATTACTAACGAGTTACGGCGAAGGGGACAAAACCAATGATACATGACCAAATCCATGGCCAATACACCAATGATTGCTCGCTTCTTCACCTAAACTCGATTCATGACTAAGGGTAGGATAAGACATGGGAAACATTTAATGGATGTAAATAAAAAGACAAGAAACAAATAGATTCCTAAATCCACAGTCACCCCACCACTAGTCGCATTCAATCCCATAGCAAAAATCAAGGGTCAAGGGTCAAGGGGTCTTCAATACACGAGTCAATGCATAAAAAATGTAGTGTAGTGCCTCATAATCTTCATAAACTAGGCATATAAGATGCATTAACTCAGCCTTCATCATAATGAAAAAAGGTATGTGCTATAAAAATTTTAAAATTTTGGTACTTTTAGCACATATTTCAACCAAAATCAACCATTTCTATCTCCCATGGTCCCCCCACTTGAATCCTACTTGTCCTCAAGTAGACCCTTTAAATAATTCTTAAAAAGATATCTCCCAGGATTAATTGGAAAATATGAGTCTAAAAATCAACTAAGCTAGAAAATTCCAAACCGAGCACCTCACGGAAAGGGAATTGAAATCACATTCTCTCTCATAATTCATGTGTTTATTTTATTTTGGTGTGATCACTCAACTGCTCAGTCATGGCGAGTATTCTATCGTAGGTTTGGCAAAGATACTAATCTCCACCACTAGAGTCTATAGATGCAGCTATTCTAAAAGGCAATGGGTTGACACAACATAGGCTATGGGTTTATTTTGTCATTACTAACGAGTTACGGCGAAGGGGACAAAACCAATGATACATGACCAAATCCATTGCCAAGACACCAATGATTGCTTGCTTCTTTACCTAAACTCGATTCATGACTAAGGGTAGGATAAGACATGGGAAACATTTAATGGGTGTAAATAAAAAGACACGAAACAAATAGATTCCTAAATCCACAGTCGCCCCACCACTAGTCGCATTCAATCCCATAGCAAAAATCAAGGGTCATGAGTCAAGGGATCTTCAATACACGAGTCAATGCATAAAAAATGTAGTGTAGTGCCTCATAATCTTCATAAACTAGGAAAATAAGATGCATTAACTCGGCCTTCATCATAATGAAAAAAGGCATGTGCTATAAAAAATTTAAAATTTGGGTACTTTTAGCTCATATTTCACCCAAAATCAACCATTTCTATCTCCCATCCCCCACTTGAAATGTACAATGTCCCCATTGTACGAATATTGATTAAAATTTGAAAGGCGAGATAGAAATGTTCGGGTTTCTAATTTTATCCGTAAGACAAAACGGATTTGTAAAAATTTGCGCCTAATTGAACAAGGCGAGAATAATTAACACAATACGACACATAAGCTGATTTTGATCAGCAATAAACATACTAACAAACTCTTGCTTGCATTCTTTTTTTTTTTATGCAAGATAAGGTATACATGAAAAAATAAAAACAATACGAACATAAAAAGCATCCCCCCACTTGAGATCAACTATCATCTAAACCCGATCTTCATCCACAACCCTTTTTTCAAAACCCGCGACATAAATACACCGTATCCTTCAAAGCATCATAAATACGCCGTAACATTATTAATAAGTTACGGCGTAACCTTCACAAATAATTATCAGGCCCTCGTAGTATTAGTTACGATGTAGTCAAAAGTACCCTTTACGTCGTAACTTGTGTTCAGAATATATTTCTTGGCCTTTTCTTACATCTTTTCTGCTCCAATGCCTCATTTATCATGAAATGAAATTATGAATGAATATGAACGAATTAAGTATCATATTAATACAAATGAGGCCATAAACACGGGAATTTGATATATAAAATATCAGGCTAATTTGATGTTATCATTGTTACCAAGGTAACACTGGTATTGAAGACAAGACGTCATGGACCCAGTGACGCACTGCACTAAACTTCCCAAGCTACTCAAGTTCCTCTTAAAAGGGCTTGTTTCATTCTCACGGGGAACCTACATGATCTATCGAATTTCTCTTAGAGATTGTTGATATTGAAGAAGGAGACCCTCTCCCTAGTCTCCGGCATAGGAAACTAAAAATGCACAATTGAGTCTAGAGCCAAGAGATCATCCACAATATCTTATTAGGACACAAAATTAATGAAGACTTGCTATTTCACACAATGTAGAAAGTAAGAATATATATAAAGAGTCCTACGCATTATCCTTGTGGTATTGCCAGAACATCTGAGTGGTATGTAAAAGTATTCACGATGAAGATGGAAATCCTTCTAGAGCCAACATCAAACAAGCTCTTGGTGGGTGACATGTGAGATCTTTCCAAAAGATCAAACTTGTGACAACTGGATAGAAACGATGGGGCGATTCATTCTTGAATCCACCTTGGTCCAGGAAATGAATTGACAAATACTTTTGGAAAAACCGTTCGATGTGCAAATCTCTTCTATTCTCTAGCACATCGAATGTGTATTCTTTTCCAAATACAAAAAGTATTTTTGATTGAAAATTGATCTTTCTCATAAAACCTTCGTCGTATTGCAAAACTCTTTCTTCAAGAAATACGTAATTGTTTTCAAATCAATTTTTCATCAATCAGTGAATCTCAATTCGCTGGTTCACTCACTCCGTGTTGTCTTCTTTGAGACGTTCCGGTTTGAGAACAGCTAGAACAGCTGCGAAACCCTGTCAAGGAGATTCTACGAAATTATACCTAATCACAGGCAGTACTTGTACTGATCAATGGGGAACTGTGGGTCGTGTACCTCAATTCAACGAAAGTGATAAAAGACACTTTTGTGTGTTTTATTGCTAACTGTTGTTTGCAGATACATTTGGACGGTTGCAGCTGATCAGAATTGAGAAGTCAATCCAAAACCGCATGCTTACAGCATCCACACTTAATTGAAGAAATCATGACTTGTGCATATCTACAGAACCTGGCTCTATTTTTTTATACTATGTTTTCGCTACGCTGCTGAAAATATCATGAACCAGTAAAGCTTCCGCTACTCTGATGGAAAGATGTCATGATCCAGAAAGTGTGAGCATGTCGGTCCAAAAGTTACAACATCACATGATGGCAACACAATAAAGGGTGATCCAGAGATTTACTGTGGCTGATGATCTCAAAGAAAGCTCGAATATCATCATGATGTGGATCAGTTCAAAGACCTCCACTTAAAGTACAAATTTATCGAACTTTAAAGAATCACTGCTAAAGCACAAAGATGAAGATATTGAAGAATTGAAGTCTACGAGCTCAGAACTAAAGACGAAGATAGAATGCTAGGATGCAAAATGTATTTCATGGGGTGACCTCCCTTAGGGGGAGATTGTTAGGAATTGGAAATTCCATAAGTGAAGTGTCGGTCACCCCAAATATTATCTAGCATAAGTTAGCTCATAGACATATCGTTTGTTACGTTATTAGTTAGTTTTTAGCATAGTTTAGTTTAGTGCAACACCGTGGAGGAAGGACTGGTCTTTACCCACTGTATACCTGATCCACAGGCCGTCAGGAGGTCGTATTGTTTGTAACTATAAATACCCTCTACCTCCCAAGGTAGAGGGTTGGAACTTCTAAGCTAACCTTTCATTTGTTTTGTTATTACTCTCTCTAGAATTCCCTCTCCTCTCTACATCTCTCTACAAATGGCTTACTTGTTTAATCATAATCCTAGACCACCCGAATCATTCAAACAACATAAAATACACGATCCTACAATGCTACCATTATGCATAAACTTACAATTATCCCCAAACCAACATGCTCCTTTAGCAAAATTAAAACACGGTTTTTTTTACTTAACATGGCCATTAAGGAAGCGATGAGGAGTATTACCTGATTCTGCCATTAATACCATATGAGAGGACGAGGAAGAATCAACGTCGGTAGCTTAGGACCGTGACTTCAAACGCATCTCCTCCGTTGTAAGCATCGATCGAACAGTCTTAATTCGGGAAAATGCTTGCGGTGCACAAGAATGGTGGATATGTTATCGAACTTCTCAGGTAACCATTTCAAGAGCAAATGTAACAATATCGTCATTACTAACGGGAGAGCTAAGGCTCGTTAAAATGTTGCAGTGGACTCGATCTTACTAAAGTAGGCATCGATACTCATGTCTCCAAGCTTCATGGAGCGCAATTCCGCTTTCAAGGCTAGGGTTTTTGTATGTTTGTTGTCTTGAAATATGGTTTCTAGATGACCCCACGAGGCTTTAGCAGATTGTGGATCCTCCACGATTAGTTGCCTTTGGAGAGATTCAGAGAGTGTCGTGAAGATCCACGACAAAACAATGGAATCAACTTTCATCCACTCCGGGGTAGGACGAACAGGAGATCTAGCAGAGGCTGTGTCGTTTGAGATGATATGATCGATGATCTTAAACCCGCGACAAAGGTGCTTAAAGAAGTACATCGATCGCGCATAGTTTTGTTTGTCAACGTTTAAGATGACGGGAACACGTGTGTTTAAATTGTTGTTGGTAAGAAGCTTGTCCGAAAGGGATAATACGGGGGGGGGGGGTTGTTATTTCCAGTCATGGTGAGTGTAGGAGCCTGTTAGGGTTATCGTTGATGAGTATGTGCCTGAGAGGTGTAGGGTTTACACGTACATACCGTATCAACCTAATGGATACCATACGTTAAATTAGGGTTTAAATGTTACAAGCACATATCGTATCAACCAAGAGGATATGAAAAACTTCGAACAAAGTATCAACCAAAGGATACTAATTAACCTTGAACGAGGTATCAACCACGTTTAAGATTACACACAAAGGTTTACATGGTATCAACAGAGAAATGGAAGTAGGAAGGATACGAAATTTTTAGGGTTTAGGTAATAGGATTACAACGCTGTTGATACCATGTAAACCTTTGTGTGTTATTGAATGAGTCCATGTGGTTTGCTCAGATTTCATGTTTAGTCCCTAAGTCGTTTTAATTACATCAGAGATATCTATTTTTGAAACCTTACACTCATTTAGTCCCTATTTTGGATGGGCTGTTAGTTTCTTTGTTAAGTGTTTGCACCGTTAGTCCCTCCGTTAATAATTTTTACACCGTTAGTCCTATTTTTTCAAATAATAGTTTTCGCCAGTTAGTCCTTCCATTAATAATAGTTTTCGTCCTTTTTTTTACTTTTTTTTCCGTTTTTATCCGTTTTCATTCGTTTTTTATCCGTGTTCACCCCTTTTTTACGTTTTTAGTCGGTTTTTATCTGTTTTCGTCTGTTTTTCTCTGTTTTCGTCTGTTTTATTGTATTTTGTCTGTTTTCGAATTTTTTAACGTTTTTATCCGTTTTCTCCCTTTTTTGCGTTTTTGTCCATTTTTATCCGTTTTCATTCGTTTTTTATCCGTTTTCGCACATTTTTATATCTTTTCATCCGTTTGTTTACGTTTTCATCCATTTTTTACGTTTTCGCCCGTTTTTTACTTTTTTTAGTGTTTTTTATCCGTTTTCGACCTTTTTTTTGTTATTCTCCGTTTTCATCTGTTTTCATTCCTTTTTTTTATCCTTTTTTGCCCATTTTTTTTTGTTTTTATCCGTTTTCATTCGTTTTTTATTCGTTTTCGCACGTTTTTTACGTTTCTATATGTTTTCGTCTTTATTTTTACGTTTTTGTCGATTTTTATCCGTTTTCGTTCGTATTTTATCCGTTTTCCCCCGTTTTTTACTTTTTTCGTCCGTTTTTATCCGTTTTCGTATGTTTTATATTTGTTTTCATCAGTTTTTTTGTTTTTATCCGTTTTCGACCGTTTTGGTCCGTTTTCATTCGTTTTTTATCCGTTTTCTCACATTTTTTTAAGTTTTTATATGTTTTCGTCCTTTTTTATGTTTTTGTCTGTTTTTATCCGTTTTCGTTCTTCTTTTTTCGTTTTTGCCCATTATTATACGTTTTTATCCGTTTTCGACCTTTTTGTTTCGTGTTTCTCCGTTTTTATCCATTTTCATTCGCTTTCTATCCGTTTTTTACGTTTTTATCCGTTTTCATTCATTTTTTTATCCGTTTTCGCACCCTTTCAAGTTTTATATGTTTCTACAGTGTTTTTATGTTTTTGTCCATTTTTTTTACGTTTTTGCCTATTCTTTAACGTTTTTTTCCTGTTTATCCGTTTTCGTTTGTTTTTTATCTGTTTTTGCCCATTTTTGTCCGTTTTCATTTGTTTTTTAACTGTTTTCGCCCGTTTTTTTACGTTTCTCATCTGTTTTTTACGTTTTTATCCATTTCATCTGTTTTTATATGTTTTCGTCCATTTATTACGTTTGTGTCCGTTTTTAACTTTTTTCGTCTGTTTTTATATGTTTTCGTCCAGTTTTTTTACTTTTTGTCTGTTTATATATGGATAAAAAATGAATGAAAACGAATAAAATTGGACTAAAACGTAAAAACAGGCAAAACGGATTAAAAGACGAACGAAAACGGATAAAAACAGACAAAAACGTAAAAAAACGGGCGAAAACGTAATAAAACGGGCGAAAACGGATAAAATCGGAAAAAAACGTTAAAACAGACGAAAACATATAAAAACGTAAAAAAATGTGCGAAAACGAATATAAAGGGAATAAAAACGGATAAAAATGTAAAAAAGTGGGCGAAAACGGATAAAAAACGAACGAAAACTGAAAAAAACGGACAAAAAACGTAAAAAAAATAGATAAAAACAGACAACAACGGACAAAAACGTTAAAGACAGACGAAAACATATAAAAACAGAGGAAACGGATAAAACGTAAAAAACGGACGAAAAACGTAAAAAAACAGGGGAAAACGGAGAAAAAAAACAAACGAAAACGGATAAAAACGGTCGAAAACTGATAAAAACAGACAAAAACGTAAAAACGGGCGAAAAAATATAAAACGTAAAAAAAACGTGCGAAAACGGATAAAACTGTCAAAAACGGGCAAAACTGTAAAAAAAAAATGGGCGAAAACGGATAAAAACGAAAACGGATAAAAACGGACAAAAACGTAACAAACAGTCAAAAACTGATAAAAAGGGACGAAAACGGTTAAAAACGGACATAAAAGTAAAAAACGTGTGGAAAACTAGAAGGGGGGTTGAATAGTTTTGCCGATTTTAAGTTAGTTTCAAAAACTTTAGATTCGATAATATGTGAGATCGTATGGATGTTGAGAAAGTATAGATCTAATGATAAAGCAAGTAAATAAAGTAAAGCAAAGGGATAGAAATAACACAACCGATTTATAGTGGTTCGGCTACAAGGACACCTTCCTTGCCCTACTCCACTCCCCGAGTCACCTACTCGAGAGTTCAAGCACTATGTCAACAAACTCCTTCAACTTGGCGGAGAAGCCTTCACAACGTTGCTTACACTTTTTTCCGGTACAAAGCAAAATACCGAGTCCGTAACACGGTGGACCAAACCAACACGACTATTATACAACAAATATGTGAAATATCAAATACAAGATATTTGCTACAGAAATCTTGCGGAGGAACAAATCAATCAAGGACCCTTTGCTTGGATGACTTTTAGAATGCTCGTGATCTCACCTTAGAGAAGGACCTATATGAGAATCACTAAAGAAAGAAAGAAGGAAGTACTCTCTAGATCAAGTGATCTTTTGTTAGAAGAGAATGAGAGTATATGAGAGAATTAGTATTGGGAATTCTACTAAGTATGAATTATGCTGAAGTTACTGCCGATGGATTCTGCTGAAGTGCAAGGATTCTGCTGAAGAAGTAATTATGCTGAAGTAATATAACCGTGTAGATGGTTTCTGCGGAGATAGATATTCCGCTTATTCTATAGTTAGTTAGGATATGCATGAGCTTTATTAGGAAGTGATAATGTATATCTTATTTAGTTTTATGTTTATACGTTTCTTGAAAAACGGTTTAGGGTTCCTTGTCTATAAAAGGAACACAATAGTATGAATTATGTACGGGTTTGAAAAACAAGTTTTAGTAATATTAAAAAGATCCCTAGAGGATCAACGTATTCTTAGTTATTTGTGTTTATACTTGTGTTTGATTTTCGCTTGAATACAAGTTATAGAGACTGTCTTTTAGTGTGTTTGTGATTACATAAGCATAACTAACGATCTACGAGTGCTCAAAGATCTATCAAGATCTAAGGTTTAACAAGTGGTATCAGAGCCTCGGGAGAGTCTCTGTGATACTAAGAACAATCTTTTTGTACACCCAAACAACCAAAACAACATTCACCATGCCTGGATCAAACGATGAAGTTGAAGTCACCAACAATCAAAACAACACATCTTTGCAACAACTCAGTCTCACTAACAGCAATGCAAAGTTCCCATACCTAAAGAAGGAGGAATATGATTTGTGGGCTATGAAGATGCAAAATTAGATCTCCAACATTGATTGGAATCTCTGGGAAATTGTGAAGAAGGGGAACAGTTTGAAGAGGCATATCACAAATCCTGATGGTAAGGTTAGCATCCTTCCTCCCAAATCTGCTGAAGAGATATTGGCTGTCCAGAGAGAGAATAAAGTCAGAACTATTCTCCTTCAAGCTATACCTGAGGATCACTTGGGTGACTTTCACTACATGCATGATGCTAAGGACATATGGATGGCAGTTGATTGTACAAAAAGATGCACATACCAGGCCGTCAATGGTGATTGACCGAGTTAGGGGTGATGGTGGTGATGCCGAGTGCAAGATAACCTTAAAATAAGAACTAGAAGACACTACGTTAAGTGATTACGCAGGGGTAGGACCCTGCGAACCACCTCCGCGCGTGAGAGTAAGTATGAGTTACGGTTGTATAAGTGTGTAAAAGTCAAGAGGTGAGTGTTGAATCAACTTACCATAATTCTCTGCCCGTCCAACCTATTTATAGTGGAAGAAATAGGGTTAGGGGCACCTCTACGCAAATGTAGGAGAACATGGGGGCGTCCCATGTTTGTGGCTAACCGCTAGGGCTTAGTGACCCATGTTCCCTAACTTGTCGGGGAAGCCAAGAAATAGAGGGAGATCGTGGGTTTGACCAAGTCAGGAGACCTAACTTGGGCCTTCGAATAGAAGGGCTTCGATACGTCTCGGAGGAGGTTCTGAACAGTGAGGGAGGGGGCTCCGTATAGTGACGGAGGCCTTGATGGAGGGGGCTCCAATCAGTGATGGAGGCCAGGCTCCGAACTGTGACGGCGGCCTTGATGGAGGGGGCTCCGATCAGTGATGGAAGCCAGGCTCCGAACTGTGACGGAGGCCTTGATAGAGGGGGCTCCGATCAGTGATGGAGGCCTTGACAAAGGGGGCTCCATACAGTGACGGAGGCCTTAACAGAGGGGGCTCCGTACAGTGATGGAGGCCTTGATGGAGGGCAGGCTCCGAACCTCGAAAGAGGTTAGACACTATGAGTGCTTTGGGTGCAGGTCAAAGGCATAGGCTTCTTCCTTTGGGAGGGTAAATCATACCCTCTGTACAAATGGTAAGCTAAGTACCAGAGTGACGGTAACGCTCGTTATCAGAGCGGAGGGTGCGTCATCAAGCCCCCCAGTCTAATGTTATGCATGCGAAGAGTGCATGGCTTTAGAGTTATCATTGCTTTGTTAAAAAAGACTTGGTAACAATTTCTACAACTTTTGTTTTGTCAAGTCAAATATAAAGTAGCTATACTTGTTTTTAATAGTCCACATTTGACTCTATCATGGTGGATACCTCATTAAGCCCCCCAGTCTAATGTTATGACTTCGTAGGAGGCATGAGATTAGACTTAAGTAGTCCATAAACCCTTTGTTATATAAGGAGCGTGTGTATTAGGTTTTGCCATGTAACTTTCGCTTTTAGTTATAAGCGAGTTTTATCGGAACCTATTTGTACATACGCTGCATTATCGAAAGGTACCAAGGTTTGTGTATAAACTTGGCTTTGTTTTATAATGCATGACATAATGGCATTTTATCGCAAATATTAGGCTCTGGCATGCTCACCTACCTGATGCGAGGATCATGGGGGTGTCCCATGATTTTAGGTAACCTTTTGGTTAATGTCCCACGATCCCTATCTTGCCGAGAAAGCCTTGATAAGGTTGCGAACGTAGGTTTGAATTGGTCTTATGAAACCTTTGCATTAATAACTTCGAAGAGCTTAGGCCTTCGATTGGCGACTTCCCAACTGGTAACCATATCAAAGATGAATGGTTTTACGCCAAAGAAGATTTTTTGGAGGTTTTCCAAGTATTTCGGAATGTAGCTCCGAAGTGAGTATGAAGGGGAGACCTTCAAATTGAATGGAGGGTATATCATCAAGCCCCTCGGTCAAAAGTGATACGTATAATTTGAATGTAATGCTTGTGACTTAAAAGAAATACTTCCTTGTGATAAATCGAACAAGGATTAATCTTTAAGTAATATAGACCTAGAAGGTCGTATATTTTGTATGTATACGAAGCTTATGGACTTCATTTAAGTAAAGTAGTAGTCCTTGGACAATTTACTATTCTGTGTGGTATGTGGCTTCGGCCAAATACAATATTGAATGGGCTTCGGCCGTATGATGCAGGTACTAGGGTTAAGGTCCTAGTTTAAATTGAATCGAGGAGGGAAATATCCCTACGTACTTTTAAATATGTTTCTTGTACACTTCTCGTACGCCATTTTTCCGACGCTTAAATTTTACAACCTAAGGTGTAATAACCTCATTGTGTGCAAATTGCAACACCAAGAATATAATGACCAAATTTGATCATTGACAGGGGGTCGCGACCCACTCTATCTCAAATCCTTTAAATAGTATGACTTTGTAAAAAAAAATTTACAAGCGTCAAAAACTACTAGGAGAGTTAATGTGAATGTTTAACTTGGCTTAAATGATAAGGCATGTATTACACCTTGAGCCATTCGACATTGAAACTCATTAACGACTTGGCTGAACAAATCTTTGTGTTTAAGAAACGAAGCAAGAGATTTGTGGGAAATGTCTTATTTATCATTGAATTGGTAGGGAGGATTACATCATTCTTGAAATGAAAACTAAGACAACTACCAATAATGTTTGCTTTCCCATGAGAAGCTTTCATTACATTGATTTTAAACAAAATAAAGTAAGTTTTACATCTATGAGGTTATGTAATTATAATTGCAGATTCGAGGCTCTATAATTGTATCTACATAGACACACATAAATCATGTGAACAGAGGCTATGCTCTGTAATCATCTTGACAGAGACACCTATGTATTATGTGAACAGAGCTGAAGCTCTGTAAACGTGTCGAAGGATACACCTATGAACCAGAGGCTATGCTCTGTAGTTATGTCGACAGAGGCTTATGTCAGTATATGTGATGCTCCGTAGTCATATCGACAGAGACTTATGTCAACATATGTGATGCTCTAATAGAGGTCTAGGAACGTAGGGTATCCTCTGTCAATGTTGTAGGATCTCTAATGATCATTGTGTCATAAGCAAAGGCTCAATAAAAGATGGTTTATAGTGCTCTTAATAAACATCAAAAGTTTCATATGTAGATAATATGATATGTAGTGAAACAAAGGCAATATAGCGTATTAGTTTCGTAGAAAACATACCAGATTGACAAAGTGTATCCTCCGTCATTAGTGTACGGTCTCTGTTCACCTTGTGGTAAACATTTTGCGAAGGAAGGTCCTGGCCCTTCTTCTTAGGAAACCCCATGACGAAGACTGCAACAGAGACTTCTTCTCAAAATGAACCCGAACAGAGGCTCCTACGAAGGTTATTGAACCTTCTTCTTAAAACGAACCCAAACAGAGGCTGCTATGGATTCTGCAATTGAGGCTCCTACGAAGGTTGTTGAGTTTGAACCTTCTTCATAAAACGAACCCAAACAGAGGCTGCTACGGAGTCTGCAGTGGAGGGCCCTACGAAGGTTGTTAAGTTTGAACCTTCTTCATAAAACAAACCCAAACAGAGGCTGCTACGGAGTCTGCAATGGAGGCCCCTACGAAGGTTGTTGAGTTTGAACCTTCTTCATAAAACGAACCCAAACAGAGGCTGCTACGGAGTCTGAAGTGGAGGCCCCTACGAAGGTTGTTGAGTTTAAACCTTCTTCATAAAACGAACCCAAACAGAGGCTTCTACATAGTCTGAAATGGAGGGCCCTACGAAGGTTGTTGAGTTTGAACCTTCTTCATAAAACGAACCTAAACAGTGGCTGCTACGGAGTATGCAAAGGAGGGCCCTACGAAGGTTGTTGAGTTTGAACCTTCTTCATAAAACGAACCCAAACAGAGGCTGCTACGGAGTCTGCAATGGAGGGCCCTACGAACATAACAGAGGTTGTAACAAAGACTACTCCATTTAAACCCGACAAAGGATGTTGAAATGGTAAACGTAAAGTTTGTGGTTGGTGGAAAATCTCGTGACTAGAGATAAAAGTGGAGATTTTAGTGGTGCTACCATGTGGTAACAAGGATGAAGGGAATTACGGTTATATTCGACCGTTATTTATGGAAAATGGTTATTTGACTCAGAAAACGGGACTTATTGTTGCGGGTCCCACGGATGGCGCCACTGATTGTACAAAAAGATGCACATACTAGGACGTCAATGGTGATTGACGGAGTTAGGGGTGATGGTGGTGATGCCGAGTGCAAGATAACCTGAAAATAAGAAATAGAAGATACTACGTTAAGTGATTACGCAGGGGTAGGACCCTGCGAACCACCTCCGGCGTGAGAGTAAGTATGAGTTACGGTTGTATAAGTGTGTGTAAGTCAAGAGGTGAGTGTTGAATCAACTTACCATAATTCTCTGCCCGTCCAACCTATTTATAGTGGAAGAAATAAGGTTAGGGGCACCTCTACGCAAATGTAGGAGAACATGGGGGCGTCCCATGTTTGTGGGTAACCGCTAGGGCTTAGTGACCCATGTTCCCTAACTTGTCGGGGAAGCCAGGAAATAGAGGGAGATCGTGGGTTTGACCAAGTCAGGAGACCTAACTTGGGCCTTCGAATAGAAGGGCTTCGATACGTCTCGGAGGAGGTTCCAAACAGTGAAGGAGGGGGCTCCGTACAGTGACGGAGGCCTTGATGGAGGGGGCTCCGATCAGTGATGGAGGCCAGGCTCCGAACTGTGACGGCGACCTTGATGGAGGGGGCTCCGATCAGTGATGGAAGCCAGGCTTCGAACTGTGACGGAGGCCTTGATGGAGGGGGCTCCGATCAGTGATGGAGGCCTTGACAAAGGGGGCTCCATACAGTGACGAAGGCCTTGACAGAGGGGGCTCCGGACAGTGATGGAGGCCTTGATGGAGGGCAGGCTCCGAACCTCGACAGAGGTTAGACACTATGAGTGCTTTGGGTGCAGGTCGAAGGCATAGGCTTCTTCCTTTAGGAGGGTACATCATACCCTCTGTACAAATGGTAAGCTAAGTACCAGAGTGACGGTAATGCTCGTTAGCAGAGAGGAGGGTACGTCATCAGCAGTCAAGGCTAGGTTTGGTGGGAATGAGGAGTCAAGGAGAATGAGGAAATCAATGCTGAAACAACAGTTTCAAGAATTCCAAATCTCTGAAGAGGAAGGTATCTACAAGGGGTATGATAGGTTCCATCAGATATTGAGTCAATTGAATCAACTGAAGGCAAAGCCAGATAATGATGACTGCAACTCAAAGTTCTTGCGATCTTTACCTTCATCTTGGTTGCAAGTAAGCATTTCCCTCAAAGCTAAAGGTGGGATGGATATGCTCACTTTTGATGAACTATACAACAGACTTAAATCTCTTGAGCCTGATGTGAGAAGTCCATTTTGTTCATCCACTCCTAGTCACACAGCTTTTGTTGGGGCCTCCTCAAATAGGATGACTTATGCTCCAAGTCCTGTTTCCTCAGCATCATCATCCTACACTACAACTTCATCAAGTTCTCAACCTAAATACAGTGGTGTATTGGAAGATGTGATTCACTCTTTTGTTGCTAATTATGACACTCAGCAGCAACTAGCCTTTGAGGACCTTGAACAGGTGGATCCATTTGACATGGAAGAGATAAACTTGAAGTGGCAACTGGCTATGCTCTCAATGAACATCAAGAAGTTTGAGAGTAAGTCTGGGAGAAAGTTTGGTTTCCAAGGAAGAGATCCAGTAAGATTTAACAGAAGCAAGGTCAAGTGCTTTACTAGTGGGCAGATGGGTCACTTCTCTAGAGAATTCAAGGATAGGAAGGCTGGTGATGAGTTGAGATATTCTTCCTATCAGCAGATTCAAAAGGAAGCTGGAACTTCGAAGGCTGGACCCTCCACAGCTCTTGTCACTATGGATGACCATGTCAATTGGAATCTGCATGAGCCTAATAATGATGAAGGTCCTGGTTTGGAGAATATTGGATTGCTGGCTAGCTGTACTTCAGAGGATGGGCATGATCAAGTTGCCTTAATGGGCATCTCTCAGGTACGTAATTGTGTTTTTGGTTTTAGTGAATGCTATAATGAACTTAAAGAAGCCTATGATGAATTGAAACCTAAATATAATGAATGTTATGTCGAAGTTGAGGCTTATAAACAGGCTTTAAAAACATTAGAAAGACAAAAAGTTTGGTTTCAAAAGAATCAATTGGCTTATGATGAAAAGATCAGGGTGTTACAAAGTGATTTAGATTGTGCTAAAATTGATTTAAAACGTACTGAGAAAGAAAAAGATTAGGTAGTTTCTGAAAACCAAGTGCTAAAAGAGAATCTAGATAAGGAAGTAGCTAGACATAAAGAATGGTTAATATCATGTGACAATCTAGCTAGACATATCTATAGTAGTCAATCTGAGACCTCTGGGATAGGTTTAGGTTTTCAAAAGTATGTAGGATTAGAAGCTAGGAATGATGGGCGTAAAACTACACCAGCAGGTTTAGCTAATTATGTTAAAGAAGGAACATTACATGTTGTCCCTGGACCCATTAGAGGAGAACATATGCCCATTGACCTATCCCTCAATGTTGACTTTGATGGATCACACCATCTTTATGGAAAAATGTGAAGAGACTTGCCATACCCTGATTCTTCATCTACTGACTTTGTCTCTTGTTGTGACAGTGACAAGTCCTCTGACCAAGGGTCTACTTCTGCTACCAGGTGTGATTCAAATGACAAGTTAGACCTTCCCAAGACCTTGCCCAAGCCTATACCCAAGGCTGCTTACAAGCCTATTAAAGTTGCTGCTGAGGAATCAACTTTCAAGACAGTTCCCTCTGAAGACTTGTCTTTTAATTCTTTGCACAATAATGCTTTTAAGTCTGTTAAAAACAATTCTGTTAATGTTTGTGGTTTGAATACTTTTGCATGTAATAGAACATCTTTCACTTTGAATAAATCTTCTAAAAAGAAGACATGTTTTGTTTGTGGAAGTAAATTTCATTTGATTAAGGATTGTAATTTTCATGAGCAAAGAATGGGTGCATGTGCTGGTCAAAATAAACCGAGACCAATGTGGACAAATATTAATGATATACCATCTTTTATTCCACAAGCAACTAATCATAAACCTTCTCCTTGGAGAAGATCTGTTGCTAGACCTTATGTGAAACCAACAAGTGCTTATTTTCAAAATGATTATTGTCCTGGATGTTTTGACTCTATGTATGTTGGCAAGGGATATAGGGATACTGCTGTGAAGCCCTCAGCAGGTTGTTCTAGGACTAAAATGGGACCCAATTTTCAATGGAGGTCCAAGAACAATGGTGGATCTTTTATTTCTACATGGCCTAAATCTTGTGATCCACAAGGCAGGCTCAAGTCAGTAATGACTTGAGTCTCTATAGTGTACTAATACTTTGTATATTTTTGTTGTTGTTGTAGGATCATCCTCTTAAGCATAAGGAAGTTGGCATTGTTGATAGTGGTTGTTCCAGAAGCATGTCTGGAAACAGAGAAATGATGAATAATTTCGTACCCATTGAACGAGGAGGCAATGTGACTTTTGGTGGAAGTGATGGTAGAATCACTGGGAAAGGCACCATCAAAACACCTCAACTGGATTTTGAGAATGTGTACTATGTAAAGGAACTGAAACACTTCAACTTGTTCTCAGTCTCACAAATTTGTGACACCAAGAACAAAGTATTCTTCTCTGAGGATGAATGTCTTGTGCTATCTAAAGACTTCAAACTACCAGAAGATACATCAATTCTACTGAGAGTTCCTAGAAATCATAATCTATACACATTCAACTTGAATGATGTTTAACGAAAAGGTGACCTAACTTGTTTGGTGGCTAAAGCATCCCTGGATGAGTCTACAAAATGGCATAGAAGGATGGCTCATGTGAACTTCAAGACCATCAACAAACTTTCTAAACTTGGTCTAGTTGAAGGACTTCCTTCCAAAGTTTTCGCCAATGAACATAATTGTGTTGCCTGCAACAAAGGAAAGCAACACAGGGCCTCATACAAAGCCATTACAGCTGTGAGCACTATTTCAGAACCTCTTCAGTTGCTGCATATGGATCTCTTTGGTCCAACCCGAGTCAGGAGTATTGATCACAAGTATTTCTGTCTGGTAATCACTGATGACTATAGCAGATTTTGTTGGGTATTATTTTTGAGGACTAAAGATGAAACATCTCAAGTTTTAAAAGAGTTCATTACCCTTGTTGAAAACTAGTTGAACAAAAAGGTTAAAGGAATTCGTTGTGATAATGGGACAGAGTTCAAAAATGTTGTATTAATAGAACTCTGTAAGTCTAAAGGGATAAAAAGGGACTATAGCACTCCAAGAACCCCACAACAAAATGGGGTAGCTGAAAGAAAGAATAGGACCTTAATAGAGGCAGCAAGATCCATGCTTGCAGACTCTAAATTACCCACTGTGTTCTGGACTGAAGCATTTAGCACGGCTTGCTATGTACTCAACAGGGTATCCATTACTCGACCTCATTTCAAGACACCTTATGAACTTCTCACTGGGAAAGTTCCTGCTATACATTACCTCAAACCATTTGGATGTCAAGTAACCATTCTGAACACCAGTGATCCATTGGGGAAATTTGATGAGAAAGCTGATGAGGGGTATATTGTGGGCTATTCAGCTCATAGTAAGGCTTATAGGGTATATAATTTGAATGTGAGAAAGCTTGAGGAGACACTTAACCTGAGATACCTAGAAGATAAGCCCAATGTTCAAGGTCAAGGTCATGTTTGGTCCTTTGACTTGGATTACTTAACTGATTACTTGGGTTATACTAGACATGTTGCTAACTAATCTGCAGGTACACAAGAGTCTCCCACTAACCATGCAGGCACCTTGGATGTTGACTCAGAGAGTGAGTCTGATCATGATGAGCAACTGATTCTTGTACCTTCCTTCTCCCTTACCCATTTTGAAGGTGATCATTCAAAAGTGATTTCTGATAAGGATGAAGATGAGTCACACTATGCAGAGGACCTTGCTAGACTCCAGAAACAAGAGCATGTATCCAATCTTGAAGATGAGACGCTTGTTGGGGAGTTTGCAAAAGAAGCATTCAGTGGAAACTTTGTTTCTCCTGGCAGTTCTCCTGTTTCTACTGACATCACCAAATCTGCTGACAGCCCTGCTGCATCTACTCCAACTCCAATTAGTGTGTCCACAGACTTTGAAGAACCATATACACGATTTCCATGTCCTTCAGATCTTGGTAATCATCAATCCAAAGATGGAATCTTCACCTCACCTTCCTATGACAGTGACTTTGAACCAACCATGAACAATCTTGATACCACAATTGATATCAACCCCTCTGCTACAAAAAGGATCAACAGTGCTCATTCTCAATCAAATATTATTGGTGATCCTAAAGCACCTGTTCGAACTAGAGGTGTTGTGTCAAGTTCCAAGTATGGTCAAGTTGCTTTTCTTTCATATGTCTCAAATCAGCAAAGGGACAATCACACAGATTTTAAGCATTGTCTGTTTGCTTGCTTCCTTTCTCAAGTGGAACCAACAAGTGTTACTCAAGCTCTTGAAAATTCAAGTTGGCTTGAAGCAATGTAGGATGAGATGCAAAAATTCAAGAATCAACAAGTTTGGATTTTGGTACCACTACCTGATGAAAAGTTTGCAATTGGGACAAAATGGATCTTGAAGAATAAAAGAGATGCAAGGGGTATAGTGGTTAAAAACAAAGCAAGATCAGTGGCTGAGGGGTTTAGGCAATAGGAAGGAATCGATTATGATGAAGTTTTTGCACCTGTAGCTAGAGTTGAGGCCATTAGAATATTCTTGGCCTATGCATCCTATATGGGGTTCATGGTTTATCAAATGGATGTGCAAGCTGCTTTTCTGTATGATGAGATAGAAGAAGAGGTATATGTCACTCAACCCAAAGGCTTTGAAGAGCCAGATCATCCACAGCATGTTTACAAGGTTGTGAAAGCTCTCTATGGACTTCATCAGGCACCAAGAGCATGGTATGCTAGGCTATCTGCATTTCTGCTGAAGCATGGTTACAGAAGAGGTGCCATTGACAAAACACTTTTCCTAAAGAAAAATAACAGAGACATCATTCTTGTGCAAGTTTATGTGGATGACATTATCTTTGGCTCCACTAAAGAAGCTTGGTGCACGGAGTTTGAGGAGTTAATGAAGGGAGAGTTTTAGATGAGTGCTATGGCGGAGCTTACTTTCTTTTTGGGATTACAAGATCAGCAGAAACCTGATGGTATTTTTATCAGTCAGGATAAATATGTGAGAGACATCTTGATGAAGTTTGGTATGGAAAATGTCAGAACTGCCACTACACCTTATGAAGCTCCAAAACCAAAGAACAATATTGAACCAGATCCAGCTGTAAATGTTCACTTATACAGATCTATTATTGGTTCATTAATGTATTTAACAGCTTCCAAGCATGATATTACCTTTGCTGTGAGTGCTTGTTCTAGACATCAGGTCACTCCACTTACTTCCAACTTGAATGCAGTCAAAAATATCTTCAAGTATCTTAAAGGCCAACCTAAGTTAGGTCTTTGGTACCCAAAAGAGTCTCCTTTTGTATTAGAAGCATATAGTGACAGTGATTATGCTGGTGCGAATCTGGATAGAAGATCCACAACTGGAGGTTGCCAATTTCTTTGTAGAAGATTGATTTCTTGGCAATGCAAGAAACAAACTATTGTTGCTACCTCTACTACTGAAGCAGAGTATGTTGCTGCTGCAAATTGTTGTGGTCAGGTACTATGGATCCAAAATCAGTTGTTGGATTATGGGTTTAATTTTATGAACACCACAATCTATATTGATAATCAAAGTACCATATGCATAGTTAAAAATCCAGTTTTTCATAATAGAACTAATCATATTGAGATCAGGCACCACTTTATAAGAGATGCATATGAAAAACATTTGATAAAGGTGGTTAAGATTCACACAGATGAGAATGTGGCAGATTTGTTGACTAAAGCTTTTGATGGACCCAGGTTTCAACACCTAGTTGTCCATATTGGGATGCTTAACCCTTGACTGCAAAGTTTAAGGGGAGGCATAGGCCTCAGGGGAGGCATATGCCTCAGGGGAGGATTTTAGTTGTATATTTTGTAAACTTTGTAGATATTTGGTTATCTTTTTGTTTGCTAACATTACTAACCTGCTAATGTTCTTTGAGTTTTGTTTGTTTTGGTTTGGTGTGTTTACTACTCTGTGTTTGTTTTGCAGATTGCTTATATAAGTTGAAGTTCACAAAGTTGGTTAATGGAATATGGTCAAGTAAGCTAAAAGCTTGTTTCTACTGAAAAGAAGTACTAAAGTGATCTAATTATTTCTACTGAAGAGAAGTACTAAAGTTTAATTGTTCATTCATTCAAGAAATAGTTTACAGCTTACAGCTTACAATCAACTTCAAATGAAAATACAAGACCATTTCTATACAAGATCTACCAAACTTACACTAGTTCCTATCATTTATTACAAAAGCTTGTAGATATGCATGACCAGTACGACGAAGAAGCTGAAGCTGAAGATGAAAATGGAAAGGATGGATTGATGAAAACGACAATGAAGATGCTCAAGAACCTAGTTTTATATCTTTGGCTCTTGGCATGGTAGATGGATTTGTGATATGAAAAATATTCGGTTGTTCCATCTACTCGTTCCACCATAAAGCATCACTCCGTCTTCCCTTTTCCCTTTCCTGCCACCTCAACTCTCTTGCCCTTTCCCTTGCTTCCATGGTATGAAGTACCAGTTCTTGGAGCAGGAAGTGCAATCACCACAGCACTTGGCTCTAGACGATCTGAGGATTCATCAGAATCACTAGAAGACTCACTTGGATCCACTACACTATCATCTTCAGAAGAAGGGAGAAAAGGGGATTTCAAAGGTCGAGGTTCATCTTGATAAGGATATCGAAATAACAGACGTAAATCATCACTGGCTGATGATGATGATGATGTTGATGATGGAGAGGAGGTTGGATCAATGACTTCTGGTTTGGTAGACATTGGTATTGTTGATGATTGTGGAGTTTTTGGAGAAATTAGGGTTTGTGAAGATAATTGGGGGTAATTGATGTGTGTTAAGTGTGCATTGGGATTATTTTATAGGCGAATTCAAGGCTTTATGACAATTAATGCGAGTTGGGTGTCACAGTGACACTCAAGATATTTACTGAAGATACTAAGTCGCTTGAGTTGTTTCTACTGATTGACCTTCTTCAGCAGATTGACCATCGTTTCTGCTGAAGTGTTAATTTTGAATTGGGATTATTTTACACATAAGATATGGTCAACGAAATACTTTTGACCATAAATTGGGTAACTTCTACTAATACCTTATTTGCATATCTTCGCCTAAAATTAACTGGTTCCCTCTTAAATTGATTTAAACACACTTCCAGTTGCGTGAATTATAACCCATAATCACAATTTCTCATATGGAGCTTCAATTTAAGAAAGATCATAACAAAGTTGCTTTTCTGGGAAACGCAAAGGGTCATGAATTATATGAACCGATGGTGGAGTTCTTGAAGTGATCCAAGATTCATTATGCTTTAACGTACTCTCCAAATGTGATATATGGATCATTGGTTGAACAATTTTGAGGTTCTGCTAGAAAACGGAGTGACACAGAGATAGAAGCTACGATTGATGGAACAGAGTATGTTGTGACTGAGGAGTTGATTCAGAGACAACTTTGTTTGGATGATGAAGATGGGGTTTATCATTCTAATACTGTGGAGATACTTGATGGGCTAAGAGCTATTGGATACCAGAGTACGAACATAGATATGTGGCACAAAAACAAGCTTTGCCCCATGTGGAGGTTTTTGGTACACACATTACTTCAATACATAAGTAACAAGTCAGGTGGATGGGACCAATTCTCTACTCAATTGGGTTGTGGTATTGTATGTCTTTCACAGGGTTTAACTTATAATTTTTCTAAGTATATTTTTGATAATATGGTTGAAAATATTCAAAAGAAAAAGCATAAGTTTCTTATGTATCCCAAGTTTTTACAAATGATTTTAGACATAACAACCCAAGATAGAGTCTTTTGTCCCATAGGAACTCTAAGTGCTAAATTATTTGCTTCAATGAAGACTCATTATGTTAGGGCGCATCATCCTTTGTTGGAAGCTATGTTGCCACAAGGCAATGTGGCTGTTGATGAGGGTAATGTGGCTGGTGTTCCATCCTCTACTAATGTTGCTGCTGATGGTAATCCATCAAATGCCATTGATGAGGGCCCTTCCATAACTGCTGAAGAATCACATGTTTCTCCTGACCAACCTCCACCTACACTTACACCTACACCTGTACCCACACCTAGTCCTAGTCCACCACCTTCTCATGTTACTCCTGATAAGTTTGAGCATGAGCTTAATAGAGACACCACCTCTAGTCCAGTGAGAGAGCCACTTGATGAAAGCTCTCCTATCCTTGAGCATGTCCATAATTCTGATGAAAGGTCCAATGAAGCTCCCATTACCATAGAACAATCTGCTGGTGGAGTTGAGGACCCTATTACACTTACATTTGTATATGCTTTACTCAACAGGACTGTACAAGAGGTAGCTGTTCTCAAAAAGGAGCTTGCTGAGACTAAATCTTCATTTGGTGGTAAGATTGTGGGGTTGAAGAGAAAGGTTAAGGATTTAGAGGAACAACTTGGGAAGCACAACAAAAGAAAGGTTGTGGTTACTTCTGATGAAGAGCAAGATGATACTCATTTGGATTCACTTGAAATTTTGGCTGATGTTGCTCAAAAGACTCATGCTTCTTCTCCAATTCTTAATGAATCTTCAAAGAAAAAGGATCCTATTATGTTTACTAGAAGAAAGAGAAGACAGTATTTGAGCAAGGATTCCACTGAATCTTTAAATGTGCCAAGTGTTGCAACTACTGATGATCAAATGGTGGATGTTGCATCTGAACTTGGTCAAGCTTCATTTGTGCAAGAACAACCAGGTCCTTCACTTTCAGCAGATCATCATGAAGTATTTATTGCTAGAAGAAGTTTTAATCTGGATCCTAATGCTGATGTCTCTTCTACTCCTATTGAAGATACTTCTCATCATGTTATTTCTTTACATCCATTGGTGTTTCTTCTGGGCATGTTCATACAGTTCCCATTGTTGAGATTCCTCAAGATGATTCTACTCATAAGCCTGCTGACAAAGAGAAAGGAGTATTGGTTGATGAATAGATTGGTTTAGATCTTGTGAGTGAACAGGAAATGCAAGAACAAGCAAGACGGCTAGCTCAGTATGCAGATATGAGAAGATTCATGCATTGTCTCAAAAGCTTGAAGCTCAGTTTACTACCAATTTTCCTCCTGAGAGACAAAGAGAAACCGATGAACTATCCACTCAGTTTACTGATAAGCAATGGGATGTTTATACTCATCAAGCTGCCTCAAATCCTACTCTTGTACAAAGTATCTTAGGTGCTGCTTTTGATAGTGACAACTTTGCTGAACAAATGGTGGCTCTTGGGGAACAAAAGATGCTAGCTGCAGCTGCAAAGAGAAAAGCCATTGCTGCTCAAAAAACTCAAGCTAAGAGAGAGAGACCACAAACTGCAGCTCAGAAGAAACTGTATATGAGGAATGTGGTGTATAATCAAAGAACTTCTCTTTATCAATCTGGTTTGACAAAGAAGCAAGTCTGGGCTTTATCTGATTCTGAATTGACTAGCAAGTATACTAGAATTATGAAGCAGATTACACCATCTTCTAAAAGGATTGCTGGTAGTGTAGATGCTCCAAAGGCCAAGAGAACCAACACAATGGAGATTGTGGATTCTTTTGATAATGTTACACCAAAAATGAGCTCTCATGCTGTTTCTGCGGAGGCATATACTGAAGCAAAAAATGCTGCTGAAAGAGTTCCCTCTGTTGAACCTCTTGTTGTTTCTTCTGGAGCATTACCTCGTGTGGCTAATCCATCTCTGGATTCAAAGGCTATGCATGCTCCTATTCCACATGTTCTATTTGTTGATAAAGAAGGAGCAGATATGGTTAGGAAAGCTAAACAAGCAGCTGCTAAAGCTAAAAGGGCCAGAGAGGTGCTTGATAAAATGTATGTATTGCGTGGTGTTGTTCCAGTTTCTTCTACTTCTACTTCTTCCATTCCTACTGAAGATGTCCTTGGTGCCTCTCAGAAGGTACCATCTTCTATCTCTATGGAAATTTATTTACCAGGTAGGAGGAAGAAAAGGATGTCTAAAAGAAGACACATTGCTCTAAGGAGATCTGTGAGATCAGCTAGGGTTCATAATTCAAACAAGGGTAGTTCTTTGGATCTGATGGCTGCTGATTCAACTTTCATTAAAGAAGGATCTGCTGATGCTTTTCTTGAAGGGTCTCATGGTGTGTTGACTGCTTGGACTTTGACTGATGGACAACTTAACACCATCTTTAGGCTGGATAACTCTTCTATGCAGTTTAACTTTTTGAAGGACATACTCCATATGGTTGATAGGCAAAATTTGACTACTCTTCATGGCCTTGTCACTAAACATTATGCTACTCATTCACCACAAGGTTCTGGTTTATACTTGTTGGGTGATCTTCAAGTTCTATTTGACTCTCAATCTCCAAATGGTAAAGGGTATTCTATTTGGAAGAATTCACATAAGTGGATGGTTGAGACTTGGAGATTTTATCCTATTTCAAGTGTGCATGTGTTGGAGACAAAGTGTGGGATGACTGTGTGTATGTTTTCTGATAAGCTTTATCCTTTGTCTGTGAAATTGATGCAAAGAATGCTTAGAAAGAAGTTGGAAGTTCCTCCTGATCCAGTTGGGAATGATATGCTACATGCTGAACAGTTGATTGGATTGATTAAGACTCAGCTTCAGCAACATCAAGCATCTTCTTGATATTGGTATCTTGTATTATTTAGTATTAATTCTTTCTTTCTTTGTTTAGCTATAAAAAAAAAAAAAAAAAAAAAAAAAAAAAAAAAAAAAAAAAAAAAAAAAAAAACTATGTATATTCTTTGTTTGTCTAACTTTTCTTGCAGGTTTGTTGTACATTGTTGATGGTTATCGACTCACCAGCTGTGCCTTGTGTACATCAAAGAGTTGGCTAGTCCAAAGGGTACAGATTTGGTAAAGACACATCAAATCTGTTGATAGCTGTAATGGTTTGCTCAAAATCATAGAGTATGCAACTTACCAAGGTTTATTCCTTTTTGGAATCCAAGAATTGGCTAGCCCACAAGTATATGGCTTGTGGTAAAGGCAGTGGAATACCATATTGGGTTCTCAATTCACCAAAGGTGATTCTTTCCCCTAAGAATTGACTAGTCCTGAGCAAACGGCTATAGGTAAAGACATCTCAAATCTGTTTATGGTTGCTGATTTGCTAATAAATCAGATGGTTATCAGTGTACCATAGTTTTCAAACTTAAACATATGGCTACTCTAGTAGTAATGGCTATTGGTAAAGAAACATCAAATCCATCAATGATTCACCTCTCACAGGAGTTAACACACCTGGATGTGATGAGAATAGTATGAAACAAATATGTTTTGATGTACATTTTGTCATTTGTTGCTGCAAAGATTTGGTGTTTCACAGTTGTGTCATCATAGAGATGTACGTTTTGGTTCTTTGTTGCTGATATTTGAGTATAATCCTCTAGTTCTGAAGAGTTAAAGATCTATCAAGAAACTGGAACTTAACCTAGTCAAATTCCAGTTTAGGGGAGGATTGTTGGAAATTCTACTAAGTATGAATTATGCTGAAGTTACTGCCAATGGATTCTGCTGAAGTGCAAGGATTCTGCTGAAGAAGTAATTCTTTTGAAGTAATATAACCGTGTAGATGGTTTATGCGGAGATAGATATTCCGCGTATTCTATAGTTAGTTAGGATTTGCATGAGCTTTATTAGGAAGTGATAATGTATATCTTATTTAGTTTTATGCTTATACGTTTCTTGGGAAACCGTTTAGGGTTCCTTGTCTATAAAAGAAACACAATAGTATGAATTATGTACAGGTTTTGAAAAACAAGTTTTAGTAATATTAAAAAGATCCATAAAGGATCAACGTATTCTTAGTTATTTGTGTTTATACTTGTGTTTGATTTCCGCTTGAATACAAGTTATAGAGACTGTCTTTTAGTGTGTTTGTGATTACATAAGCATAACTAACGATCTACGAGTGCTCAAAGATCTATCAAGATCTAAGGTTTAACAATTAGTAAAAAGAGGGGTAAGTTAGAATGAAGAAATTGCTCTTTATTTATAGGAAAATTCTGCCACTGTTCCTCGGATCCCACGGATCCCTCCCACAAGGGATCCGTCTAGTGTAAACCTAGGGATCCGTGGGACGCTCCTCTTTGCCCATGGGTTTTTTGGTTATGGGTTGGTCCATGGGTATTCCTTTAGATTCAATGTATCTAATGAATACATTGTATCTAATCAAATGGGTATGGGTCAATGGGTTATGGATATGATCCATGGGTTGTGGTTTTTACCCATCCTAATAAACTATTACAACAAATGATTAATTACAACATTTTTGTATTAGATAACTATATGTAAATGCTTTACAAAAATAACATGTATCCTTATAATTTTACTTATGATAACATTATATTTGTTATCAACAAAACACAAAGAGATCGCAAAATATTAATAAACGTTTTTACGGTTTATTTGTATTAACAATCTCCCCCTTTTTGTTGATGACAAAACATAATGTTATGATGAGTAAAACTAAAAAATAGATGCATGTTTTGAAAGCCCCTAAGTTTTACTTCTTCTCCCCCTTTTTGTCGAAACAAAAAGTTTACCCATCGAAGAAATAAAATGTGGAAAAATAAGTCCACGTATCGCTTACTCCCCCTTGACGGTAGCTCCCCCTAGTTTGGGGCGTCAAGTGAAGAAAAATAAAAATCCTACAAAGAGAAATGCTAGTAACATGCATAGTTAATCTTGTGATTGACGAGAATCAAGATTGGGAGCCAAGGTATGTAAACAAGGCCTTGTAATAAAACAACAAAGTGTAGTGGTATTTATGCCACATACAAGCACGTAAAATAAGAGCAAGACTTGTTCTTGAAAATGACTCAAAAGAAAAATTACTAAAAATAGAAAATAATGATAATGATTCCTTCCATGATTGCATAAGGTTATGGATGGAGGTTTGGATGAGTAATGGTATTGATGCGATCAAGGATGAGGTTGAGTATGAATCGCATTTCTTCCCTAACTTCTATTGCAATTTCCCTAGTGGATTGGCAATGTTCACAATGTAAGTGATGTGGGTAATGAGTGCGGAAGTCTTCCGGGTTGTTTTGATTTGTGAGTTGCGGAAGCTGTAGTGGAAAAATAGGAAAATACGGATCAAAGTTCGGAATGGTTGGAAGTGGTGGCGGAAAAGAACCTAGATGTTCTTGTAGTTTAATGGGGCTAAGGGTGGTGATGTTTCAAGATCATTGAATATTGTGTTTGGAGAAGTTGGAGGTGTCAAAAAGGCTATTTCTTTTTGTTTTGGTTGTTGAGATTTTGTTGGAGTCGTAAGGAGTTCCAAAAGAGTGACTTTAGGGGATGAAGATGGTGTACTTGTTGGTGATGAGGGAGGTGCTATAATGGAAGCATCTTGTGGTGAGTTTTTTGATGGTGATGAGCCATTTGATGATGTTTTTGCTAAGCAACAAGATCGGATGCTAATCCGTGCGGATATCCTAGAGTTTGATTGTGGTATTTTAGAGGGTGGTAGTACAAAATTTTGGGTTTCATGAAGAGGATTGTTTGTACTAGGTGATTCATCTAAGTTGTAAGAGCTTGTGAATGACATGGTGTTGTTTGTTTGTGAAGATGAGATGAATTATGCAAGCATTTTGGGAGTTCTATATATAGAAAAACAAAGCATTGTAATGAATGCTTGACCCAAAATGTGGATTAAAATCTAATGATTAGATATGAATTTAAGGCATGTGATCATGAGAACACAAGCATTAAAGAACATACTCCAAAAAAAAGTTGGAGTTTTCATCCAAAGTGAGAAAAATAGAAGGTAAAAACAGCTTCTGTCTCACGGATCCCACGGATCCTTCCCTTGAGGGATCCGTCCAGCATGAAGGGTGGGATCCGTGGGTCTGGTGATCCAGGCAGCACAAAATTTTCCTTTTGGAAATATTTTTTCCTAGTGTGTGCCTATATGCAAACTATTTGGAGTTGCGGTTATCTCGACTCCTAAGAAGAAAAAGAAACCTAAACTAGAAGTGGAAAAGTATACTATTATGTGAGATAACCCGAAATGAGTACGTAATTTAGTGTTACCAATGCTCCTAATTCATTGTGGCTTAAATGAATGTACCCGAAAACACATATTAGTTATGTGTCCCCTTTAGCATTCAAAAGACATGAGATGCAATGAAAACGGGTTTTTACGTTGTATTAATAATGAAAAAGCGATTTGTCCTAGACGTGAGAAATTGCTTTTGTGAAATTGATACGGGAAGAAGTACCATTTTAGAAAACATTTTGAAAAGATATTTCTATGTTGTGAAATACAAACATTTTATCCTTTTGAAAGGAAGATGTGTATGTGTTTGTAACTTGTACTTATTTTGAAAGAAAATAAGAAAATTATAAGTGAAAAACTTATCTTGGGTTTTGAAAATTCCCATATTGTTTGTGAGTTGTGTGTGAAATAGAGATCCTAGACTCAGAAAGAAGAAGGCTAGTGTTTACATACCTTGTAGAGTCAAAAAGTAAATTACGACGTTTGTTCCATGAGACCAAGACCAAGACGAAGTAGGTTGAATTATTCCTGCTTCAACGGTTTGGTGAGGACGTCGGCTATGTTGTCTTTGGACGTACCTTCTCAATAGAGATGTTCCCCTTTTGAACATTGTCTCTTAAGAAGTGATGACGAATCTCTATATGCTTTATGCGAGAATGTAATATCGGATTCTTGCTTAGATCTATGGCACCCTTGTTGTCACATAGAATGGCTATGTCACTAAGATGAATGTCATAGTCGACTAACGCTTGTTTCATCCATAGTGCTTGTCGGCATGCTTTGCCGGCGGAGACGTATTCGGCTTCGGTTGTTGATATTGCTAATGCCGTTTGTTTCTTTGAAAACCAAGATGTTAAACAACATCCCATAAAAGTACATACCCCACTTGTACTTTTTCGGTCAACATAATCACCTGCATGGTCAGAATCTGCATATACAATTGTTTCTACTCCCGTGCCCTTAGGATACCATAATCCTAATTGTGTTTTACACTTAATATATCAAAATATTCTTTTTACGGCTTCTAGGTGTGATGTTTTAGGGTCTTCTTGAAACCTAGCACATAAGAAAACACTAAACATGATATCCGGCCTGCTTGCCGTGAGGTACAGAAGACTACCTATCATGCCACGATATTTAGTATTATCAATGGATTCGCCGTCTTCATCTTTTGTGAGTTTGGTGTCGGATGACATTGGTGTCCTAATTGGTTTCGACTCTTCTAGACCGAATTTCTTTAACATCTCCATTATGTATTTAGATTGATTAAAGAAGATACCATCTTCTACTTGTTTGATTTGTAGACCAAGAAAGAAACTAAGTTCTCCCATCATACTCATCTCGAACTCGTCATGCATGATTTTAGAGAAATCGTCACACATGTCTTGACAAGTGGATCCGAATATAATATCATCTACATATATTTGAACTATGATTATATGTGACTCTCTTTTCTTAGTAAAAAGTGTGTTGTCAACTAACCCCATGGTATAGTTGTGTTTAATTAAATATGACTTGAGTCTATCATACCAAGCTTTTGGAGCTTGTTTAAGACCGTAAAGGGCTTTCTTTAACTTATACACATGTTTAGGTTTTTTAAAATCGATGAAGCCCGGAGGTTGAGCTACATATACTTCTTTATTAATAAAACCATTTAGAAAAGCACTTTTGACATCCATTTGGTAAAGCTTTAGATCATTATCACAAGCATACGCAAGAATTATTCTTATAGACTCTAATCTAGCCACGGGGGCATAGGTCTCATCAAAGTCTATTCCTTCTTGTTGGTTATACCCTTGGGCAACGAGTCTAGCCTTGTTTCTAGACACTACTCCGTTTGCATCTAATTTGTTTTTATAAACCCATTTGGTTCCTATTATGGTTTGATTACTAGGTGGAGGGACAAGTGTCCAAACATCATTAGAAACAAATTGATTTAATTCTTCTTGCATAGCCATTACCCAACTTTCATATTTTATGGCTTCTTGTGTATTCTTAGGTTCTATGGTTGAAACAAAACAACATAAGCTACTTTGGTTTTGAACTTGAGACCTTAATGTTCTTTCGTTTAGCTTTTCTATGACCTTATCTACGGGGTAATCTTTGGACTCTTTAATGTTTATGACTTCATCATTTAAAGGTTCTTCTTCTTCATTTAGCTTTTTCTTTATTACTATAGCTTCACTTTCTACAATCTCGTCATCGACAAGAGGTGGAGAGGGTTTGGGTGGACTTTCATCAAATTTTATATTTAATGACTCTTCTACCTTCATCGTTTCTTTGTTTAATATGACGTAAGCTTTGCTATTTGGATAGTAACCTAGAAAGATACCTTTGGTTGATTTAGGATCAAATTTTTTAAGGTAATCTTTAGTGTTAAGAATAAAACATTTTCTACCAAAGACTTTAAAGTGATCTAACGTAGGCTTTTTGCCTCAGAGTAACTCGTATGGAGTTTTACCTAAGATTGGTCTAATTAAGACTCGATTGATTATGTACGTTGAAGTATCAACGGCATTGCACCAAAACTTTTGAGGTATGGATTGCTCATTAAGCATGGTTCGACTCATTTTTTGTAGGGTTCTATTCTTTCTTTCAACTACCCAATTCGATTGTGGAGTGCACGGAGCCGAGAAGTTGTGAGTAATACCATTAGCGTCACAAAAAGCTCCGAATTGCACTTCATTATCGAATTCCCTACCATGATCCGTTCTAATAGATACTATAGGACTTCCTAGTTGTCTTTGGATTTTCTTGCTTAATATTTCAAAATAATTAAACGTTTCCGTTTTGTTCTTTAAGAATTTTGTCCATGTATACCTAGAGTAATCATCCACTATGACCAAAGTGTAGTCGTTGCCTCCATAACTTTGGATAGCGGATGGACCAAATAAATCCATATGTAGTAATTCTAGACACTTATTTGTAGACACCATGTTTTTAGCTTTATGACTAGAATGAACTTGTTTTCCTACATTACAAGCATCACAAAAGTGATGTTCATATTTTAACTTAGGTAGATCTCTTACTAGATCTTTGGATGATAGCGATTGAAGAAGTCGCATGTTGGCGTGACCCAATCTTCGATGCCATAAGGTCGAAGAATCATCCATAGAGGTAAGACATAGTTTGTCTTTAGGTTCATTACCGATTTTAATGACATAGACTCCATGTTTCCTAATTCCTCTTCCTATGGTTATGCCATTTTTTAATATCTTACTACCGGTTTCGGTGAAAAGTACATTGCACTTTTTATCACATATTTGTCCTATACTTAAGAGGTTAAAGTTTAGGTTTTCTACATGACACACATCGTTAATGGTTAGATATTTGTTAGAAATCATACCTTTACCGATGATTTTACTTTTGCTATTTCCAAACACCACATTACCTCCATTGAAGGATTCATACATGGAGAATAGATCTTTATTGCCGGTCATGTGCCTCGTGCACCCGCTATCCTTGACCCATTCATCCGGGTCTAGGTCGACCTTTAAGCACACCTAAGAAAACAATTAACTCAAAATTTTGGTCCCCATTTGTTCATGGGTCCATTAGTGTTAAACATTCCATTCATGTTAGACATGTATGGATAAGATGAGTGTGTATTCCATGGAGCAAAGTTTGGAAAAGGAAAACCATTTTGCATATTTGGGTTCCATCCCATTTGATGGTTACTTATTGGGTAAACATTATTAGGTCTCCTAGATGGATGAGGTTTTGAAAAAGATTGAGCTTTGTTTCTTGCAAAAATAAGATTATATCTTGGAGGTGGTTGTCTAGTGGTGAAATGAGTTGGTTTCTTTGTAGGACCTTAAATATCTCAACCTTATCACGTTATACCAAAGCTTACCACACGAGTTACACGTAAAAAAAACACAAACACTTATGCGTAAAAGAAGAAAGAAAGATAAGAAAGGTGGTGACTTGAAGATATGTTAGTAGTATATGTGTAGAGAGAAAGATGACAACAAGAGATGTTTTATTTCAAAGAAAAACACACACACAAACACACTCAAGCACACCACTCAAATGAACATTTGAGGGGTATTTATACTTCCATACATATACCCAAGCCCTGGCTTGGGCTTGGATTGGATAATAACTTACATAAGGCTAGCTTAACATAACTATTAGTCATTTAGCTTAGCCCAATCCACGAGCCCGTTGACTATTATAATACGATATCTAACACACGTTACAAAGTTCCTAAACGTGAATGACCATCACTTCTATTAATTATTATTAAGGCTAACAATCTCCCCCTAAGGGGTGGTCATTCAAAAGATGCTCCACTTGATTAGGTCTTTACTTTCCTTGAGCTTGAACTTTGTGTGTAGATATAGAATAGTCTTAATTATTTGTTCCTTCATGCTTTTTGATCAGTTAATGTGTTGTCTGCCATTTGTCAACTTCTTTGGTTAGGTGTCTCCACGTCTTTCTCCACCATGCTCACATTTCTTTTTGACTTTGAATTTCCAATGATGAAGTTCTCTAGTCTTTAAATTTTGTAGATTCTTTGATATTGACGAAGAATCATCTTTAACTTTATGTTGCCTTTGAATTTGATGATAACTTCATTTGTGATGTTGTTAGTATGAGCATGTGGAGAATCTGCACGATCTCTTCCTCCCGCGAGTACCAATTGATCATTGTAATCTTTTCTTAAAGAATTGATTACTACAATTGTTCTACTGATGAATGTCTTGATTCCATTCACCTTGGTCGGGCGAATCAGCCGTCCTAATCCCATAAGGGACAGTTGGCATTACATTGAATAAATTCAGGTAACGACCCTCATATTCAGGATTCGATTCGTGAAAGGAATCTCCTTAGCGGGATTTCCAGCACTTACAGGTTTGAACTTCGAGCGTGTTAACAGCATAGTGTGAAAACACATCTCTAATTCTAGCGAAGGTTGTTCCTGAAACTGGAGGCCCTCAAGAAGGCTAACACGACATACCGAAGTACATCTACAGTTTAGGTGAGTCGCTGAAGTACACCGAAGCATCACTTCATGATTGTAGACCATTTGAGACACACTAAGCGTAACCCATAAAAAATTACCGAAGTGGCCTGCTGTCAGGGCTGTTTAATGTTCACCCTGGCAGGAGTTTCCATTAAATCACTGAGGATCACATTTGTGAAACCTCTCATAAATGTTCTGGCAGATTGCTAAGATCTGTGTAGGACTATAGAATGTATCACTTGTGTCCTTAATGTTGAACAACAAGAGATGAAATGTCAATTGTTCCTATGAGATCTTTTAATGAGTCTCGTGGCTCTAGACTCAATTAGTGCATTTTGGTTTCCTAAGCGGAGACTAGAGAGAGGGTCTCCTTCTTCAATACAAACAATCTCTAAGAGAAAGTCGATAGATTATGTAGGGTTCCCTGTGAGAATGAAACAAATCCTTTTAAGAGGAATTGAGTGGCTAGAAGGTTAGGTGCAGTGCGTCACTGGGTCCATGACGTCTTTGTCTTCAATACCAGTGTTATCTAAGTGACAACCAGTAGCAGATGAATTGAACCTGGTTTCTGCCCTAAGGTTGATTATGGAGGGCTATTTCTTTTCACCCTTTTTCTTTACTTTTCTTTTTAATTCTTCAACCCCTTCTTTCTCCTTTCTCACATTACTCCTTTTTTCAATCATACCTAAGGACTTCTAGTTCTAAACTATTGGTGATGTCCTTGGGTAGATCCCTCCAGCTCTGGCGGATCATAGGACGGATTTTCCTATCCTTAGTCACCTTATAACTTCATGACTATCCTATGTTGCCATAAAACCATTTTTTTGAAAATCTCTCAAAGTGTTTTTGATTATAAAACATGATTTGTTAACACCTTGAGAGTTTTATATTTTCATAAACACTCCCCCTTCACATGTGCTTAAATTGTTTTAACTTAAATCTACACAGAGAGGGTAGAGTTTGCACTTTTTGAATTGATCGACTTTTTGAATTGATCGACTTTAAATTGATCGACACGTTTACATCACTAGAGAACTAGCTTGAAATTATTACCCGTCCTGGTCAAGTCCATAGAAAGTTTCTCGAGATGGTACATTTCCTGACTTAGGTTCCTCGTCAATTCAATGGTTACGACTGAGTCGAGCTCTTTTGAGATTCAAACAACAATCATTAAACTTTTTGATCACATTTTAATCACGTCTTCTCCCCCTCAAAAATAGCATATTCGTGATATTTTTTATATCAACGGATTAAACAACATTTTAGAATCTTTTGGGGAGACAAACGGATTTGATTTAAGCATGAATTTGGAACATTTTGGTTTTATACTCCCCCTATAATAAAGCATAATCAATTAAAGGGTTTTAGAGGGAGTTATCTTGAGCACAAAATATTTTGAAAGATTTTGAAAATCTTTTTGAACAATCTTGAAAAAAGGTGCTCAAGATGATGATGATTTCTCACCAGTTTTAAATGTAGTGCACTGAAGCGTACACTTGATTTTTTCTTTAAAAAACATGAGTTTTGATTTGAAAATAATCAAATTTTTTGAAGAATTTTTTTTTGAGAAACAACATGTTTTAGAAAACATTTAAAGAACTCTCGTTCAAGCATCTGTACATGTCTGTATCATTGTTAAATGATATTTCTAGAAACGTACAGAATATCGATTATACGATAGACATGTCGTGAGAAGAATATTTTTGGATTTTTGATTTTTATATTGTTTTTGTATTTTTTTGAAAGTTTTATATTTTTATATTTTGCTTTTGATGGTTTTTCAAATTTTGTATTTTGTTTTTCAAAAATATTTACAGCGAAGCATTTTTGAAAAACATTTTCAAGAAGATTCGAGAAGACGTTCTAACTCCTCAGGGGTTAGGCTTTGTATTCCAATTCGTCAAAGTAAATTGTTAAACCGTTCTTTTGGAAGGGCTTTAGTGAATAGATCTGCGAGTTGGTAACCTGTCTTCATGAAAAATAATTCAACAGTACCTTCTTCCACGTGCTCTTTTATGAAGTGATAGCGGACACAAATGTGCTTAGTCTTTGAGTGATGAACAGGATTGCAGGATATGGCTATGGCACTTTTTGAGTCACAATACATAGGTATTCTATCGAAAGTAAATCCATAATCTGTGAGTTGTGTTCTCATCCATAGAACTTGAGCACAACACGCAGATAGAGACACATACTCGGCTTCAGTGATTGAAAGTGCAGTGCAATCTTGTTTCTTTGAAGACCAGATGACTAACTTTTCACCCAAAATTTGTGCTCCTCCTGATGTACTTTATGCTGTAACTTGATCACATGTGTGGTCCTCATCTGAAAAGGTAATTAGATCAAATCCGGATTCCTTCGGATACCAAAGTCCCATGTGAATGGATGTCTTCAGGTACCGAAAGATCCGTTTAACCTCTTTGAGGTGCAGTTCGGTAGGCTTTGCCTGAAACCGTGCTAAAAAGCAAACAACAAAATGAATATCGGGTTGACTAGCAGTGATGTACATGAGAGAACCAATCATGCTCAGATATTTCTTCGGATCAATGGGTTTCCCAAATAAATCGGCTCCAATTTTTGGTGAAGTTACCATTGGTGTACCGACCGAGTCACAATTATCCATACCATGATTTTTCAAAATCTCAGTTGTATATTTAGCTTGATTGATAAAAATTCCACGTGGGAATTGATGTATGATGATGTACCCTCCGAGTAGCTCGAAGGACACTCCTCCGAGATGTGTCGAAGCCCTTCCATACGAAGGCCCAAGTTAGGATTCCAAAATATCCATAGGCGTCAAACCATTCGTTGGCACGAAGGTTACCTAAGGGAAACTCGCCATCCGAAGCCCTAGGCCCTTCGGGGTATGGCTGACGAAGGACAATGGATAAGGGAACCTCCAGACTTGGTCAAACCCACGATCTCCCTCTCTCTCTTGGCTTCCCCGTCAAGTCTGAGAACGTGGGTCACTAAGCCCTAGCGGTTACCCACAATCATGGGACGCCCCCATGATCTTCGACATTCATGCAAGAGTGCCTCTAACCGTATTTCTTCCACTATAAATAGGTTGGACGGGCAATGGATTTTGGTATGCTCATTTCACACTCATTTCTTTACTTACACATACTTAAACAACCATAACTCATACTTACTCTCATGCCGGAGGTGGTTCGCAGGGTCCTACCCCTGCGCAATCACTTAAGTAGTGTTTCATATTTCTTATTCTCAGGTTACAGGCAAGTCTTGGCTGGAACATACACCCCTCATTACATTGATCCTCATCGAAGCCTGGTAGTACAATCTTTTGTACAATCAGTGGCGCCATCTGTGGGACCACTACTATTAGTCCCGTAATCACCCAGTCCTAATACCTCAACCAACTACACTACTTTTCCGGCATGGAACCAGGAAGAGAAGATACACCTCCACCAGGTTTCTCTACCCTGGTCCCACTCAACACAACTAACACCGATAATCTCGCCCCCATAACAGCCTCAACCTTTACCACACGATCTCGTTTGGAAACTACTCCCGTACATCACGCCTCAACATCCGCTAACCCTATTCCAGATATTAGTCCCGCCTTCGTTGAGGCAAACTTTGAGGCCTTAGATTCTTTGCTAAGGGCTCATAAGAGACAGGTTCGCAACACTGAAATGCGGAGGGAGTTGGAATATTCCAATGAGGAGTATGACGAGGAGATTGAAGTAGAGGATAGACCTCAACCTGTTAGCAGGGGGCGCTCGGTCCTGCGAATTGGCTCTCCTTCCATCAGAAGGCCAAATGGAAGGACTGTGGGTTTTGAAGAAGTACCCAGAGGAAATCCGGGAAGAAGGGAAAGAATGCATGGTGAAAGGAGGAGCGAGAACTCCAACGGAGGAAGCAATCCGGTAGGAAACGGAGGGGTAAACCTACCCCCTCTCCTAGCTGCCCATTTAGGAAGAGAAGGGACGGGGGCTTCAGTACCCCCCCCCTCTTATGTTTCAAGTGTCGGAGACCCACCTCCATACTCCAGCATGAATCAGTTACCCCCTTCGCCCCTACCTACCTGCTCAAACCTACAACACTTACCCTCCGAATGGTTTACTCCCTAACCAGAACTACCAGCAAATGCCTTATGGACAGGTTCCTACGCAATCGATGGGTGTATACCCTTCGTACCAACCCCCTACTGTTTACCCTGCCTACTCACAACCATTTCCCAACCCGTATAACCCTACACCTATTTATCTACCTCCATACAACCCTTACTGTGCCGAAGCCTCTGGAGCTTGCACACCCTTCGTAAAGTGAATCGAAGACTACCCCTTACCTGACGGTGTAAAGATGCCTACTCATATAGGCACCTACGATGGGAAAGGCGATCCTAATAACTTCCTCCACTTATTCGAAGGCGCTATCAAGATGCAAAAGTGGGTCATGCCTGTAGCATGCCACATGTTCACTTACACGCTCAGAGACTCCGCAAGAATATGGTGGAACAGGCAGAAGTTGGGGAGCATTATGAGTCTAGACGATCTTAAGGCTAAGTTCCGGTTACACTTTAGCCAGCAGAAGAAGTACACCAAAACTCACCTAACCATGCACACCATCAAGCAGAGGGACAACGAAAGCACAAGGGCCTTTGTTACCAGGTATACTGATGAAACTTTTCAAATTCTAGAGTTGCACGAAGATCAGAGGATCTCTGGTTTTGTACATGGCCTTCGGACTCGAAGCTTGGTGGAATTCCTGTCCACCGACCTTCCCAACACCTACAAGGCCTTGATCGAGAAGGCTTACACCTGGATTGAGTCCAAGGAGGTAGCAGCAAATGGGGCTCCGATAGAGCAAAAGGAGGCGTCTGACAAATTCTCTAAAGGGTCCTCCTGGGAAGGATCCAAAAACAAGAAGAAGAACAGAGACCGCTTCACCCCCTACAACAAAGGTTCGAACCATGGACTCTTGGCGAACTTGGTCAAATCTCCTCGAGAGATCCTAGCCACCGAGAAAGCCGCAAAGTCCTTCGATCCACCACCTCGGATGATAGCACGAAGCAAAGCCAGAGACATGTCCAAGTATTGCCATTTCCATGAAGATCATGGACACGACACGAACAACTGCAGGGAACTAAAAAAGCAGATAGAGGAGGCGGTACGGTCTGGACAGTTAGCACATCTGGTCAAAGGCATCAAGAAGGGAAAAGACAAGTTCTCCGACACTCAACTGGGTGAATGGAAGGGGAACAAGAAGGAAGCTACGCCCGCAAAAGCTCCTATACTAATGGTACACAGGCACGATGCAACCTTGAAAAGAAAGGAAGCAGATGGGGAGCTGGGAAGTGTAGGGGAAATAACCTTCCCTTACATATTAGGGCAGACACCTTCGACTGATCCTATGATCATCAAGGTACGAATCTCAAACAGGGAGGTAAACCAAGCATATATGGATTGTGGAAGCTCCTGCGAGATCATCTATGAGCATTGTTTCCTAAAGCTTAAGTCACCCATACGCTCACGAAGGGTAGACTCGAAAGCACCCCTGGTAGGGTTTTCCGGCGAACACTCGTGGCCCCTGGGAGAAGTACCGTTGGAAATCACCATAGGCGAAGGCCCCTTATCCCGCACGGAAACACTCATCTTCGTCATAGTAAGGTCAGATTCTCCTTATAATTTGTTAATAGGTAGGACAGCCATGGAAAAAATGGGAATTGTTGTTTCCACCATACATGCTGCTATTAAGTTCCAAACCCCCTTCGGAGTAGGAACTGTTCATTCTAGTTATGGGGCGGATAAGGGTGTATATGGTGTCAAAAAGATCAAAGAAGAATCGGAGGAGTCTCCGATGGCAATTCTAAGCTGTACAGATGCGGAAGAGCGAGTTGTAGTTAACCCTAGCTACCCTGAACAAACGGTGGTAGTAGGAAAGCAACTCCCGGCAAATTTCAAGGCGAAGCTCACGGAACTGTTGCGGACTAACCTTGATGTTTTTTCTTGGAAATATTCTGACATGACAGGTGTACCAAGGACATTGCTGATAGACGGACAGTCCTTCGGAACGGAGCATAAACTCAATGAGTACAAATACATTGAGCCAATAAAGCAGAAAAGGAGAAGCCTAGCCCCCGAACGAAACGCTGCAGCCTGCAAAGAAGTTGATGAACTCACACAAGCAGGCATCCTGAAGGAGGTCAAGTACCAAACTTGGGTGGCCAACCCAGTGCTGGTCAAAAAGAGAGACGGAGGGTGGCGCATGTGTGTTGACTTCACTGACATCAACAAAGCATGCCCCAAGGATTGCTACCCCCTACCAGAAATTGACTGGAAGGTAGAGTCCTTGGCAGGATTTCGGTTAAAATGCTTCTTAGATGCCTATAAAGGGTATCATCAGATCCAAATGGCAAAGGAGGACGAGGAAAAGACAGCCTTCTATACAAGCAAAGGCGTCTACTGTTACAGAAAGATGCCCTTCGGTTTAAAGAATGCAGGGGCGACTTATCAACGTCTCGTAGATAAAGCCTTCAACAAATAGATAGGCAGAAATCTCGAAGCCTACGTTGATGACATGGTTATCAAGAGCAAGACGGAGGAGGACCTACTCCTTGATGTACAGGAAACATTTGACCAGCTTCGGGCGATTAACATGAAGTTGAACCCTAAGAAATGCTCCTTCGGTGTCGAAGAGGGACAATTCCTAGGGCATTTGATCACTAAGCAGGGAATAAAAGCTAATCCTTCCAAGGTCAAGGCCATTTCCGATCTACAAGCCCCTAAGTGTTTAAAAGATGTGCAGAGCCTAAATCAGAAGCTAGCAGCCTTAAGCCGGTTTTTGTCGAAGGGGGCTGACAGGTCCCTACCATTCTTCAAAACACTCAAGGGATGCGTGGACAAGAAAACTTTCCAATGGAGCCAGGATGCTGAAGCTGCCTTTCAGAAGATGAAGGAGTTCATTGAAATCCTTCCAACACTTACCGCCCCAATCAAAGGCGAAGTGTTATTCATGTATTTAGCATCCTCAACGGAGAGTATTAGCGCAGTCCTCATGGCAGAACGAGACAAGTGACAGATCCCCATTTACTTTGTTAGCAGGGTCCTACAGGGGGCAGAGATCAACTATCCAACATTGGAAAAGTTAATACTTGCCTTAATCTACGCAGCAAGGAGGCTCCGACGCTATTTCCAGGCCCATCCTGTCACAGTCTTAACAGACAAGCCACTAAAACAGATCTTGTCAAAACCTGAAAACTCTGGGAGGGTGGCTAAATGGGCTATTGAGCTTGGAGAACATGAAATAGAGTTCAAAGGACGAAACTCTATTAAAGGGCAAATTCTCGCAGACTTCTTGGCAGAAACACTCAATTGCAATGGAAACTTTATACAGATGGAGCATCCAGCTCCGACGGCTCTGGAGCAGGTCTAATGTTGGTCAGTCCTGAAGGGAAGGAGCATACATATGCTCTTTGGTTCAAGTTCGAAGCCACAAACAACGAAGCGGAATACGAAGTGTTGCTAGCAGGACTCTGATTGGCTAAAGATATGGAGGTCAAAGCTCTCGCTGTTTTCGTAGACTCCCAGTTGGTTGCAAACCAAGTAACAGGCTCCTATGAAGCAAGGCAGCCCGTCATCAAACAGTACTTGGAAAAAATAAAAGAGATGCCGGAAAACTTCAACTCCTACACCATTCAGCATGTTCGTAGGAATCAGAATAAGAAGGCAGACGCACTAAGCAAGCTAGCTTCAATGGCCTTCGCTCATCTCACTAAAGAAGTACTCGTGTAAGTCCTTCCAGAAAGATCCATCGTTCGCAAAGAAGTTGCTGATGTGATTCACGAAGAAGGAGAGACATGGATGACTCCCATAAGAGAATATTTGATAAGTGGTCTTCTCCCTAAAGATCCTAAGCTAGCAAGGAAGGTTCGGGTTAAGTCCCCACAATACCGGCTAATAGGGGAAACCCTATATAGGAGGTCATTTTTGTCACCCTGGTTACGATGTGTAGGCCCCAAGCAAGCTTCGAGCATTATCTCTGAAGTCCACGAGGGATCCTGTGGTCTTCATGCAGGACCCCGCTCAGTTGTCTCGAAGATAATGAAGTTGGGCTATTATTGGCCTTCGATGCATAGGGACGCAGCCGAAATCATTCTCAAATGTGAAGCTTGTTAGATACACTCAAACGTTCCAAAAATGCCGAAGCAAGACACAACAAGTGTGACATCCGCATGGCCCTTCTCCCAGTGGGGCATTGATATCGTAGGGCCTATGCCTGTAGCGCCCGGAGGAGTCAAATTCTTGCTGGTAGAAATCGATTACTTCACTAAGTGGGTGGAAGCTAAACCCCTAGCCTCCGTCACAGGGAGACAGATCGAGAAGTTTGTATGGGAGCACATTGTGTGCAGATTCGGAGTGCCCCACATAATCATATCTTACAACGGGAAGCAGTTTGCCGAAGGAGTCTTCTATGACTTCTGTCAATGGCTCAACATAAAGCAATCCTGGACATCCGTCTACCATCCGCAAGGTAATGGACAAGTGGAGGTCACAAACAGAGACATCGTCAAATGGATCGAGAAAAGGCTGGGGCGAACTCATCATGGATGGGTGGACGAACTCCCTCAAGTCTTATGGGCTCACAGGACGCATCCTAAGTCAAGAAATGGTGAAACTCCATTCAGCCTAACATACGGAACATAAGCGGTCATCCCTTCGGAACTAATTGTACACACGGAGCGTGTGGCAACGTATGATGCCTCCAAAAATGACGAAAGAATCAGGGAAAACCTTGATCTACTAGAAGAAGGACGAGAAATAGCCTCAATCCGAGAAGCAATGCACAAACATAAGATCTAAGGCTACTATAACAAAAGGGTAAGACCTTCCACTTTCAAACCTGGAGAATATGTGCTACGCCTCAATAGTGCAAGCAAAGCAGAGTATCAAGGAAAGCTGGGACCAACTTGGGAAGGATCCTACATGGTAGCTGAGGCCTACGGCAACGGAGCCTACAAACTGGCCACTCTTCTCGAAGAACCCATCGACAGGACATGGAATGGTACGAACCTTCGAAAGTTCTATGTTTAAGAAGTATTTTTACTTTTTTCTTGTAATTAGAAGCTTCTCAAGGGAAAGAAACATTATTTGTAGTTGTCTTAGTTTTCATTTCAAGAATGATGTAATACTCCCTACCAATTCAATGATAAATAAGACATTTTCCACAAATCTCTTGCTTCGTTTCTTAAACATAAAGATTTGTTCAGCCAAGTCGTTAATGAGTTTCAATGTCGAATGGCTTGAGGTGTAATACATGCCTTATCATTTAAGCCAACTTAAACATTCACATTAACTCTCCTTGTAGTTTTTGGCGCTTGTAAATTTTTTTTTTTACAAAGTCATACTATGTAAGGGATTTGAGATAGAGTGGGTCACGACCCTCTGTCAATGATCAAGTTGGTCATTATATTCTTGGTGTTGCAATTTACACACAATGAAGTTTTTTAACCTTAGGTTGTAAAATTTAAGAGTCGGAAAAATGACGTACGAGAAGTTAACAAAACGAATATAAACTAAGTGTGTAGAGGTATCTCCCCTACACCATCACATTCAAAATGAGGGCTAATGCCCTTATACCTGCACGAGGAGCATAGGCTCCAATTAAATTGTTCTTGGCCCATGGCCATACATCAAAAGCATCTAAATTGTTTGGAACATCAGACAAACATTGTCAAATAAGATAAATTGTTTTAAGGGTACATGCCACCCTTTGAAACCAAATTATTGCTGACACGACAGCCTTCATTCTTGCTTCTTTGGAGAGGGAGTGGGGGATGGTTGCACTGAGACAGGCTTGGTAGACATGGTCTTCTTGGTTGGAGTGGTAGGCTTCAGCTTTCGAGGTTTCTTGGAAAGGAGGTCTTCGAGGGGTGCCATAGGATCTTTGGTAGCCACAGCAAGGAAGGAGTACTCTGCAGTTGCGAATGCATTTCCTGCCTCATCATACTCAGCCTTCGAAGTGGGACGGTAGCATTCAATCTTGGAGAGGTCCACAGGCTTACCTGTTTTGGCAGCCTCCTCCAGCGCCAAGCACCGTCCATGCAATATGGCTGATTTGATGACCTTCCACATCTGAGCTCCCAATTCATCACTGTGATAGAGCTCCATGGCTATGTAAGGCACCACCTTCGAAATGACCTCCGCACGATCCTTTTGCAGCATCTTATACCTCATCTGCAAGCCATCGATTTCCTCTCTCAACTTCACTTCTACCTCTCCGAGCCTAGCCTTCTCACCTTCTAACCCAATACATTTTGCCTCAAGAATAGCATTCTGACCTATGAGAGTGATGACCTTGGCTTCTTCCAACTTAAGATTGCCAATTTCAACAGTAAACTGGGCTACCTTTTCACGAAGGAGTTGGACGACGGGGTTCTTCTCAATGTTCCCCTCAATCTCGTCACACTTAGCCTCCATCTTGGCCACAGTTCTAAGCAACGCTCTGGTCTTGGCATTCAACTGATTATCCATTACTGCCTGCTTCGCAACCCCATTGTCATGCATGTCACAAAACCTTTCAATGGACATATTTTCCAGCATACCTTTCCATTGAGGAGGGGTGACATGATCGACAATCCGGTGATAGGCCAAAGCATTGGGAAGCTCCTTAGTCTCTGGAAGACTTGCGACCAACACAATGTATAAAGGTTAACATAATTGTGACATTTATAATTTCACATGTTTCATAGGGAAAAACTACTTACCATGAACCTCAACGGATTCATCGGGTATTTCGAAGGAAGACTTCACAAACTTTCTACCCTCGGCACTCTTCTGCTTCACAACTCTGCTCCCAGAGGTAGGCAGGGGATTCTTCCTTTTGTTGGTAGACTTCACAGTCTTGGCTGTTGTTCCTTTTCTACTCTTCAACCTGTCAGCTATCCCTGTTAAACCTATGACGGGGACATCCTCATCTGCAGGATCGTCCGAGTCAGCAACATTCTCCACCAGTTGGGATGGACCCTCCAACGCAAGTTGCGGGGATGCTGATGCAATAGGCTCTGGCTTTGGAATACCTATCTCGTTGTTGTTCACAGATGTCGAAGGAGAGCCAACACCATAAGACTCTTCAGCCTTCTCCGTAGGCATGAAACTTAAATCTTCATCCAAGTCTTGGAACATGAAGTTTCTGAACGACATCTCTACAAAATAGAAACAAGAGGAAATAAATATCAGTGCTACATTGGTCTTACTTAAATAAAAGTAGATAAACATACTTTGTCCTTGGTATATGATCACAGGCTTCTTGGGAGACCCCTCCCAGCTCTGGGCAATCCCAGCCATGTATAAGATGGCTTCAAGGAACACTTGCACATCCACAGGATATTTGACCAAACGCTGATAACAGGGATCCCTTCGCACCTCGTAGGGCAAGGGGTCATTATACCGTTTAGCATTAAACCTATTTTCCTTATTCAGCAGCTCTGAATATTTAAGGGGAACAATAGTGTCTTGCACGTAGAAAAAGCTACCTTTCCAACCTGTTATGTTTGAGTATACACTCCCAAACAGGTTTGGAACATCCGCCTTAGGCCTCTTTGCTAAAGTTAACCAATTGCCCCCAGGATACAAGTTTAGAAATCCTCTTAAAACCGTCAATGTTGGTTCATAGCCGTATGCTTTGCACATCACTATGAATGTGGTTAGCTTGGCAAAACCAAAGGGGTTAAACCTAGAGATGTGAACCTTGTAGTATTGCATAAACTCTAATATCAGTGGGTGCAGCGGAATCCTAAGGTTTTAGTGACTAAATGCATGTGTGTACAGCCCTACGAAACCTGGAGGAGCATCAAAGATACCCTGAGTAGGTTTGGGTAACATCACTTTGTGTTCTAGTGGGGCGGGATAAACGGCTAAGTGATCATGAAAATATTTTGCAGATAATGTGCACTTTTGCTGCTTTATAATAAACTTGGAATCCATTTTTTAAAAGAAAAAAACAACAAGCTATCAGTGAGAAAGAAGGGTTACCTTTGTTTTCGGAGTGATGGCGATGGCGTTTTACTGCGTGTGAAAATAGACGGAGAGAGTAAAATGTGTTAGGGTTTCATCTACCCTCTTTTTATACTCTCTTTGGCATCTATTAAGCACCGCACACGTGTCCCAACAATTACTCTTATCCGGTGTAAATTTTTAAATTTTAAAATAAGGAAGACTTTTGGTCTCCGGGTATTATGGGAAGTTGTGATTCCTGTAGCGGGCAGTGGTAATGATTAATTAGCATTAAATACGCTTAGTTAGTTACGTATTTCTCTCCCAACTAGTTTGTTTAGCAGCAGGATGGTATTTTTTAGCAGCATGAAGTCGAAAGCAATGTCTCCTCGCTCATATACATCACTTTCGACTGGGGGGCTTGATGATGTACCCTCCGAGTAGCTCGAAGGACACTCCTCCGAGATGTGTCGAAGCCCTTCCATACGAAGTCCCAAGTTAGGATTCCAAAATATCCATAGGCGTCAAACCATTCGTTGGCACGAAGGTTACCTAAGGGGAACTCGCCATCCGAAGCCCTAAGCCCTTCGGGGTATGGCTGACGAAGGACAATGGATAAGGGAACCTCCTGACATGGTTAAACCCACGATCTCCCTCTCTCTCTTGGCTTCCCCGTCAAGTCTGAGAATGTGGGTCACTAAGCCCTAGCGGTTACCCACAATCATGGGACGCCCCCATGATCTCCGACATTCATGCAAGAGTGCCTCTAACCGTATTTCTTCCACTATAAATAGGTTGGACGGGCAATGGATTATGGTATGCTCATTTCACACTCATTTCTTTACTTTCACATACTTAAACAACCATAACTCATACTTACTCTCACGCCGGAGGTGGTTCGCAGGGTCCTACCCCTGCGTAATCACTTAACGTAGTGTTTCATATTTCTTATTCTCATGTTACAGGCAAGTCTTGGCTGGAACATACACCCCTCATTACTTTGATCCTCATCGAAGCCAGGTAGTACAATATTTTGTACAATCAATGTATTTGTAAACCAAGAAAAAAATTTAGTTCCCACATCATGGACATTTCAAATTTGCTTTTCATGAGATTTTCAAAATGTTTTGAAAGATTCGGATTAGTGGACCCAAAAATGATGTCGTCCATGTAAATCTGAACAATCAAAATGTCCTTTTTGCATTTTTATGCAAACAAGGTAGGATCAACAGTTCCTTTGGTGAAATTGTTTAGGGTAAGGAAAGAAGACAGTTCATCATACCACGCTCTCGGAGCTTGTTTCAAACCATAGATTGCCTTTTTGAGTTTGTAGACGTAGTTTGGATGTTCCATGTCTATGAAGCCTTCTGGCTGACTCACGTACACTTCTTCTTTCAGAGTTCCATTCAAGAACGCAGTCTTAATGTCCATCTAATAAACCGTGATGTTTTTGTGAGCTGCATAGGCTAAGAATATCCTGACTGATTCAAGTCTAGCTACCGGCGTGAATGACTCTTCAAAGTCTATTCCTTCTTCCTGTCTGTATCCTTTGGCCACAAGATGAGCTTTGTTGCGAATTACAGTCATTTCTTCATCCCTTTTGTTCTTCCATAACCATTTGAGATCAATGACGCGAATGTCAATTGGTCTTGGAACCATATCCCAAGAGTCATGTAGACATTATTGGAGAAGTTCCTCCTGCATTGCTTCTATCCATGCGGGTTCTGCCTTTGCCTCGCGAATGTTCTTTGGCTCTATATTGCTAATTGAGCAAAGGTAAATGCATAAGTCGCAATCGGTGGCAAGTTGGTGTCTCGTCTGAATTGTCCGTGAAGGTTCACCAATAACTTGTTCAATTGGATGGTCTTTTGTCCACTTCAGAGTAGAAGGATACCGTTGGTTAAACGTATGCGAGTTAGATGGTTCTCGTAAGCTTGAAGACGATTCAGCTAATTCCGTAGCAAACGGGTTTTCAAATAAGTCTTCATCTAACGTTGCATCATTCTGGTTTTGAGAAGGTTCTTCTTGAAATGATCTGTTTAGGATTTGCTCATCAACTGCTGGTAAAACTGTTGTAAGAATAGGATTTGCAAAATTCGATGTAGATGACGTTGATGAAGTTGGTGCATTGGTTTCGACCGTTGTAGATGCATCTTCTGTTGGTGGTGGTGGATGATTTTGAGCGGATGCAGCGGAATGATGGTTTGATGCATTTGTCGAAGTTCCACCAAAGTATTCATCAAACATTAACTCGAAGAAATTCTCCCATTCTTGTTCATGAGGTGTGTCAGCAAAAGTTGATGGAGCTCTTTGTTGTATGAGTCCTGAACTGAGGTGTCCAGAAGTCTGCGGGTTTGGTGCGGGTTCTAGAGCGAGTATCTCAGAAGCCATCTGTGAAAGTTTGTCAAAATTCACATTTATCGTCTCCATTATCTTCCTAGTTCTCCTGTTATACACCCTGAATGCCCTCGAGTTTTCTGAGTATCCAATGAAGATTCGAATATCACCTTTAGCTTTCAGTTTTCCTAGATCTTCTCTGTCGTTTGTCGGATAGCACAAAGCGCCAAACACGTGAAGGTAAGAGATATCAGGTTTTCTGTTGTTCACTAGTTCATATGGGGTTTTATTGAATCTTGGATGGATTAGGGATCGGTTCTGGGTGAAACAAGCAGTGGCAACAGCATCAGCCCATAGAAATAACGGTGCACTGGAATAAATTAGCATTGTGCGAGCAGCTTCAACAAGAGTACGGTTTCTTCTTTCAACTACCTCATTCTACTATGGAGTTCTAACAACTGATGTCTGATGAGTAATTCCAACATCTTCAAAATAAGCTCTTAACTCCTGATTTGTGAATTCAGTGCCGTTGTCTGTTCTTACCACCCTTACTGGAGTTTGAAGAAGTACTTGAATACGCTTCAGAAAGGTGATGATGATGCCTGGTGCTTCTTCTTTTGATCTCAGAAACCTAACCCATGTATATCTTGAATAATCATCGACGATAACAAGAATATACTTTTTCCCATTAATGCTTTCAACTCTCATTGGGCCACATAAGTCCATGTGCAACATATGCAACTTTGCTTCCGAACTAGGTACGAATTTGGGTTTATATGATGCTCTTTTGCTTTTTCCTTGTTCGCATGATGGACATAAGTGATCCTTGGTGTATTTGAACTTTGGAAGTCCGTTGACGATGTTGTCTTTGGAAAGCTTGTTGATAGTGTCGAAGTTGAGATGGGATAATCTTCGATGCCACAACCAGGACTTTGTTCCAGATGTCGTGTCATAAGACATATTGGTGACGAAGAGGCCATTTGGTTAATGTCGATAGCATACAAGTTTGTATCACGATTCCCAGTTAAGATATCAGTGCCATCTAAGTTTCTAACGAAGCAAGCATTTTCCCTAAAAGCAACCTCTAAATCTGCATCACAGAACTACCCGACTGAAAACAAATTGTGTCCCAACCCTTCAACATAGTAAACCCGAGTGATCAAATAATTTCCAAAAGGTAGATCTCCAAAACCCATGATAGCTGCTACATGATCATTTCTAAATCGTACAGTTCCCATGAATTTCCAAACGAAATTGATCAGCAGCTTCAGATTCCCGGTCATGTGCTTGGAGCAACCCGAGTCGACGATCCAAAGACATATTTCGATAACCGGCCAAGAACAAAAGAAGAAGATTTTGGAAACCGTTTTTTATTTTGGTTCCTTTGGGTTAGAGGTAAAATCCTGATCACACTCATAGAAGTTATCTACTGGGAAGACAGGTTTATCACTCATTCTACCATTTTGGAGTATGAAAGTTCTATCCATTGGTTTCCAAATATCATCCCTATAGTAAAGACTATGCTTCCTATCAGTAGTGTAAGACCTAAATCTTGCAACTAGTCTTCCTAGAGGTTTAGCATAAGTTCTTTTTGGAATGTTCTTCTGATCCGGCTTAACAGTCTCATTCTTAGAAACACAATCATCATGAACATTAATTAAAGATTTCTTGCAAGTTACACAAACAGAATCAACACATTCATTAAACTTAACAAGTTTCATAGGTTCAGTATATTCAGATGAAATGTCTTTCTTATTAAAAAGCGGTAAATTCCTAGGCTGTTCTTCTACTTTCTTCTCTTTATTCAAGCTACTACTCTTAGAGGCATGCGAGACTCAATTGTTCCTTGTATTGCTCTTAGGCTTTAGTCTGCTGCTCCTAGAGGTGCTTTCTAGTCCTGTAGAAGGTAAGGCACATGCATTAGGATTCACTTTTTTATCAAGAGAAGTGGTTTCGGCTTTCCTAGTCTTTTTAGAGTGCTTGTTTAAACTTATGTTGTTTGTTCCATATGGTTTAGATGTGGAGGCAGACGCATTAGTGGTACTTATCCTAAAAGGCCAGGTGCTAAAATTTTTGGGTTCTCGATAACCGCTTTTTCATTTTCAACAACTTTTTCTTTTTGCTTAGGCAAGGCAGGGGGAGTGACTGGTTTTGACAAATCATTTTTCACATTGACTTTTGGAGGAGGCAGAGAAATAGACATTTTTGGTTTGAAAACCTGTTTGGGAACATTTACTTTCTTCTTAATCAATGGTTTTGCAATCTTAGTATCCACAACCTTTCCTTTTAGACATTCTAGTTGAGCCCTCAAATTATCATCTTGCTCTTTCATGTCTTTGTAGGCACGCTCATACGACAGTTTGTCATACTTGCATTCCTCAGTTTTTCGATCAAGTTGTTTAAAATATGATACATTTTCTTTTTCAAGTTTTTCAAGAGCTTTTTCATATTTTAAAACAATTGCGGAGGTCTCAGACTGGAGTCTTTCATGGTCTTCAACATAATATGTTTGTAAAATAATAGACATAATATCAGTACACAGAACATCTTTGAAGAGAGAATCATTTAAATTTTCCAAAACTTTGATGTGTTCAACACTTTCATTAGCTTTCTTTACCAGGGATTTATGGTCCTTGACAAAGTCAACTGTTTCTTTCAAAAATGCTTGTTCAAAATGAATTACCCTTGAATTGATGTTATTCAGCTGAGGGACAATTTTAGTTTCAAAAAACTTTTTATTTTCATCATCAAAACTAGAAAACCATATGTTAGTTGTAATATTGGTTTTAGATTTGACAGTCTCTTGAAGTCTCCCAATTCTAGTTTTAACATCTTCTAAAATGCTTCTGGCATCACTTGTGTTAAAAGGATTGTTTGAAGACATTTGTTCGATTTTCGAAAATGATTTTGAGACAACTACAGGAGTTGAAACTGGTTTTGAAACTTGTTTTGAAATAGGTGTTGACTCTTTTTTTGAAATACATGGTGTGATGGAAAACTTTGATTTTTCTTTTTGTGGAACAAAAGCAATCCCATTAATTTTTTTCCATTTGTTATAATCAATTGGTTTTAGATATGGGTTCTTTTGTTGCATTTTTGATCTACTCTCATCAGATAGTTCTAACGTTTCAAGAGAATCACGAGCAATTATGGGTTCATGCAAAGCTTTTCCATTGTTCAAAACATTCCGTTCTTTCTGAGCTTTCTTGAGGAAACAAGGAGGTGTGTTACCCAGAGCCATTTTTTGTGTTGTATGAAAATACGGATTTGTTTGATTAATTAGCATATTGGTTGATTTGGCTGAATGACCCGTTGTAACAAGCAAATTTTCCAATTTTTTCATTTTTTCATTTTTATCAAGAATTTTATCAAGAAGAGAATCTTCACGTTTTGAAAAATCAGCAATCAACTGTTTTTTCTTCTATTCAAGATCAAAATAATTTGCTTGTTGTTTAGAAAGTTGGTTTTTAAGATCAGAAATTTCCTTGTTTAAAGATTTTATTTTCAAGTTCAAATTAACATCAAGCGTGTTATACTTGATTTGCAATTGTTTTTCTCTTAAAACGGAATCTCGATAACCAATTTCTAATTCTGACTCTTTATTTTTGTGAAATTCAAAGGCTTTTGCATTCTCCTTGTACCTCTCAAGCTCAGTGGTCAATTTATCATTCGTGGCCTGAACATCGCGATTGACCTTTTTAACTTTCTCAATTTCAATGCCACAGTTATTGATTAATATTTCAAATAAGGCACGTATTTCCTCATCAGTCTCAGTATTTTTTGTCACACAGCCTCCACTAGGATCCACATCTGGAGTTTCAGAGTTAGTATTCCTACAACTCGGATTGTGCAGGTATGTATCATAAGTAGGTGCTGATGTCACAGAATGCTGTTCGTCATGAGTAAACACATTAAATATGACATTGTTATAGCATGGATCAATGATTGGTACCTCAGATACTGCGTTGGCGTCATAAACATGAGGTGAGTCAGAGTCAGTGCCGTACTTAGTCTCCTGAAGATTTGCCATGAAGATGCAGTTTGCATTGATTTCCTTTAGGTCTTCCAAATCATCCATAATAGCAAAAAGTCATGTTCCTCAGCACTCAACTGCATCCATGCTTCTGACTTCTGTGCTAACAACATAGCTTTCTGAAGATATGCAACATTCTTCTTTTTCGGCTTAGTAGGACAATTCATTGCCATGTGACCCACTCCTTGACAGTTGTAACACGTAACCTGATTACCTTGATTCACATTTCCATAATTCCCAACGACTGGAGCTGCAACATTCCCATTCGAATTACCCACTGTTCTATTCCCAACATTCTGCCCCATCTGATTTCCAACATTCTGACCTAACTGATTACCCTGATACGAAACCACCTGATTACCCATGTGAAATCCAGTAGCATATCCCTGTTGATTCCTAATAACTCCAACCATTTGTCCTTGATGACCCATATTCACACCCGGCTGTGCAATTTGCATGTTGCGAGTGTTTGATGAAATCCTTTGGTTGTTGTTAGTTGGTGTGGAATAGCGACCTCTGAATGCTTTAGTCAAAAAATCAAATGCAGTTGACAAAACTTGTTCTTGTTCAGTTTCAAGATCATTGATTCCTTGTTCCTGGTATTGTGGATACTGTTGATGTTGAATGACTTGTTGTTCTGGTGGGTAGAATTGTTGTTGAGGGATAACAGCTTGTGGTTGTGGAATGTATTGCTGCAAGTTGTTGTTAGTGGAAGATGATGAAGCTTGTTGTTGTGAGTTCACTGGAGTTGGAGTCTTTGCAATTAGTGCCAAGGGATCATGATTCTTTGCCAATCTTTCTTTCCTAACTTCATTGACTTCAGCTTGGTTTTGTTTCAGAAAATCGTTGAGTTGATCAAAGTTCATGATAAGGTTTTAAAAGGTACCATTTTGAGGGGTCGTTTAAGTCCTTATTTGATCACTTTTGTATCCGTTATTGCTTAATATCGTTCCTTTTCACTTTTTAGGTCTCTTGAAGGCAAAATGCTGGAATGGCACTTATTTGGACGAAAAGGCGCGAATATATGAAGAAAATGGCCAAAGTCAAAATCGAGACACTCACAGTTGCTGAAATTAGAAGGCGACGGCGTCAAGTGCTAATTGCGACGCCGTCCCAAGATTTTTGTGACTGTTCAGAACTCAAAACTCATATTTTCAAGTGACGACGTCTAGTTGTGAAAGAGTAGGTCGTCGCTACTCAGACGGCCTAGATGCAATCCAGACGACGTCAGAAGCTGAAGAGGACGGCGTCACGGACATAAGGTGACGTCGTCGCAAGGTTAACGTGGCCAAGACGAAACCCTAATGACGGCGACACGACGGCGTCACTAAACATAAGGTGACGCCGTCGCATATGTAATCTTATATATAGAATCCGAATTTTTCAGTTTTGGGAGAGTCTTTTGGAGTGAAAACCTAAAACCGAACCTAAGGTGTCTTGTACAGTATTTTAGGGTTTTAAACCCTATCTTACATCAAGATAAGTCTTTACTTTATTAATTCAATTATGTCTTTGATTATTTGTGTGTATGCTTGCATGTTTTCCATGTCAGGCTAATTTATTTGTGTGTTTGCTTAGGAAGTATGAAACTTAATTATTAAATATTGATTGGTTGTTTCTTATCTTAGTTGACTAATGATCTAGTAATGCGATAGGTCATTCGTAGTGTACTTAATGCTTGATTCATCTTTGTGAACCTTAGAATATAATTACCTGAGTAGTTGTAGGCTAAACCATCCAAAGAGTGCCTTAGAGTAAGAGTTTATCATCCCTAGTGGGTTTGTAGACGAGAACCTTTGGTAAGTTCAAAGAGTTAGGGAGAAACGCATACCCTACAACTTTAGACACACATAGCAATTAAGAATAAGACGTGACAACTCAACCATCAATAGGAGATAATTAAGGAGTAATACAACCTAAGTAAACACATCTTTAAACTATCATACGAGCACACATTAATTAGACATAGACTCCCACAACCTTAGCTTAGATAATTAGATAATAGTAGAGTAATCGGTAGAAATACCAACCCCCCAAATCCAATACCCGAGATTCGTACCTTTCCATTTCATAAAACATAAAAAGATAAAAAAATAATCTTCCTAAACCTTAACCTTAGCGTAATAACTCCTTACTAGCATTCCTATTCCCCTAGAGAACGATATCAATACCCGTGTCTTAGCCTAATTACTACACTACAACGATTAGGTTCACTGCCTAGGGTGTTATAAAACTTGCTCGAAGAAAAGGAAGTTTCCTTGACCCCGAACGACGCGTGTAGCGTTATCAAGTTTTTGGCGCCGCTGCCGGGGAATAGAATAGCTAGTTAGTAGTCCACCTCGTTTAGGTTCTTTGCTTGATTCCTATCAAGTAAACTTTTTTCTCATTTTTAGCTTTCTCTTAGTCTATCCCCCGTCTTCCTGACCCTCGTTCGTAAAAACCATCACTCAACATGATCCGTATCTTCCATCGAAGATTCTTCACTCTACCCGTTCCCAATCCCGAGATTGAGAACGCAATCCCACAAAACCCTTCACCCACTCACCATTTTGGTAATCACCTAGGGCATAATGAGATAAATTGGCAACAACAAAGTCCTTTCTATTACTCCGATTCTGATGAGGAATTTGATTATGGTGAGGCACTTGATAGCGGAGAGGTCATTAATGAAATTGAGGAAGACCCCTCCCAATGTTTTGACCCTAGGTGTAGGATTGAGAAAGATGGCCCCTTTAACATGCAATTCCCTTGCAAAATAGGACTAGAAGGGTTCGATGCTTATTTGAATTCATTCTTACCTTTAAACTTAATCTCAAGGGACCTATATAACAAAATCAAGGTCAATGAGTTAACTTATCAAGGGAACAATGTTGTTGAAGCAGTCATTTATTTGCACGTGTTTGTCGGAAGTTTTGCTTATTTGGTAGAGTTCATGGTCTTAGAAGACTTAGGAGAATTTATAGATAAGGACCTCACTCAAGTAATTTTTGGAAAACCTTTCAAAAAATTGACTAGGTTGAATGAACGGATGATTGATGGTCTAATTACATTCTCTGATGAAGTTGAAGATTTCATCTACCAAATGCCACGCGCTCATCCTAGGTTTAAACATAAGGACATCGAGGTTTGTAACAGAATGACCCCTATTCCATTGCTTAGTGAAAGGGATAAGCAGAGTGGGCTTAGGTACCCATATGAGAAAACTAAGAGATATTACAAAAAAATGCCTTGAATTAGGAGATGATTACAAAAAGAATGAAAGAGCGTTGGAATGGCTTAAGTATGAGCACGAGAGGATAGGTGAGAAAACGTAGATGCACGATTATGAGTCTAGCTACAAGACTCTTAAATAAAGAAAAGCGCTTCATGGGAGGCAACCCATGCTTAATTGTTTTCTTGTTAGTATCATATATCTTTTATTAATTGTTTATCCTCATGCTTGAATTTGTAAAAATGCTTTATTTTGTTTTTAACCTCGTCTTAATTGCATATAAAGGTATTTTACATAAGGGATAAGTGTAGGGAGGATTGCACACGTTTTCAAAAGAAACGTAAACATGAGAATAACAATTAACTAAAAGATATTTATGTTTGTTTGTTCGAGTCAAATGCATGTATCGAGTCATAATGGATGTTTTGCAGAAATTTTTCCAGATTCTAAAGATGTAAATTTTCCAGAATTTTTTCCAGAAAATCGCAGACCAGTTTTTGTCAGGATAACCTGACAGCGTCAGGATTGCAACTTGACGGCGTCAGGAAGGAGTAAAAACATCAGATTACTTTTTTCTCGTTTTCTGAGCTACTTATAAATTTATGGAATTTTCCAAGTCTTAATTTTCTTAGAAATTCTGTAGACATCCATTCCACAAGCATTATATCCTAGTTTAAATCGAGTCTTATATATATTATTACCGCCGATTTTACGCGAAGGTTTCGTTTGTTTTCTTCAAGTGTGCAGGTTTAGTTTGTCAAGAAGAAGTTACATAAGATTAGAAGGAGCTTTTCACGCAATAATTCTTCTTGAAAAGGATTTAACCACCACTTTACACGGATCCTACCGAGCTAATCAGGGGAGTATTAGTTTCTTTCGTTTTTAATTACCTTCTTTTATCATAACTTTGATACTTTCGGGGAACATTGGGGACAATGTTCAGTTTAAGTGTAGGGAGGGAAAATAAAACGGGAACTTTGAAACTATGCTTATCCTTGACTATTTGCTTTGTCCAATTGTGATTGTGTAATACACCATGAGAAAATGTCGGTTAGGGTAATTTTGGCACCAAATTTAAAATTTTTCATGACATATAGGAGTGGGCCATTAGTCTTAACAAAAGCGTCTCATGGATAGGAAGTTGCATGACTAGCACAAAAATTCTTTACCACCCAAATTCCACCAAAATGTGAGGATCGCCCTTAGATTAGTAGGAATTAAAGCATTCATCTTCAATGCTTAGAGTATGAACCGGTAGTATATTAGATTCTAGAACTTATTTTGTGATGCATTCCGAGATCGCAAGTGAGGCTACACTTGTGTAGTTAGGAATAACTAAATGATAAGAGGCATTAGGCTAACCCTTGTTTGATACCTGTAATATAATCACTTCTTCCATATCGGTTGAGTAATTCCCCCACACCCTTTGCGTTGTACTCATCTTTAGTACACGATACCCCTAGTTAACCCCTCAGAGCCTATCCTTTTCGCGGTTCTCGTGATGTTTCGGTTTTTCCGGAATATCAATGAAGAGCATTGTTTACACCCCACCCCCAAATATACACCCAAATCGCCTTAGCCTACCCCTTATGCACTCACTTTTAGTGCAAATGTTTGTTATCACCCTAAACCCTTAGTTCAATTATCTAGTTGCTTGCATAAGTTGCTAAGTCGAGTCATATCCTTTGTATACAGTTTTGGGACGATTGGGATTCATGGGAAAAGTTAAAGTTTATGAAATGACGGGAAGGGAACGTTAAATTCAAATTCCCTTTGTTTGCATAATAATGTACCCCAAGTGTTTTGATCTTTTCAATTCGGGTCAAATTAGTGTTAGAGTAATAAAAACTCAAGTGTAGGGATATGCCTATAAATCCCTATTATTTTGATGTTATCGTAGAGGATGGTAGAGTAAAAGTGTAAAAAAAAAAAAAAAAAAAAAAAAAAAAAAAAAAAAAAAAAAAAAAATCGATAAAAAAATAGAAAAAGAGAAAAAGAAAAAAAAATATAGAGTGTAAAAAAAAAGAAAAAAATATTAAGTAAAAAAAAAAAAAAAAAAAAAAAAAAAAAAAACATACGGGCTACCATCCTACATCTATCCTTTGAATTTATGTTTATTTATTTCAGTTATCTAGAGTTTAGAGTGTCGAGTCTTGGCTTAGCAACGCCATTCTTCATATGCATTTAACATAGAGATTTTTGACTTGCCACCACTAAATAGCCTATCCCACCAAACCCTTATTTCCCTACCGTAAGCCTAACATTACAACCCTTTAAAAGACCTCTTTGATAGTCTTTCCTAGGTGCTTACGCCAAAGCGATGGAGGTTTGATCTATTCTCAAGCCTATGGTAATCTATGTACTAGGACCGGTTAATGAGTGTTTATCTTCCATTTCCTATTTGTTATATTTCATATATACACCCGAGAGAGATGTGAGTATCCAAACACCCCATGTGAGGTGCTAGTATGTAATTTTCGTGCTTGTTATGACTTTTGCGGGGCTTATATGTGTTGTGGACCGTTTTGAATTAATGCTTCATGACCCCTAACTTATAAATTAATTGGCTAAAAGCACATTTGCTTGAGGACAAGCAAATAACAAGTGTAGGGATATTTGATAAGGTTTTAAAAGGTACCATTTTGAGGGGTCGTTTAAGTCCTTATTTGATCACTTTTGTATCCGTTATTGCTTAATATCGTTCCTTTTCACTTTTTAGGTCTCTTGAAGGCAAAATGCTGGAATGGCACTTATTTGGACGAAAAGGCGCGAATATATGAAGAAAATGGCCAAAGTCAAAATCGAGACACTCACAGTTGCTGAAATTAGAAGGCGACGGCGTCAGGTGCTAATTGCGACGCCGTCCCAAGATTTTTGTGACGGTTCAGAACTCAAAACTCGTATTTTCAAGTGACGACGTCTAGTTGTGAAAGAGTAGGTCGTCGCTACTCAGACGGCCTAGATGCAATCCAGACGACGTCAGAAGATGAAGAGGAAGGCGTCACGGACATAAGGTGACGACGTCGCAAGGTTAACGTGGCCAAGACGAAACCCTAATGACGGCGACACGACGGCGTCACTAAACATAAGGTGACGCCGTCGCATATGTAATCTTATATATAAAATCCGAATTTTTCAGTTTTGGGAGAGTCTTTTGGAGTAAAAACCTAAAACCGAACATAAGGTGTCTTGTACAGTATTTTAGGGTTTTAAACCCTATCTTACATCAAGATAAGTCTTTACTTCATTAATTCAATTATGTCTTTGATTATTTGTGTGTATGCTTGCATGTTTTCCATGTCCGGCTAATTTATTTGTGTGTTTGCTTAGGAAGTATGAAACTTAATTATAAATATTGATTGGTTGTTTCTTATCTTAGTTGACTAATGATCTAGTAATGCGATAGGTCATTCGTTGTGTACTTAATGCTTGATTCATCTTTGTGAACCTTAGAATATAATTACCTGAGTAGTTGTAGGCTAAACCATCCAAAGAGTGCCTTAGAGTAAGAGTTTATCATCCCTAGTGGGTTTGTAGACGAGACCCTTTGGTAAGTTCAAAGAGTTAGGGAGAAACGCATACCCTACAACTTTAGACACACAACGCAATTAAGAATAAGACGTGACAACTCAACCATCAATAGGAGATAATTAAGGAGTAATACAACCTAAGTAAACACATCTTTAAACTATGATACGAGCACACATTAATTAGACATAGACTCCCACAACCTTAGCTTAGATAATTAGATAATAGTAGAGTAATCGGTAGAAATACCAACCCCCCAAATCCAATACCCGAGATTCGTACCTTTCCATTTCATAAAACATAAAAAGATAAAAAAATAATCTTCCTCAACCTTAACCTTAGCGTAGTAACTCCTTACTAGCATTCCTATTCCCCTAGAGAACGATATCAATACCCGTGGCTTACCCTAATTACTACACTACAACGATTAGGTTCACTGCCTAGGGTCTTATAAAACTTGCTCGAAGAAAAGGAAGTTTCCTTGACCCCGAACGACGCGTGTAGTGTTATCAGTTCACCTGATGTAAGTCCTTTGTTTGGTTGACAATAGTTACATATCGTCCCCATTCTTCTGGAAGATTGTTGAGAAATTTGATGTTACTCATGATAGTTCTGGGTCCCAACTTGTTTCTGATAAGGTCATTTATCAAAGTGCAAAAGCTTCCATAGTAGGATTCAATGGATTCTCCTGGAGTTGATGTAAACCTCTCCTATTCAGTTAGCAGCTTGTTCTCCATGTCTTGTTGACCAATTTCTGTTCCATAACATAGCCGTCTAACACATTCCCACATATCGTAAGCAGTTTCACAGTTGTCCACAGCAGCAAAGATGTCTCTTGGTAAACCCAGTTGGACAATATGAATTGCCATGTCATCTGCTTCGACCTGCTTGTTATCCTCTTCAGTGTATTCTGGTTCTTTTTGAACACGAAAAGATGGTGGGATGGGAGGTGTTGCATCAGGATTTCCAGGGTCTTGGACTGGTCGTGGCTTGAAGAGTCCATTCGTAATGGATTGAATCATGAGTTTTCCATTAGGTTTGGTCTTGATGTAGCGAAGCATACGACTTGTCCACTGAAGATATCCACTTTTTTCCAGCATAGGAGGACGGTTTTAAGCACCGGCTGCATGAATGTCTTGTTGAGTAGCCATTGATGAAGGTATTTGATGATAAGTTGATGTAGGATCGATTCAACGATAAAGGAGTTGTGTTTGATGAAGATTAAGCTCGGTTGTTGTAGTGAAAATTATTTTTAAAAACTTAAAAAACCTCAATAACTTCTGTTCGGAGCATTTTTAGGACTTGAAGGTTGACCCGAATCAACTTTAGTAGTTGATTCGGCATGTCATTCTCCTCATTCTCATGGTCATTTTGATGGGAAGAACGCTGAAAACGAAGTTACGGTTCAAAAGTTATGGCCGTTTGAAGTTTTGCTGAAGATCTTACTCGTAAACCTGTTCTTAAGAGTAGAAAATGGTGCTTATGCATAGGATTTGCTTAGGCGTAGACTTCCTTAGGCGTAGGATTCCTTGGGCGTAGGATGCTTATGCGTAGACTGATTATTCGTAGGATTCCTTATGCGTAAACACTATCTTACGCGTAACCTTTAGGCTTAACCGTAAGCTTATGTGTAAACTTAAATGCTTAGTAGTAAGAAACCTTACGCGTAAGTGATAACTTAGGCGTAGAGTGTTACTCGTAAGCTTTTATGCTTATGCGTAAGTTTAGGTTTAAAACCAAAAAATTCTTTACACTTATACCAGTGTAAAAGATACCCAAAGTCGAAGTGTTCCATAAACTTATCCAAGTGAGGGAAGCACTGAGTAACCGTTGTAGCACGAAGATTCTTCACCAAAAGCTTATGCGTAGGATTTACACTTCTTACGCGTATACCTTACGCGTAGGAAAAGAGGGTTTTGACTTTGCTTATGCGTAAAAATAGGGTTTTGACTTTCTGTACTTGATTCTGTTACGCGTAAAAAGCCCAGATTTTTGCAAAAACACTACTTTCACCGAAAAACACGTTTCCAAATGATTTATTTTGCACAAACTTCTTCCAAAACACTTAAAGATCTATAAAAACTACAACTTGAAGCTTAAAACCACGTAAAAATCAAAGCTTTATGCCAAAAGCTCACGTTTTTATACAAAAAACGCAACTTTCTTGAAAAACTTTAATAAAAAAACGTAACACAACACTCCTAAACCATTGTTAGGCAATTGATACCAATTGTAGGACCTTAAATATCTCAACCTTATCACGTTATACCAAAGCTTACCACACGAGTTACACGTAAAACAAACACAAACACTTATGCGTAAAAGAAGAAAGAAAGATAAGAAAGGTGGTGACTTGAAGATATGTTAGTCGTATATGTGTAGAGAGAAAGATGACAACATTTGAGGGGTATTTATACTTCCATACATATCACCCTTATGGGCTTGGGCTTGGGCTTGGATTGGACTTGGATTGGATAATAACTTACATAAGGCTAGCTTAACATAACTATTAGCCATTTAGCTTAGCCCAATCCACGAGCCCGTTGACTATTCTAATACGATATCTAACACACGTTACAAAGTTCCTAAACGTGAATGACCATCACTTCTATTAATTATTATTAACGATAACAAAATCAGTTCTAGATGAACAAGCTACGTTATTACCACTGTTTGCTACAGCAGACCCACGGATCCCTGGCTTAACACTAGCCGGTTCCCTTTTTATGGGATCTGTAGGATCCGCCACAACAGTGGCTGGTTTTTCTAATGCCTTAACAAATTGTGTTTCTTTGTTTTCACTAGTTGATGGATCAAGTTGTTGAATACCTAAACCTTTTTGGTTGTTACTGGTTTTAACACTATCTAATATCGTATCTAAAGTATTCGTACTCATTCTAGCAATTTTAGAATCTAGTTGATCAACTAGTGTTTGAAGTTGAACGCAAAGTTCACATTCACCACTTGCTATTTTACCCTTTTCTAGACGTTTCAGTTTTTCATTTAATTCTATGACTTCTTTATCTAAACGTTGGTTTTGACTTTTTAAAAGCTTGTTTTTGTTAATTAGTTTTAAGCTAATATTGCAAAGTTTGTCATATTCATTATGCAAAGAGTCGTCATCTAGTTATGAGCTACTATAGTATTCGTGACATACCTGTCATTTGCCATGAGACAAATTTCTTCGTCCTCCTCGTCGCTCATTCCCCATGTGCCGCTTACGAACGCCTTTTGATCATCCCGTTTGGGACACTTACTAATAAAGTGGTTTGGGTCCCTACATTTAGAGAAAGTACAATCATCTTTTGGCTTCTCGTCCTCTTTGCTTTTCCGGAAGCCTTTCTTATCGTCATACGGTTGGTTGACGTATCTTCTCTTCCTTCTAAAGAACTTTTTAAAGTCCCTTACCGCCATAGCATACTCCTCGTTGTCACTATTCGAAGAGGAGTTCTCTTTATCGCTTGAAGCCTTTTTGGCTTTAAGGGCAAAAGATTTGTGTTTCTCTTTCACCTTTGAGGCTTCGGAGTCTTTAGCAAGAACAAGCTCGTAGACTTTTAAGTTGCCTATGAGTTCATCAAGGGTGACGATTGTCAAATTTTTTGACTCTTCGATTGCCGTCACCTTGGATCTCCACTTGGATGAAAGTGCCCTTAGATATCTCCTAACATGGTTACGGCTAGAAAAAGATTCAATTAGTGCTTGTAATGATGCAATAATAGTATTGAAATTAGCAAATGAATGACCTATAGTTTCCTCATCCGATATTGAAAATTGTTCATATTGTTGAATAAATAAATCAGTTTTATTATTTTTAACTTGTTGATTACCTTGATGAGTTACAACTAAATAATTCCAAATTTCTTTAGAGATTTTAAGCATAGAAATTCTTTCGAATTCCTTTTTGGGTAAAGCATTATACAAAACCATTTTAGCTTCACTATTTTTAGAAAGCTTTTTCTTCATTTCATCATTTAGTTTATCATGAGGTATGTTAACTAAATTTCCTTTATCATCTTTTGAGGTAGCCTCAAAATATCCTTCAACAATAATGTACCAAAGATCAATATCTTTAGACTTCACATATGTTTCGAATCTATTTTTCCAATATATAAAACCATTAGTTTCAAGTAGTGGTGGTCGTTGCATAGATTGCCCTTCCTTGTAATTTTCAAAACCCATAGTGATCGAAAAGTTTTTAAAATACGATATACTTTAAAACTTTTATAAACTTAGCTCTTGATGCCAATTGTGGAAAACTAGAAGGAGGGGTTGAATAGTTTTGCCGATTTTAAGTTAGTTTCAAAAACTTTAGATTCGATAATATGTGAGATCATATGGATGTTGAGAAAGTATAGATCTAATGATAAAGCAAGTAAATAAAGTAAAACAAAGGGATAGAAATGACACAACCGATTTATAGTGGTTCGGCTACAAGGACACCTTCCTTGCCCTACTCCACTCCTCGAGTCCCCTACTCTAGAGTTCAAGCACTATGTCAACAAACTCCTTCAACTTGGCGGAGAAGCCTTCACAACGTTGCTTACACCTTTTTCTAGTACAAAGCTAAATACCGAGTCCGTAACATGGTGGACCAAACCAACACGACTATTACACAACAAATATGTGAAATATCAAATACAAGATCTTTGCTACAGAAATCTTGCGGAGGAACAAATCAATCAAGGACCCCTTGCTTGGATGACTTGTAGAATGCGCGTGATCTCGCCTTAGAGAAGGACCTATATGAGAATCACTAAAGAAAGAAAGAAGGAAGTACTCTCTGGATCAAGTGATCTTTTGTTAGAAGAGAATGAGAGTATATGAGAGAATTAGTAAAAAGAGGGGTGAGTTAGAATGAAGAAATGGCTCTCTATTTATAGGCAAATTTTGCCACTGTTCCCCGGATCCCACGGATCCCTCCCACAAGGGATCCGTCTAGTGTAAACCTAAGGATCCGTGGGACGCTCCTCTTTGCCCATGGGTTTTTTGGTTATAGGTCATGGGTTCTGGGTTGGTCCATGTGTATTCCTTTAGATTCAATGTATCTAATGAATACATTGTATCTAGTCAAATGGGTATGGGTCAATAGGTTATGGATATGATCCATGGGTTGTAGTTTTTACCCATCCTAATAAACTATTACAACAAATGATTAATTACAACATTTTTGTATTAGATAACTATAATGCTTTACAAAAATAACATGTATCCTTATAATTTTACTTATGATAACATTATATTTGTTATCAACAAAACACAAAGAGATCGCAAAATATTAATAAACGTTTTTACGGTTTATTTGTATTAACAAAACGGATGAAAACATATAAAAGCAGACGAAAACGGATAAAAAAACGAACGAAAAACGTAAAAAATAGGAGGAAAACGAATAAAAAATGAAAAAAAAAACGGATAAAAACAGACAAAACGTAAAAAAAAGGGCGAAAACTATTATTAACGGAGGGACTAACTGACGAAAACTATTATTTGAAAAAATAGGACTAGCGGTGCAAAAATTATTAGAGGGACTAACGGTGCAAACACTTAACGGAAAAACTAACGGCTCATCCAAAATAAGGACTAAATGAGTGCAAGGTTTCAAAAATAGGTATCTCTGGTCTAATTAAAATGACTGAGGGACTAAACATGAAATCTGAGCAAACCACAAGGACCAAACGTGTAATTTTTTCTACAATTTGATATGGACTATTCTATAATTTAGGTTTTAGTCAATGTTTCATGATATATAAATATAAAGAAGAGGCAATTACATATATCCCCATTAAAACACTATTAATTACATATTTTCCCACCAAATCTTCAAAATAACAAATATACCCAACTTTACATATTAAACTCTCATATTTACCCATATTAATTAATTTAAGACTAAAATACACCGTTGGTCCCTAAACTTGTATCGAAGGATCGCGATGGGACGAACCTCGCCCTTTTCATCGCCAGGGGTCCAAACGGTAGCCATTAAATGCCAGATTCGTCCCTTGACTAATACTGCCGTTGTCAACGTTCCGTTATACCGAAAAAAAACCCGTAATCATGTTACAGTTGAGGGTAGAATAGTCATTATGTGGTATACACTGTAGAACATGTCTTGTCCAATTTCCCGCCATTTTGTACAATATAACAAAACCGTGTACTCATTGCTCATCCCCAAACTTGTTTTGGAAGCCTACCCAGAAAACCCTAAGGAAATGTCTATCATCAAATCAAGTAATCTGAGTAAGAAAATAACAAACAACCACCTTGGATTTACTCTGTGGCGAGTAAGGGAATATCCTTTATATGATGATCGTGAAATGGAGGAAAGAGCTGCAATCAGGAGATATTGTAAGTCTTTTTTGGTTAGAGCCTATTACAATCATATGTTAGTACGACTGATTAAGTTATTCCCCTTTTAGGTAACTTTAGCTTAACAATGTTTTTGTACATTTTTTATACAGCGGGTGAACCTGGATCGTTTAGCATGATGTTCCATTATGAAGGTACATTCAAATACTTTCCAGGTAGGATATATCAAGGAGGTAAGAAATGCCTTGTTGATCTTGTGGAAATAAAAGAGGTATCTGTTGATGAAATGGATGCTCTCATGACCCAAATCGCTTATGAGTCTGGACAAACCAATTATTTCTACTTTGTTAAGCCTGGTTGTACATTAGACGACGGTTTGTTTTCTTTACGTGAACCTGCTAATCTAGACTTGTTGAAAGATGTTGTCATACAGCATAAGCTGATAGACGTGTATGTTGAAATAGGGAAGACTAGATTAGAATTTTCTGAAATGTCCCCACAATCAATTAAGACTGTGTTTTGGGAGATGGATGAAGATAGGATAAAAGTTGCTACTGCGGCTATTCAATCCTGTTGTAGATGGTTGCTGTTAGATGATATAGATAATGAACCTTCCCTAGATCCGTTTATCCAACTTACACAATTGCCTGTGGACGTCAATGATATTGGTGAAGCTAGCAATTTGCCAAACATTGAGCCACTCTTTTCCACCTTAGACTGCTCATTTGCTAGCCAACCTGTTGAAAACAGTGAGCGTGCTTTAGTAGTTATTGATGAGGACAATGCTCTAAAGGAGCCTAATAATGTTGAGGTTAATCTGTTTAGAGTAATTCAGGGGAAGGACTTTGACAATGGTGGAACATCACTAGTTGATGTCAATAACACCTTTGAGGAGCCTGAAAATTTTGAGGTTAATCTGTTTTAATTGACACAGGAGAAGCAATTACACAAACCAGGCAGACCTTTGGTTGATGTGAATAACAGGTTTGAGGAGCCTGATGTGGATGTAACTCTGTTTCAACTGACTCAGGATAACATGGAAGAGGATCCTGTTGTTGATCTTAGTCTGTTACAAGCGAGTGACACTAGTGAATTTGGCAATGCAGTTGAAACAAATCAAGATAACACTTGTCAAGAGAATGATGCACAGCTTGGTATGCTACAAGTAGGTCAGAGTAATGATTTAGGTGAAGAAGGAACAACATGTAATATAAGTGATGACAGGCAGTTGGTAAATGATTTACCTGTGATGGTTGATGAAGTATTTTGCAGTGACCATGTTAGTTTCCAACACGCACACTTTGCTAATGGCGTCTATACCACTTTTTTCTATACTGGTCAGGAGTTTGGTACTGCAGGGGAAGTAAAAAACCTAGTAAGAGAGCATTCAATAGAAACTAGGATGGAGTTGTTTTTTTTTGAAGAATGACAAAACAAGAATAAGGGTCAGGTGTAGGGGTTGTGTTCCAGTTTCAGGCCCAAATGAAGGTCCTGGACTGGATATTGGCCCATCTAGAAGTCCATTAAGCAGAAGGGGTATAAGAGCATTGCTTTCTGCCAAAAAGGACCCTTCACAAATACTCTTCCCATGGCTATTGTTTGTCGGCAGGAATGGTGAGACAAGTATCTGGTCGGTCAGAACATATAATGAGCAACACACTTGTTTGCAATCAAGGGAAGTCAGAGCTTTTGACCTTCGCTATATCTCACAGAAAATTACAGCACAAGTTGAAACAAATCCAGAGCTTCCTGTCAGGTCGGTGCATAATCAACTTACCAACCAATACGACCTTCAAGTGTCCCTGCAGAAGGTTTTAAGGGCCAAAAACCTAGCAATAACAACCATCATGGGTCAATTCAAGCTACAATTTACCATGTTGAGAGATTATGTTCAAGAGTTGCAGAAGACAAACCCTAATACGACAGTGGAGATGAATGTGGAACGACCTCCGGATGAGTCTCTTCCAACCAGAGAATTCAAGAGAGTGTATGTTTGTTTAGGTGCACTGAAGCAAGGATTTAAAGATTGTAGGAGATCGTTGTTGGGGCTGGCTGCTTTTCCAATTCGTGGTCCTTTCAATGGTCAACTTATGACAGCTGTGGGAATTGATAGCAACAATGGTATATACCCTTTCGCTTATGCTTTTGTTGATTCAGATAACATAGGATCATGGACTTGGTTTCTTCATTGTTTATCCGATGATTTAGCACTTGGGCGAATTTCAAGCATCACTTTTATTACTGACATGAATAAGGTACTCTCTTACTCTGTTCATGAATTTAAGTGTCACTCTTTTGAAACAGACAGTAAAGATATTTGATTTTGTGCAGGATATAAGTAGAGCTGTAGCAGAAGTTTTTGAAAGTGCAGAACACAGATTCTGTATTAAAAGCATACATGACAAAATGAAATTGCAATGGAAAGGTAGGGCCTATAAAGACCATATGTGGAAATGTGCAACAGCCTCAACTGTTGTACAGTTTCTGAAAGCTATGGATGATCTCAAGAAACTTAATCAACCAACCCATGATTGGTTAAGTAAGATACCACCGATTCATTGGTCAAGGTCACATTTTTCATGTAAGTCATCTATCAGTTTCACTTACTTTGTATTCATAAATGCAGTATAAACAGTTATAATTAATACATGTTTATTACTTTTCATCTTTAGGGAGAGCTACTTCTGATGTGTTACTTAATAACATGTGTCAAGTGTTTCATGAGAAAATTAAAGAGGGGTTAAGCAAACCTATTATTACAGCCTTAGAATACATCAGGGAATATTGTTTGAAGAGGATAATGCATGTTCTTATGGTGATTGAGAAGAGTGATGGGCCACTAACACCAACTGCACAACACATGCTAGAGGCTATTAAGAAAGAGGCTGTTAAGTATAATGTGTTATGGAATGGGGGATCTAAGTTTCAGGTTAGTGGACCATGGGATGACCAATATGTAGTTAATGTTGTACACAAGACTTGTACTTGCAGAAGGTGGGAGATAACAGGTTTACCATGTAAACATGCTGTTGCTACCAATTGCAATATGGCTTTAAATGGCCAACAAGTCAGGGCTGTAGAAACATGGGCTCATCCTTGTTACTATCTTCTCACTTGGGAGGCTACCTACAAATACCATGTCCAGCCTATAACTAGCAGTGTACATTGGGAAAAATCAACTATGCCAACAACAATTGTTCCACTGAAATCCGAAACAAACCCGCCTGCCGCAAGAGGTAGAAAAAGAGTTAGGATAGCTCCTGAAACTGAAGAGATTGTGAAGGATGGTAAGCTGTCAAGGGCTTGGAAGAGTGTCAGGTGTAGTATTTGTGGCATTGCTGGACACAACCGGGTAACATGCCTAGGGTATGGTGGAGCTCAACATAGTGGAACTGCCAATAAGGTAAATGTTAAAAAGGTGCCTACTAAAGCTGCAGGAAAAAAAAGACATCCTAAAGGTAAAAAGGTAGCAGCAGATAAAGAAGCTGAAGGTACAGGTGTTGTTATAGAAAGTCAAGTTAGTGCAGTTCAAGGAAGTGGTGTTCAATCTACAAATCAAGAGCCAGTAACTGAAGATCCCATCATACATGATACATCCTTGTCACAATCCCAGTCTGATTTTCAGATTCAGTCAAGTGATGTTCAAGCAGTTTCTGCTTCAACCCAGCCTGCTACACAAAGAATGACTAGGAAGCAGGCTGCACTGGAAAGAATGATGGCCTCACCATAGGTCAAATCTATTATGCTAATTATCTAGACAATGTTTCATCTAGTTTACTAGTTTATTTTCTATGGACAAGTTATGTAATCTAAAAACATATATGTGTGTAACTGTAGCTCTCATGCTTTGAAAAGTATGCAATTTTATGCAGCTAGAATTATATCCATTTGCATTAACTATGGAACCATGTCATTAGTGTGTATTTTTTGAGATTGACTAATAAGCTTGATGTGTGAATAGTTTGCGTCAAAAGTAACCAAAGCTAAAATAGAACATCATAAGAATGTTGACATTTAAAAGTCAACCCTAAACAAATTGCTAACCATCTGCATACCCATAAGGCATAGAAAATCAGAAACAAACAAAACTGAATACTTCATAACAACGTTACTACAATTCAAGATACAGAACATTAACCAACTAGCCTCATTACATAAAAGGTTAAAAAGTTATCCCAATGCATAAACAATGAAGAACAACATCCAACTTAGCACCAGGTAAATCTTCCACTTCCACACATCACCTTGAGCAGCTACTAATCTTGCCTCAAGCTCATTTCTCCCCCTCAAAAGTCCTGGTATGATCATTCTTGAACGAGCACAGATTTCAGGATCATACCATCTTATCCACCGATAAGAAGACCCCTATTGATGATTATGAGAAATCATTAAACAACCACCATTGTTAGAAACTTACACAAGAAATATTAAGACGCACTTACTTGAACAGGACAAGCAAAGAATCGACGCCCTGGGTTGGCAGAGGTCCACGAAGTGCGAATAATAGCTTGCTTACCAAACTAGCAACGTACCATCTTGAAACAATTATCGTTTTGAAGAAGACGGGTTTTGAAGGATAGTTTAGGGATGGGTGATAAATGTAGACCAAACCTTTTTACACACATATACTAGCTACATACACTGTACAATGGTTTTATTTAGTCCGCTACAGTTAAAGACGGTTTTGCCCTCAGCAACATAACGTTGACAACGGCAGTATTGGTCAAGGGACGAATCTGGCATTTAATGGCTACTGTTTGGACCCGTTGCGATGAAAAGGGCGAGGTTCGTCCCATCGCGATCCTCCGATACAAGTTTAGGGACCAACGGTGTATTTTAGTCTAAATTTAATTTAACATATGACATTTATACCCTTTTTTGATCTATCACTATTTTCAAAACCTGTTACTAATTCCAGCTCCCCAATATTATTTCCAACAAATCACGACAAGCATACAATTACATGACAAAACTAAAACTTATTTTAAAGTTAAAAAAATCTTCATCACATCATTCAACTAATTTTATATTCAGCTCCAAAAGTTACAACCACGATCATTTGACTAATTTTGTAATCATCAGTTTAGATCGTAAATATGAATGAAAGGAAAAAAGATAATCAAATGTTGTGTCATTTTGACAATAAAACTCCGATGCAACTTAAACATGAATATATGGATAGTCAATATAAAAGAATTACTCCACCAGGAAGCCTTCACAGTTAATTAAGATTATGGAATTGATTGTGAATTGACGATCGATTAAGAAGAGAGAGTAGTAGAGTTAAAACAAATATGATAGAAAATAATTTGTCTCTTTGACGTCAAAGTTGAGAAAAAAGTGTAAGGGTAAACTAAAAAATAAGGGCATAAGTGGATTAGAATAAATAATGATGAAGATTGGATATATTTGTTATTTTGAAGTTTTAGTTGCTAAATATGTAATTAGTAATGTTTTAATGGGGATATATGTAATTCCCGGATACTAGACTCATATAAATTTTATAAAAAAATTAAAATTCCCACATGCAAGAATTAGTACAATAAATAATGTGATACGGACTATTCTATACTTTAAAACATACTGTACATGTTTAGTGAAAAAAACATGCTTACTAGACCGGTCTATGTTACTACTGTTGTATATTAGACGACTGAGCCAGCGTGGCTGCTACAGGATATCAATAATGAGCTATTATTGTGTCCAACAGGAAAATATCTTGAGCATGTTCAAACAAAAAAGGTGAAAATATCTTTGAGCATAATTCCAAGTAAGGAAGATAAATTAAATCTCACATGAAAAGAAAGGGACATGAAGACATGAAGAGACTTTCTTTGTCAAACAGAAAGCAAGAACGCATTGAGCTGGTATAATTTGACGTTAACAAAATATGCTTCTATATGACTAATCTTTCGGCACGGTAACATACTAACATGTGAGGTGTGAAGACCACATTGACTTAGGTTGATCACCTTGATCAATTGATCGATTATTCACCATCTATGTCAATGTACTTTTATTCGATCATTTTAACATTGACTTAGGGTTGATCACCTTTATCAGCTGATCCATTATTCACCATCTATGTCAATATTCTTGTATCTTTGTTTGGGTCTCACTTTTTTTTTTTTTTTTTTTTAACATAAACCCAACTCTTTTGACCAGGATGTCACATTTGCAGTTGGATCAGTGACTTGAGTGATGGGGTGATGCTAATGGTGATTGTGATGCCGATTTTGACGTCCTGTACGTTGAAGGGACAAGGCGCACTTTTTGACAGTGTGGATAGGATAAAGAATGATAAACGAGAGATGGGGAGATGGGCTACTACTGAAGTGACAAGAATGAGGCGATGACAACAACAGGATGGTGGTGATGATGATTAGGGGTGTCAACGAGATGAGAAAGTTAGCGAGATATTTGAGATCGACTTGTAAACTACTTGAAATCGACTCGATATAAAGAGCTCGAGCTCAAGCTACTCAAGTACACTTTCGAGTCAAGTTCGAGATGCAAAATACTAAGATCGTGAGGTCGCAAACCTTATCGAGCATCAATAAAATTACACTTTTATCCTTTTATATACATGTAATTACTTAATTTTCATAAAATCGAGACGAGTCGAGCTTGATATGCCGATTTTCATCGAGTACGAGCTTGAAATGTGAAAATAATCGAGCTCGAGTTTTAAATGCCGAGTTAAGCTCAAACTTGGCAGTACACAGCTCGACTGAACTCATTTACACCCTTAATGATGATTATGACTCATGATTTATATCATTATTCATGGTTGTTATAATTTTATATCAAACAAGACACCTTAAAGTTGATAACACTTTACATTTCACTTTTTCTTGAAAATCAACTAACAAATACAATTAATCACACAATATTTAATAATTGATCATATGGTACTTAAACCCAAAACCATTTAATTAGAAAGCTCACGGATACCTCTCTGGTATAAGCCCCTCTAGTTGCATTTGACTCTAGTTTTCCACTGAAAGTATTCGATATAAGGATCTTTGTAACTGCGTTCTTGTTTATGTTACAAAGTTTTTACATCCTAAAATTTGATTACACAATTCAAGTCCACGGCCACACTTTATATAAGTTGTGGCTTGATGACGTATTGTTGTAAAAACCTACAGCAACCCTAGAAGTTCGAATGCGGAACTGGACTTCGAAGAACACGATACACGTACACAATCTTTTATCTCACGACAGAAAGTAATGGCATTAAGTACGAAAAGAAGATACGATACACTTGACCCCTCCTCCCTCACCTCTATTTATAAGAGACGAGGGGGAGAAAACCTATAATAAGAAGAATAGAACTAGGCTTAAAGACAAAAGAGAAGACCACGGATAGTTGGCTGAGATATAAACCAACCAAGACCTCCTCAAATTCCGTTATCCATGCATGCAATACATGCACACATCAACCTTCTAATACGACTATAGTAGAGCTAAGTCTACACTAAACCCCCTACCGACTAAAGTGCATACTATATCTAGCACGTATGTATTGACGAGCTTAATCATATTTGGTCAAATACACTCATCGGACTCATCACTAATCAATAGACTAATTAGTCAACCCAAATGTCATTTATCCTTAGGGTGAACCAGTGGTATACTATACTCAGGCTCTCCGTAGCCTGTAAAATATTATTCCAGGCACAAAATATTACTCCCTCCGTCCCTAAATAAGTGTCCAGTTTGACTTTTCAAAGTCAAAATGATTCAACTTTGACCGTAAATTTTTTTTTTGTGTTATATAATACTTGATGAAAAACTATACCTATGAAAAATACACTTAAAACCCAATCAATTCATATATTTTGCATCAAGTATTATATAACACTCATAAAAATAGATAAGGTCAAAGTTGATCCAGTTTGACTCTGAAAAGTTAAACTGGATACTTATTTAGAGACAGAGGTAGTATCTATTTAATTATATAATTTTAAAATTATAATCACATTTTCCAATCACTTTGCTTCCAAGCCTTACCTTATACGATAGTTGTGGCCATGACCCGAATGAGCCCTGGTCATAAAAATAGTAAGCCCCAAAATTATCTTTTTAGGTGTTAGCATTACCATTATATGATTTCTCCTTCAAACAAATTAATGATAAATAAACAAGAAAAAAAAGTCCATAAGATACAAGCATTCACTCCATAGATCAATCAATGAAACAAATACCTAAAAACCATATGATCACGAACATAAACACGAACATGAACATGAGAAACAACCATACAACGCAATCTTAATGGAAAGTTCCAAGCAAGCTAACAGTAACATTCAGCAATTTAGAAACGCTAATTTCCTCCATTATAACTGCAAACAAAAACAAAATACAAATATCTCAGTCAATTCAATCATAAACATCCAACAATACATACTTTGATCTTTAGTGATGTGATCTTTGTGTTTCTAGTAAAAATAAGATCATGTGTATTTTCTTAAAGAAAATAGATTGTGACAAAATTTCATAAAGCAGATGCAACTACGTACATATACTTACCATGCGTTCTTAACTGGTAGCGGTACGCGCATGGACTTTGTTAGGGGGTTCTCCTTTTGAGTATCAAAATCTGGATGGATCTTCTTCTTCAACATCTTTCTCACCATCTTTCACATATAAAAAAATGCATATTAAAAACCTACTTTTAATGCAATCATACAAGCACAAATGCACAAGATCTCATCAAAACATTGCAGTTAGATGTGCTTGAAAAAAGAAGTACTAGGATAGGTGACCATGTTAAATACATCTACTTAGTTTGATATAGTAGGATGCCCGCCTTACGAATATCTTGCCAATCAATTAGTGAGATAAAGAAAGAAATGCTTACTCTGTTTATTTTCTTGATGTGACGAGCTGCATCTTCTTTTGTGGTCTTCTTCTTAGAAATTAATGCAACCCTATCTTCATTTAAATGGTGTTTCGCATTGGAATGGTCTGCTTTACTAGCATTTTTCTTTTCAGAATCAACTAAGTTTTTGTTCTTCAGCAAATTCTTTTCAGAATCAGCCCAAAACAAATCAGCAAGAGTGATTCTTTCTCCAGCTCTCCTAGCATTTTTCACCTGATCAGTTTCCTCCACGCCATAATCTTCATGATCGTTCAGTTTTGAGGGTACATCAGGTATTATGACGTCCTTGTCCTGATCATGAAAAAACCCGTGTTTACAAGCTTTTAAGACCAATGGTAATTCCATTTCGCCTTCTTGACAGCCTTCCTCATCTTCGTCAACATTATCACCCACACATAATTCTTTACTACTGTTATCACACCAGTACACATCATCTTCAGACTCGAGATCTTTCAATAATGCAGGATCAAACCCGAATGTCCCAATAGCAAGTATTCCTTCACTCCAACCTTCAAACACGCTATCCAATGCATCAGTTTCAAGCAGTGCTAGCTTGTCCTTCCTGTTTCCAGTTTGCTCACCCTTTGTGACATCTTGTCCAGCTTCATCTGCCGAAGAAACACGTATAAACTTTGTTTTTAGAAATATATTTCTAAAATAAGAGCCAAAAACATAATTAATTAAGGAGATAGAAGTTACATTTGTGATTAAACCTACGGTGAACCCAGTTGAAGATCTGTGGATAACATAAAAAGGAGATTAATTTATTAATAACATGTCATATACATATGATTTATGTTCATAAAGCTAGTAACATACGAAATTCAACTATACCTTCATTTTCTTATTTCTTAGGTGGTGTGATGTGAAATAGAAGACACAAAACTAATTTTATGTATATATATATTAAACAATATAATTGATGGTGTACCCATCTTACGGCTTGGAGTTTGGCCACCGATGCTTCACACGTGATGTAACACCCTCAATTTCGTGATACGCAGCGGAATTCAAACTGTGTGTTACTTGTTGGGATTTAATAACCTAGTTAGCCAAGTGACGCAAACGAGTACGCAGCGGAATTGGATCTAGTAATTGCAATTAGGTAAACACGTATTTAATAAACAATAAATAATAAAAGGTAAAGTGAAAACTAACCTTTGGCGACAACTGCACGCAAGTAAACGAACAAAGAAACCAAAGAAACCCAAGTATCTAAAATAGATACATCTACGAGTATCACACCCAAACACTTAAACCAAGTACGTTTGATAAGAGCTAGTCGAGAACGTTTAAACAATCAACCCCTTGAAAACACTTGAATACCACGAACAAGAAAACCCCAAGAACACGTCTCCTTTTCTGCCTGAGATCAAACTGCCCGATATGCCATTTCCCTTTGTCACCTGATATCGGATAAAACAATCCGAGAAACACCCTTTTGCTGTCCGAGAAGTACCACGACAGAAAACCAAGGAAACTTGTTGTTGTATCAATTCGACCAGGAACTAGAACAAGTTAATACCAAAGCAATCAAACCCTAAAACACTTGGATCGATAGATTGAGTAAGATTTAGGGTTTATTCAAGAACCCTAATCGGATGAAAGAAATCTGATTGAGTTCTTAAGGTGGATCGATTACTTTTAAGGTTTTAGCGATTAGTATATTTTGTATGATGCATGAGGGGATAGGTTTGTTTATATAGGGTCACAACCGACCCTTGTCTTGGCTCTTGGCTTGGTCGACAAGTAATGACCCAAACAAACCCATATACCCGACCGGTTAGAATAGGCTAGGCCCAAAGCTTTCTAAAACGACCCACTTACCCATTGGATCAAGTCCATGGGTCATGTGATTGGATCGGGTAAACATGCATGCATAAAACGGGTACAATGTATTCAAATGATAAACGTTATACACGTACTCTCGTGTTTAACGTGTGTGCCCCCATAGGCTCACACACTTTTAGTTGTTTACGCGTGTTTTAACTCCCACAAACCAACAGCTCCCACTTGGGAGTTGGAGTGTCGAATGGCACACAAAACTAACGACGGAAACGCCTAGTAGTGCTCTCACTCTCTTTTTAACTAAAAGTGTCTGAGATAATAGTTTCAAAAATTTCTTAGTAGCATGGTCATTCAATGTCTTGCTTTAATCATCTTTTGTTATAGATACCGTTAAACCATGGATATGCATCCAAACTCATTCCATATAGTTTAACCATTTAGAATCTCGTTATAGATTTTAATTCAGATATACCAAATGTAATCAAGAATCATCTTGCATTACCCTTTGGGTTTGGCCAAACAATTATCTGATTAAATCTGGAGAGGCGCCATGGTATCCTTTTGCACATATCAAATGGAGTAACAAATCCGTTATTGACTACAAGTGTTGTGGATGCTGCTTCACATCACTCTGAAATATAGCCTTTATAACTACCTTATTCAGATAGTGTTTTGCGTATACTTACAAAAATGATATCCACACATAACAGAACTTGCTTGTATCTCAAGTCTAAGGACGAAATTAACAAACCATTTTCAATATTTTACTTATGACAAGGATCAAAAAGTAAATGTTTGAAAGTTGGGGTATCCAATATGCATCTCTAGTGAATACATATGAGTTTGGCGAGAACAATCCAAATTCTCGTTAGAATATAACCAACACTCACATTTGCCTTTCATAACAATATTCTCATATTGTTAACCGACAATGGACATATTTAGAATGATAAATCATTTCATGGATTAAACATGCAAATATGAAATAACAGATTATATGAATATAATAACAAATACCTCGTATCTTTATTTATTAGAAAGTAATAGTTGTTTTACAACTACAAATTATCCAAATACTAATTAACACACAGATTTACATGAGACTACTAGCAGGTATTAAACCTATACCTCTAGTCAATTTAGAATGCTTAGGATACGCTAAAGCTTTCGTAAATGGATCAGCTAGGTTGTCATATGTGTGAACCTTTGATATCTTCACATCACCCATTTCAATGGTCTTTCGAAGATAATGAACTTTGGCGCGATAATGTCTAACACCTTTAGTGATTCCGCTTTCATTAGCTATATTAATGGCTCTAGTATTATCACAATATATATTTATGGGTTCTTAAATTGTGGGAACAATGTTCAACCCATAAATGGATTTACGAATCCATACAGCCTCTTTAGATGCATCACAAGCAGCTATATACTCAGCTTCTGTAGATGAAGTAGCAAAAATACTTTGCTTTGTGCTTTTCCAATCAACAACACCTCCATTAAGAACAAATACATATCCAGTCTGAGATTTTAAGTTGTCAACATCTGTCAGATATCCAACATCAGTGTAGCAAGAAACCCTGAGCTCTTGTTCCGTCTCTCATCCATAAACCAGAAACATATCCTTAGTATTGCGTAAATACTCAAGAATATTTTTCATAGTAGTCCAGTGAAGTTCACCTAGATTCTGTTGAAATAGGCTTGTCACATTCAGGGCGAATGCAGTATCAGGACGAGTACATCTCACAACATACATAATAGATCATATAGCCGAAGCATAAGAAACTCTTTGCATGCGCTCTTTCACAGCAGGTGTCTCAGCACCTTGTGACTTACTCAACTTAGGCTCTCCTTGCATTGGGATAGCTCTGCGTTTGGAATTCTCCATACAAAATCTCTTTAAGATTTTCTCAATGTAAGCACTTTGACATAAACCAATTAATCGTTTAGATATGTCTTGATAGATCTTGATTCCAAGAATATATGCAGCTTCTCCTAAATCTTTCATGGCGAAACATCTTCCAAGATAGGATTTTACATCTTGTAACATTGGAATGTTGTTTCCCATAAGCAATATGTCAACATATAGAATTAGGAAAGTGATAAAACTCCCACTAGCTTTCTGATATACACATGGCTCATCTTGATTCTGAGAAAATCCAAATTTCTTAATCTCATCATCAAAATGTTTATTCCATTGCCTCGATGCTTGCTTAGGTCCATAAATGGAATGCTTGAGCTTGCATACACGGTTAGGATATTTAGGATCAACAAAACCCTCAGGTTGTTCCATATAGACTCTTCGTAAAGATGTCCATTGAGGAAGGCAGTTTTGACATCCATCTGCCATAACGCCGCTATGGCTATAAGAACCCTTATAGCTCTAATGTCTGCTAGAGGAGAAAAAGTTTCTTCATAATTAATCCCGTAGGTTTGAGTGAAGCCCTTTGCTACGAGACGGGCTTTAAAGGTGTATACCTTACCATCCATGTCGGTTTTCTTCTTGAAAAGCCACTTGCTACCAACCGTCTTGCATTTAGGAGGAAGCTCAACTGTAGGTCCAAAAGTTTATGGATCTAAGTATCCTTGAATGACTTATAGTAAACTTGAATAAATCCAAATTCACTATGTGAAGAACTCTTAAGAAGACCTTAATGTGTTAATGCGGAATCTTAACACAGTAAGTATGAAGAACACAAGAATAAACTAACTTCGTATTTTCTATTAATTACTTTGCACAAAGGTTAAGGCTTACAACTCGTACCATTCACCTAATACCTTAGAGATCCTTTTAACCCTAATTCACTACAAAACTTGTAGAAGGGTAAAGATATCTCTACGCGTACATATCTACTCCTAATATAACTCTAACAAACTATTCTGTTTTTATCATAAACAGACTTAACTATCAATTATTTGTTCTGCCAGACTTAACTACATTAGTACTGGCAGACTTAACCACTAACAGACATAATTATGACTTACCAGACTTAACTATTTCACTACCAGAATTAATACTAAACAGACTTAAACAGACTTAAATCTGTTTTACAAAATATAACTCCCTACAACCCTCCTCTAACTTGATCTTCACTTGTGATCTTCAAGTTCTTTGTACTTTTTGAGGATCTTGGAATTATCTTTGTGCTGCATCATTGAATATTCTTCATTTTGTGATCTGTGCAGCATCATATCAGCAACATATCAGCACTTCATTGTCTTTACTGCAACTGTGACTCTATGTCCATCAAATCATAAAAGTTTCATGCTATTCTCATCACATCCAGGTGTGTAAACTCCTATGAGAGGTGAATCATAGAAAATTTAATGGATTTGATGTCTCTTTACCAATTAGCCATTACTATTGGAGTAGCCAATGTTTTGGTATGTAAGACCATGGTACATTGATAACCATCTGATTTTTAGCAAACCAGCAATTATCAACAGATTTGATTAGTCTTTACCAAAAGATGTACCCTTTTGGACTAGTCATGGTTTTCCACTGCCTTTACCATAAGCCATGAGCTTGTAGGCTAGCCAACTCTTCATCTACACAGATATGGTGAGTTGAGCACCATATAATTTTTGGCAAATTGTCAGCCATAAACGGATTTGAGTTATCTTTACTAGAGCCATTTGCTCATGGATTAGTCAGTCCTTATGTGGGTTAGACATGGTGGATTGATAATCATTTGTTGTAATAGCGCAAAGCACTTTCACCAAGTAAAACTCTCTCAAAAACCATTTATATTTATCAACAACTCAAAACAGCTAAGAAAATTCTTTCAAACATATTACCTTATTCTCCTTCTCTTAGCTGACGTCTCTTCTTCAATCTGATCAGATATTCTAGCTAGTAATTGATTACATATCCTTTGAATGAGATTTTCAACTACCTTAGATTCCTTTTCATACTGAAGTTTTGAAAGTATCATCACTTGAAGCACTTCAGCACATAGTGGATATTCCACCTCTGCAAACATGAATAGATCAACTCCACCTTTTGTGGATAAGTGATGAACATCACACACATCATAAAATTTCCATGACACACTGGAATCTTGACATGAAAAATTCCAATAGACATCTGCAGGATCTGGTTCATTTAGACTTTTTAGCAATCTTGAGCTTCTGCTGAACCAAATTCCATAAAGTATCCAAGTCTTGTCGATTACAAGATTTTACCAGACCTTCAAGATTCTTGTACATAGCAAACTTTCCACTAAATCTGATTACCTTCCAAGCTTTTCCAAAATTATCCCTGTAGATCTCCCAAACTACTATTGAATCAAGATTCTGAATCACCATTTTTTTGGGTGTGACTCTGTGTTCCTCCCCTGTTTGGAAGAATTTTCCAAATCAATAATATCATGAACAAATTCTTGGGAGTTAGATGACTCATCAAGAAAAACACCCTGCATTGCCTTTAAGTTCCGGATTTCCTCTTCCAATGCTTTTACCTTAGACCCCAAGAGCAATTTAGTCGATGCATGATCTTCCTCCAAGATTGAAAATTTGGAAGACAAGGTAGTACACAAGGCCATGAAATCATTAAGCTGCACATCCTTAGCACATCCTGCTGTGGAAACCATGATGACACAAGGAATATTGATGGAAAAGACTAACACTGTTTTGGAATTCTTATGAGAAAAACAAAGTCGTTATGAATATATATACTGATAGGGTTTTGAGAACATAAACAATTATCTTTGGAAAGATTTATCTTTGAAAAAAGAATAAGTTTAAAGATTCGAAAGATAATTATCACCTCGTAAAATATGGTAACAGAATTAACGACCAGAATTAATGACCAGACTTTACTTTAAAACGACCAGCTTTAACTACCAGAATTAAAATCCTATTAAGTCTGCTAACTAACCTTACATACTATACATTTAACCTCCCCTTAAATGTAGCTATGGGATCACCATACCAATGTTAACCACCAAGAAATTGAACCTAGGTCCATCAAATGTGTTAATACAAATAAGCCGTAAAAACGTTTATTTATATATTACGATCTTCTAATGTTTTGTCGATAACAAACGTAAAATCATTTTAACGAAACAAATAAAATACGTAGTTTGAGCCAATAGTTTTCTAACACACTTATGTTTTCACATAAAACACTAAAACAAGTATAAGTGATTTTATGATTTAGTAATACATATGTACAACAACTAGTGTTTACATATTGGGCAAAATATATACATAACTAGTATGTATTATAAAATGGGTAAAAACTACAACCCATGGAATATATCCATAACCCAGACCCATACCCATTTGATACATTGTATATAATAAAAGACCCATGGATCAACCCATGACCCATGACCTATAACCAAAATACCCATGTGCAAAGAGGAGCATCCCACGGATCCCTAGTTTTACACTAGACGGATCCCTTAAGGGAGGGATTCTTGGGATCCGGGGAACAGTGAGCATTTCTCCTCTATAAATAGTGAGTCATTTCCTCCTTTTGGTTTGCCACTCTTACATATACTTTCCCCAAGTATTGTAACCCTCTAACCACTGATCCTAAGGGATCTTTCTATGTAGTTTTTCTTTTGTTTTTGTGTGATTCTCTAGGTTCCTCTTAAAGGCGATATCACTACTTCTTGAAGTCGAGCAAGCTCAAGTCCATGAGTTGCCATGCTTCATCATCATCAAGACTACTGAGGTTCTCTTGTTGATAGTTCTTTCTTCCCCCGTAGAGGTGTTGTGTTGAAGGCATTAGTGAAGGATGCCGAAAGAGTCAAGACGAAAGCATTAGTGAAAGGTGCTTAACGTTCGTGTCAAAAGCATTAGTGAAGAATGCTAAAGGTGTCAAGACGAAGGCATTAGTGAAAGGTGTCAAACATTGTGTCAAAGGCATTGGTGAAGGATGCCTAGAAATAAAATCAAGTGGCATTAGTGAAGAATGCCAAGGTCGTATAATCGAAGAGGTGCATCGTTATATATATAGTGATAGTTTGTTTCCAAGGATGTTGATATCCTTGATGGTGTTGTAATAAGGAGTGGGTCTCCTTTGGGAGTAGGTGTTGTGTAGTGTTGGGTAGTAGTTCCTCCATTGTGATGGAACTCGGTACTTAGCCTAGTACCGGATAAAGGGTAGGCGACATTGTGGTAGGTGTGGTTCACCTTGGTGTAAAGAACCCGGTGGTTAGCCTAGTACCGGAAAAAGAGTAGGCGACGTTGTGAAGGCTTCTTCGCCATAAGGAGTTGGTGTCGTGTAGTGATTACGAACTCTCGAGTAGGTGACTCGGGGAGTGGAGTAGGGCAAGGAAGGTGTCCTTGTAGCCAAACCACTATAAATACCCGTGTCGTGGTTATGTGCTTCTTACTCTTTATCTTTCATTACACTTTTATATATCTATCTATCAACGTCCAACACACACATCTAAATAAATTGACATAAGTCGATTTAAATATTTCAAAAGGAAGTTTTAAATTGCTAAAACTATTCAACCCCCCCTTCTAGTTTTCCACAATTGGCATCAGAGCTTCATTACCAAGTTTCTTAGAGTATGTTGTACTTTAAAATGTGATACGATCCATGTATGTTTGAAAACTACAAAGAAGGATTTTTCAAGTCATGTTTTAAAAATCATTATAGTGTTTATTGTTGGACAATGATAGAATGTTCTAACACTCTCCTTGTTAAGAATTCTCCATACTTGGATTTGGGCATACCAAGAAGATCATGAAGAAACTATCTAAATATTTCTTTTCGTAAAAAGAATGTTTAGCATTTTTTTTCTCACACAAGGATCTGGAGATTACAAGAAGATCACAAAGCATTTTCTCTAAATACTTCTTCCCTTAAAAAGAATATTTAGCAAAGGCATGATCGTTAATAATTTACACTTGTGTTATTATTATTAAAATATTAGTTGTATAATTAATCTCTATTAGTAATTACTTAAGTAGTTATCTATATTAAAGCCATCATGAAGAATAGTATTCTTCGATTGATTTGTATAGATTACACTACTATTCTATAATGATATCTCGGTTATTCAATAGCCTCAATCATTATTCATCACAAGAGAATTATTGACACTTCATCTATTTCAATAAATATCGATGTGAAATTTCTCATATTATGAAAAAATGGGATTTTATCATAATCTTTGAAAAACCTCCCAAGAATTGTGACTAATTCATAAAAAGGAAATCTCGTCAAATAGGATTAGTATTAAACCGTCAAAACCCCAAATCATAAGTTATAGAGCTTAAACATCAAACTCTAGGCGTTTTAGAACTCCCAAAACAAAGTTATCAAGGAATGCTTAAACTGATTTTTGCTGTCATGCCGGATCCCTGAGTTTGAACTAGCCGGATCCCTAATGAAAGGGATTCGTGGGATCCGTGCAATAGAAGACAACATAAGTTAGTAATGATCACTGTGGAAGTTCCACAACCACTTTCCCTTCAAAGACTCACGAACAAAAATCCAATTACTGTTCACAGGAGCAATTTGATCATTTCCTTCAAGCATAACAATCCCTTGCGCAAGTATAATCTTCACTACATTGTTAATTTAATTCCTTGATTTCTAGGATTACAATTTCTTCATTTTTGGAAGTTGGGTTCAAATGGGTTTATCATAATTTGTTACAACATTATTTTCTAAGATAATCCAAATCAAAGAATTAACATTGTTAATACAAATTAAACTCATTTCTTGAATTCAATAAAAAAGATTTGAGCAAAATTGTGATCAAACCCTCTAGGTTACTATTCACAATTAACACCACATTGTGGTTATGTTGTTTAGGAACAATCATGCCAAGTAACCGACAACAAGACTATCAAGATACCGCTCATTACATACCAATGTACCATAGAAAGGATGGACTTAGCCCGGAAGATAGGAAAGCCTTTAAAATGCTCGAAAAGAGACTTTTTCGTGAAGGTAGTGTAGTAGAACCATCGTTTCTTGCTAACACCAACATAAGACAAGTTTTTAGGACCATTGGCTTTGATTGTTTATTGGACATAAACGAACAAATTTGCCCGGTTTTCGTACTCGAGTTCTACAAGAAAATGAGGATAGTTAGAAATGATGATGGGTCCATCTCAATTGTCTTTATCATAAATGAACATGAGTACACCCTTTCGCTTGTGGAGTTTGGAAGAATACTACGGGTTCCATATCAAGGAGTTTGCATGTTTTCTAATGAGTGGTCTTTAAAGGAGTTACACACTATGGTTGATCATCATGAAATCTACAACATGTTAATCCCGGAAGCAACCACGGTAAGGGATACCGTGTTCATGCCAAGGGCATCTCCATCGAGGGTTACTAGAAACTCAAAAGTGATCTATAGGGATCCTTTCCAAATGGAGCTCTCCGAGATGTACGCATTGTATAGGAAATGGGAAGTTGTGGTGAGGGAAAATGTTTTGTGCTTAGTAGGGAACAAGGATCAACCAAATGCATGCCTAAGTTTCATGATCTATTGTTGAGTGACTGAAACTCGCTTCAACCTTGCATACTACATGATTAAAAGAATGGCAAGTGTAAGAAGCATGGACAAAATGGTGCTCCCGTACGCAATGCTCCTAACCCGTCTTGCAACATTCATCTTTGCATTAGATCCTTCTCCGCAATCCTATGATCATAGCTTTTGCAACAAAGTTATGGTGTCATTAACCGAGGGTATAACTACAAGGTTTATGGTGGAAAGCAAAAGGCCTCACCCACCCACGGATTCCTCGGATGAAAGGAAGAGGCAAAGAGAAGGTGAAGGTAGTAGCAACCCACTCGGAAATACCGATCTCGACCCCTTGGATTACATCAATCAATTGCCGGATGTTCCTAGCGCATCACCCCGAATGGCAACAAACCAAGGGAATCTTCAAGTGCTTCGCCAACTTCTTAAAGAAAAAGTAGAGATGGTGTGATAAAGAGGGGAGGAGGGGTGAAAGCGGGAAGTGGTGGAGAAGTAAGGTAAGGTCATAGGACCTTAATTTGTGAAAAACAATTTGAAACAATGGGTTGTAACATCTAAACAAATACTTATGTAGTGTAGGATGTAGTATGTAGCTATTTCCATAACTTGGCATTGAACAATCTTAACTTAGGAACATGTAGGATGAGATTTTACGACTTCTTCAAGTAGTCATCGTCACTCATCTTTTGGTACCTTTAGTCCCCCCACATTTACTATGCATTATACTTGATGTGTTCTTGCATTTAGTCTTTGTAGAAACAACTAGGAGAAGCATTTTGCTAAGAGTGCAAAATTGCACATTTTTTGAAAGCCTTCTGATCTGCAGTAGGCGGATCCTAGCAATATAACTAGCCGGATCCCTCCCCAAAGGGAACCGTGGGATCCGTGACTACAGATGAGGAATACAGACTTCCCTACATCAAAAATAGTTCACTAGATCACCTCACACTAGTTAAACATAAGACCTTAGAACCAACTAAGTCTTTCTCAAACAATTGAAAGCTTCACACTCACCCATAGCTTACCCAGAATCTATTTCAAAGTGTTTTTGATTTGTCAACTCATCAAAACTCACCATCTTTCTGCTCCAACGCTCACACATTATTCCTCACATCTTATAACACTTAGTTTGATATGTCCATCAATTTTAGCAAATTGAGTTTAGTCACTTTTAACTCAAAAATAGGCTCAAAACTAGTTTTTCATTTTTCTTTATTTTTTAAGATTTTATTTAGTTTTTCTTGAACCATCATCTGACTTCTAGGACTAATTACCACCACTTTCTCATCTCAAATGAAATGGTATTCTTCTCAAACACCTAGTTAGACTATCTAAAGTCCACTTTCCTACCCAAAACCATCATTAAAGCACCCTCACTCCTTATGAGTGAGCATTTAAGACATCCACTACTCAAGACATCAAAGGAAAGTAAAAACCTCAAAATACATAGGTACTAGATCTTACAAAAAGCATAATCATCTCATCAAGTATCTGTCTAATAGACGGATCCCTGGCTTATAACCAGACGGATCCCTGGTGAGAGGGATTCGTGTCTGCAGAAAGACTTCAATCAGCTTTCCCCTTCAAATTTAAGCCACCTTTTGGTTATCTAACCACTTTTAGTTACCATTTAATGTATTTCTAGAGCTGAACAATATCCTAAGTGCATGCTTAATCCTCTTAGTGGTCAAGAATTTAATTCCCTAATTCAAAATTATCCTTTATAAACCAAACACTCTTAAGGATAAATCATCACTCTCACCTAGCTCTCAAAAAATAAGTAGTTAGAAGTTTATATTGCATCCTTACCATCACCATGACCAAAGCACTTAGCAACAACTCTTCAACCAAAGGCTCATCCAAAAGAAAGGGTCACATGATTCATGAGATTTCCTCCACTTAATCATCTCCCGTAATAGATAACAATGCTAGAATCCCACCTCGACAAACCCCTTCAACAATTTCTAAAAGAACCGCAAGAATTAGCATCAAACCTTTTGGGCTAGAAAAAGGGTCATCTAGTTCAAAACCAAACATAGCTAGCTCTAGCAAACCGTCTAAGCCCTCATTCCTAGAGCATAGATTACACTCATTCAACGAGCCTCTTCCTCACCCAAATCTCTATTCATTAGAGCATTCACCACCGAGAACCTCCAACTCACCAACTTTCTTCTTTAAATAGGGAACCACCTACAACACCGACTAGTCCATCATTGGAAACAAGGAACCACCAAGGTTTCGATCATATGGAGGAATATCCATTACCACCACCCTCATTCTTAGTAGAACCTCACCCTACTTCTCTTAATGAAACCCCACCATCATTCATAGAGCCTCCTCAAAACATCCATTTTCCTCCGATTCCAAATCAAGACAATAATTGCTCTAATTGTCTAATCACCCAAGGAATTATTCAAGAAGTACGAAATGAATTACATTTCATGTTTAATCATCTTCTTGGAAGATTGGACCAAATCAACAAGTCTACTCATCCTTAGACTCAAGCACATTATTGCATTCTAGGCTTTAGTAACTTATTAGTATTAGTAGAAAATGTATGGCTAAATCATTCTCTTAGTTTTAGAGATTTCTTGAATATCTCCTTGTTTATTGAATGATAAACTTATTTGCCATATTGCTTTGAGTATATGCTTGTGTGTATACATATCTCACTCTCATATTTAGCATTGTTTGGTATATAACCTTTGCTGAATAATCTGTCACCAGACAGACGGATCCCTGGAAATTGCCTAGACGGATCCCACAAAAGAGGAAACCATGGGATCCGTGGTACAGAAGAGCAAATTTTCTACTAACTTGGGTCTTATTTGCAGGAAATTATGCACTATACTCTTGTTTTCTAACCTTTATTTTGTAGATTTTCAAAATACACATGAAGACCTTGACACCCTAAGCGAGGGGGAGCTTTATGTCAAACCATACATTGCAAAACCAATTGCAACATAATCCTTGTTTGGATTACACTTCATGACACCCCATTGAAAAGTTGCCATCTTTAAGGGGGAGCATTTTGTCACAAGAACGAAACCATTTGAAAACTAAATTATAAAACACTTGCTTACTAGTTTCTATTTACTTGACGCCCTCACAAAAGGGATGGACTCGTCAAGGGGGAGTTAAGACCAGAACCATTCCCGTCACTTGCTCTCTTTATAGTTTTTCTCTTTTACACGTTTTTTTTATAACAATGAGTTTCTTTTCGACGCTCTTTTTGTTTCGACAAAAAGGGGGAGAAGAGAGTAAAAACTCCAATTCGAACTTTTACGAATTTTAGTTTTTCCTTAAAATAATTTTAGGTTTTGTCATCAACAAAAAGGGGGAGATTGTTAATACAAATAAGCCATAAAAACGTTTATTTATATTTTACAATCTTCTAACGTTTTGTCGATAAAAAAACGTAAAATCATTTTAACGAAACAAATACAATACGTAAATAGTTTGAGCCAATAGTTTTCTAACACACTTACGTTTTCACATAAAACACTAAAACAAGTATAAGTGATTTTATGATTTAGTAATATATATGTACAACAACTAGTGTTTACATATTGGGCAAATTATATACATAACTAGTATGTATTATAAAATGGGTAAAAACTACAACCCATGGAATATATCCATAACCCATGGTATTGACCCATACCCATTTGACTAGGTGCATTGCACTCATTAGATACATTGTATCTAATAAAAGACCCATGGATCAACCCTTAACCCATAACCAAAATACCCATGGGCAAAGAGGAGCGTCCCACGGATCCCTAGTTTTACACTAGACGGATTCCTTAAGGGAGGGATACGTGGGTTCTGGGGAATAGTGAGCATTTCTCCTCTATAAATAGTGAGCCATTTCCTCCTTTTGGTTTGCCACTCTCACATATATTGTAACCCTCTAACCACTGATCCTAAGGGATCTTTCTATGTAGTTTGTCTTTTATTTTTGTGTGATTCTCTAGGTTCCTCTTAAAGGCGAGATCACCACTTCTTGAAGTCGACCAAGCTCAAGTCTATGAGTTGCCATGCTTCGTCATCATCAAGACTACTGAGGTTCTCTTGTTGATAGTTCTTTCTTCCCCCGTAGAGGTGTTGTATTGAAGGGATTAGTGAAGGATGCCGAAAGAGTCAAGACGAAAGCATTAGTGAAAGATGCTTAACGTTCGTGTCAAAAGCATTAGTGAAGAATGCTAAAGGTGTCAAGACGAAGGCATTAGTGAAAGGTGTCAAGCATTGTGTCAAAGGTATTGGTGAAGGATGCCTAGAAATCAAATCACGTGGTATTAGTGAAGAATTCCAAGGTCGTATAATCGATGAGGTGCATCATTATACATATACTGATAGTTTGTTTCCAAGGATGTTGATATCCTTGATGGTGTTGTAATAAGGAGTCCTTTGGGATTAGGTGTTGTGTAGTGTTGGGTAGTCGTTCCTCCATTGTAATGAAACTCGGTACTTAGCCTAGTACTAGATAAAGGGTAGGCGACGTTGTGGTAGGTGTGGTTCACCTTGGTGTAAAGAACCCGGTGGTTAACCTAGTACCGGAAAAAGAGTAGGCGACGTTGTGAAGGCTTATTCGCCATATGGAGTTGGTGTCGTGTAGTGATTAAGAACTCTCGAGTAGGTGAATCAGGGAGTGGAGTAGGGCAAGGAAGGTGTCCTTTTAGCCGAACCACTATAAATACTCGTGTCGTGGTTATGTGCTTTTTACTCTTTATCTTTCATTACACTTTTATATATCTATCTATCAACGTCCAACACACACATCTAATTAGATTGACATAAGTCGATCTAAATATTTCAAAAGGAAGTTTTAAATTGGTAAAACTATTCAACCCCCCCTTCTAGTTTTCCACAAAATGCTTTGGTCAACAAGTTAGACACATTATTATCTATATGTATCTTTTCTACCCTTATGAGACCCTTCATGAAACAATCCCTTATAAAGTGATGCCTAATCTCTATGTGTTTGGTCTTAGAATGATATACTGGGTTTTTAACAATACAGATAGTGCTTTCATTATCAGTGTTAATTCTGGTGTTCATGAAGTTTAACCTATAATCCAACATCTGATTTTGGATCCAAAGCACTTGTCCACAACAATTAGCAGCAGCTACATATTCATCTTCAGTTGTTGAGGTAGCCACGATAGTCTGCTTTTTGCATTGCCAGGAAATCAACCTTCTTCCAAGAAATTGACAACCTCTTGTTTTGGATTTCCTGTCCATACTAGCCCCAACATAGTCACTATCAGAAAAAGCTTTCAGGTCAAAGGATGACTCTCTAGGATACCATAAACCCAAATTGGGTTTGCCCTTAAGATATCTGAAAATCCTTTTCACAGCATGAAGATGTGAAGTCTTTGGAGTAACCTGAAAACGAGAACAAACACACACATAATACATAATATTAGCCCTAGAGGCTGTTAGATACATTAAAGATCCTATCATGGATCTGTACAATCTGACATCCACATCAGCAGCCTCCTCATCTTTTGTCAATGACACCTTGGTCTCCATGGGTGTAATAGCAGATTTTATATTGACCAGATCAAACTTCTTTAACTTATCAGCAGCATACTTGTCCTGAGAAATAAATAGCCCATCTGACTTCTGTTTGACCTGTAGTCCAAGAAAGAAGGTAAGCTCTCCCATAGAGCTCATCTAAAATCTGCTTTTCATTAAAGCCTCAAAATCTTCACACCAAGACCTCCTTGTAGAGCCAAAAATGATATCATCAACATACACTTGCACAAGAATAATATCCTTCTTGTCCCTTTTAATAAACAAAGTCTTGTCAATGGTGCCCCTTTTGTATCCATTCTTCACAAGGAAAGTAGAGAGTGTAGCATACCAAGCTCTGGGAGCTTGATGAAATCCATACAATGCTTTGATGACTTTATAAACCTTCCTAGGATGTGTTGGATCAACAAAACCAGGAGGTTGAGAAACATAAACCTCCTCATCAATAATGCCATATAGAAATGCACTCTTAACATCCATCTGATAGACTATAAACCCCATATATGATGCATAGGCCAAAAATAACCTGATGGCTTCAATCCTAGCCACAGAAGCAAAAACCTCATCATAGTCTATCCCTTCTTCCTGTCTATACCCTTGGGTCACCAATCTAGCCTTATTTCTAACAACAACACCTCTTTCATCCCTTTTATTCCTGAAAACCCACTTTGTACCAATTACGTTAACCCCATATGGTAGATCTACAAGAACCCATACCTTTTGCAGTTCAAACTACAATAGCTCCTCTTGCATAGCCTCTATCTAAACTTCATCAGTTAAGGATTTACTAACAGTTAGGGGTTCCTCTTGAGATAGGAAGCAAGAAAACAAACAGTGTTGTTGATCTTTGTGGTTGTTCCTTTGCTGCTTCTGAATATGAACCACTAATGCATGAGGTCCTGAGAGTTTCTGAACTTTGCTTCTTGTCTGAACAGCTGATGTAGGATCACCAATTATGTTGTCTTTTGGCTTTATTTTGTGAATCCTAAGAGTAAGAGTGGGACTGCCATCAATTTCAAGAGGCAGATTGTTGAAGTCAGTAACCATACCATTATCATCATAAGAAGCTTCCTCAAAGATTCCCTCATCTGGCCAGTTATAGATCTCATTCTCTGTCATGTCTGAATCATCACAATCATCAGTGTGAGATTAATAGTGTACGCCAGTATTAAAATGCAGACTACCAAAATTAATGGGATTAGTTCTGGTAGTGTTAGGTTCAGAGTCTGCTCCAAATATACTGCCATACTTAATGTTGTTAGTACTGGTAGTAGTATTTTTAGATATTGCACTCCTATGTCTTTGAGTAATGGCATCCAATTATCTTTGAAAGGCTTTAATGCTTGCTGAGACTTCAGATATAGGGACCTCTTGCTCATGCATTCTAGTTTCTGCAATAGGTTCTTTCCTCTTAGACACAGGAAATATCTTCTTTGTCCCAACCTTTGTTGCAATAGGATGAACTGAGGTAGGTACAACAATGAGCTCTTCAACTTCTTCTTCTTCCTCAGTATTATGATCATTGAGAGTAGATTGAGTACCTGCATTGTTAGTTACACCTGGTGTACCTGCATGTGGGTTAACTTTATTTTCTAAAGACACAGGTTTATAGTTCATAGAATCAGACAGATAATCCAAGTCAAACATCCATCTATGTCCTATTCCTGGTACATTCTCCTTAAAAAAGTTTACATGGAGAGTTACTTCTACTCTTTTGGTCACTAAGTTATACACTCTAAAGGCCTTATTGGTTAGTGAGTACCCTACCAAGAAACCTTCATCAGACTTACCATCAAATTTTCCAAGGTCACTAAGAGTATCTAGAATTGTAACATGGCACCCAAAAGGTCTTATATAGCTAATAACTGGTTTATGTTCAAACATAAGCTCATAAGAAGTCTTGAGTTGAGGTTTAGTCACCCTTACCCTATTGAAAACATAAGAAGCAAAATTCACTGCTTCAGCCTAAAAAATGGTTGGTAAGTGTGAGTCTGCTAGCATGGTCCTAGTTGCCTCCATGAGGGTCATGTTCATTCTTTCAGCAACTCCATTATGTTGTGGAGTTCTTGTAACACTATACTCTTGTTTAATGCCCTTATTCCCACAAAATTCAAGCATTTCCCTGTTCTTAAACTCTATGCCATTGTCTGATCTAATTATCTTAACCTTTTAATTCTGCTGGTTCTCTATCTGCCTAATAAAAGCTTGAAGGATTCCTGTAGTTTCATCCTTAGTAGACATAAAGAATACCCAACAAAACCTGATATAGTCATCAGTGATAACAAGACAATAGCTGACATGATTAATACTTTTAACAGAAGTAGGACCAAATAAATCCATATGCAAGGTGTGTAATGGGTGAGTTACAGATCTAACAGATTTTGCCTTGCATGAGACCCTATGTTGCTTTCCCTTGTTGCAAGCAACACATGTGTGGTCATTCTTAAAAGTCTTATCAGGTAGTCCTCTAACTAGGTTTCCATGCACAAGCTTGTTAAGATTTCTAAAATTGATATGACCAAGTCTTCTGTGTCACAATTTAGACTCATCAAGTGAGGCTTTTGCAATAAAACATGCACTACCTTTGGCAGCAGGAGATGTCTTCATATCAAAACTGTATAAGTTATGTTATCTTGGGACCCTAAGAAGTATCCGATTCTCATCAGGCATCTTAAAGTCAGAAGTTAACACAAAGCATTCAGTTTCAGTAAAAAGAACCTTATGCTGCTTATCACAAATTTATGATATTGAGAAAAGGTTAAAGTGCCCAAGTTCTTTCATAAAAGATACACTTTCAAATTCTAAAATGCCCACTTTAAATGTACCTCTACCAGTAATGTAGCCTTTGCTACCACCAAAAGTAACAGAACCTCCTTGGACTTCCTCAAACTTCTCCAAGTGATCCTTATTACCAGTCATATGCCCAGAGCATCCACTATCAACAATTCCTCTGCTTCCTAACTTCTGGTGTGGATGTTCCTGCATATCAAAAAGAGAAATTAGTTTCTCTTGGGGAACCAGGCATGTAGAGGCTTGGGTCTGCCTTGTGGACCTTGAGAATTCAAAGCATAAGCTGAAGATGGTCCACTATTACTCTTGGAGTGTGGTTTGGTCTGTCTCTAAGTATAACCTGCTGAGGTCTTAACAGTAGTCCCCCAATTACCCCTTGCAGCATAAGATTGAAACATTTGAGCTGCATTATGAACTATGGGTCTTCTCACAGGTGAATGTGAACCATAATGAAGTCTTTGGTTGAATTGGTTCACTTGTGGTTTTCTAAACTTGGGACTGGGTGAAGGACTGGTAGGTTTTGATTTAACATTCATATACCCATAATTAACTTTGGCTTGAGCAGATTTAACACGACCAATATTAACCCTAGACATGTTACAAGTACTAATGTTTTGCCTACCTTAATTAATTGGTACACCAGTACCCACTTTTGGCCTAACAAAAGAACTACCAATATTAACAGGTACTGGTCTTGAGACAAACTGATTAGCATGGTTAATTATATTTTTATTATTCCACACTGGTCTAACTTAACCATTACCAGTGTTTACAGCCATTTTCTTTCTTAACTCGGCCTCCTTAGCCATTCTTTTCTCATTATAGTCACAGTCTCTTATTAAATGACTTAGGCTACCACACATAAAACAACTTTTCTTTGTGAAAGAGTATCCATCCCCAAATTCTCTTTGTATTAACCTATTCCAGTTCTTTCTGTCTACTTTAGGTGTCTCAGGTTTAACATGTTGCCTAGGAGTTTGAGTACAACTAGGTTTAACTATTTCTGGTTTAGACACATCAGTTTAAAACTGGTTTGGAAATCTTTATAGGTTCAAATTTAAGCTCTAGAGAACATTCAGAGACATTCCCAATGGATCCTTCACTGTCATTAGATTGACAGGTAGAATACTCACTGGTTTTTGTCTTCTGAGACATTGGTTCCAGGACTCTTCCCACATAATCTTTTACTGTCATGGGATTGACAGGAGAATTCAATAAAGTAGTCTTGAGACACAAGTGTTTCAGGGTTTTTCCATTTGTTATAATCAAGTGAAGACTCATCAAACTTTTGTTCAGGTTTAGGTGTGTATTCTTCATTAAGTGGTGGTGGAATTCTTTTATAAGTATCAATTTTAACAAATTTATTATAAAGTGGTTTACCAACATAGTCTTCTTCTGAACTACCAAATATACCAGGTTTCATCTCTTTTTCATATCTCAAAACCTCACTATCTAATTTAATTTCATGACCTAAACCCAATTTACAATTAGAGCTCATGCCAGAATTAATTAACCTATGTAAATTTTTAGAAGACTATCCCCAAGACTTAACTATTTTCTTTAACTCATCTCTTTCTTGTTGAGCTTTCATACAAATTCTTCTATATTTCCTTAGCTTTTCATCTTTAGCAAAATTATCATTAGCTTGAAAAATTAGTTTTTCATTCAGTGATGAATTTTGTTTTTGAAGATTTGAAATCTGTGCTTCTAAGGTTTTGACTGCATTGGTATAAGCTAGAATTTGTACTTCCTGTTCTCTCAATTGAGTTAATTGTTCATCACTTTGTGTTTTAAGATGGTTATATGAATCAACACATAGTTTGGAACATAGGGATACCTCATTGTTTGAGCCAATGGCCATGAAAGCAGAGTGACTAGTAGACTCCTCTTCAGCATGTTCTCCCCAATTGATAGCACCTCCATCCATGGTTAGCAGCCCAACCTTTTGCTCCTCCTTCTTCTCAGCTTCCTTTTTCTGATAGGGAGATTCCTTCTTTTTCCTATCAGTTGCCATAGGTGATTTACATTCCCTTGCAAAGTGCCCAGGCTAATGACATTTATAGCACTCAAGCTTCTTTTTCTCAAAACCAACTGGAGTCTTTGGATCATAACGGACTCTTCTACCATGTCTTTTAAAGAACCTGTTCATCCTGATAGCTATCATGGCTATCTGCCAATTAATATCCATCTCTTCAATATCTGCATCATTGATCTGCTCCAGGTCTTTATTGAGCAAATCTATCTCTTCTAATGATCTAGCAAAGAGAGAGTAGATAACCTGATCAGCAACTCCTGTAGGTGCCCCTCTTTCTATAGTACTTAATGAAGAAGTACTATAACTACCACCAGACTTAACCTGGTTAGTATTGTTCTTGCATGTGAGACAAAGGCAACATTCTGAGAGCTAGAAGATGATGGTTTTGACACATTATTGATTTCCTGTTCAAAAACCATTAGGTTGTTGTACAGGTCATCAATTGATATGGTGTCAATTTCAGGTCTGGTCCTCATGGTCATTGCCAGACTTGACCATTCTTTTGGCAAAGACCTGAGGAATTTGTGGTTTGCATCCTCATCAAAATCACCAGCACCATGGGCCTCCAGTTGTGATAATAGTTGTCGAAAACTGTCATAGCCTTTCTCTAATCCTTCAGAACTGGAAATAGTAAAGGCCTCAAATTGTTGTTTGTAGACAGCCTTTTGCATCTTTTTGGAGTTGGCATTTCCTCCAAATCTTACCTTGATTGCCTCCCAGATTTCCTTTGCAACATCCATCACATGAAAACATCTGATATGTTTCTTGGGAAGTGCCATTAACAAGATGTTCTTCGCCTTCCTTTCCTTCTCTATAGCAAGGATATCAGCAACAGTAACAGGGGGCAACACAGAGTAAGTGCCATCTTTTCCTTTGGTAACTCTCTTTTTAGAGTTTCCCTTTTGTATCACCTTCCACACTTCATTGTCTGTGTATTCTAAGTAGTGCTCCATCTCCATAGCCCAGATGTCATATTCATCTTTTTTTAGTGGTGGAAGCTTCATGTAGGAGATGGTTGTAGTATTTGTAATTTGGGGTGGCTTAGGTTGAGAGTTGTCTGCTCTATCTTCATGGTTGGATTCTTCATCACTGGGATGGTCAGAGTAGGTTTCAGTTTCCTTTTCACTTAATTTTTCAAACATGTTTGATGTTTTCTGGTTGGAATGAGTGTTTGTGTATGTGTATCTTCAACAGCAGAGTCCTTATACAGGCTCTGATACCACTTGTAGTTCCAAAAGTTTATGGATCTAAGTAGCCTTGAATGACTTATAGTAAACTTGAATAAATCTAAATTCACTATTTGAAGAACTCTTAAGAAGACCTTAATGTGTTAATGCGGAATTTTAACACAGTAAGTATGAAGAACACAAGAATAAACTAACTTCGTATTTTCTATCAATTACTTTGCACAAAGATTAAGGCTTACAACTCGTACCATTAACCTAATACCTTAGAGATCCTTTTATACACTAAGGAAACCCTAATTGAACACAAAACTTGTGTAAGGGTAAAGATATCGCTTCCTAAGATATCTCTACACGTACATATCATATCTATTACTAATATAACTCTAACAAACTATTCTGTTTTTATCATAAACAGACTTAACTTTCAACTATTTGTTCTGCCAGACTTAACTAGATTAGTACTGGCAGACTTAACCACTAACAGACTTAATTCTGACTTACCAGACTTAACTATTTCACTACCAGAATTAATACTGAATAGACTTAAACAAACTTAAATCTGTATTACAAAATTTAATTCCCTACATCAACTAAAACACAGACATCATTGTCTTTCATGGATTGCATTTCCACATTCATCGCATCAAGCCATTTATTGGATTCAGGATCCAGCAATGCAGCTTTATAGTTATTGGATTCACCAAGATCCCCTAACTCATGTTCCTTAGCATCAATGTATAAACACATACGGTCAGGAGCACGGCGTGTCCTAGTGGGCTTACGAATTGGAACAATATCACTTTGAGGTTCTTTAATTTCTTGATCATCCTCATCATGATGAATGCTAGTGTCTAAAGAAGGATTTGTATCTTCATCTTGAATTATTTCAAGATCTTCTAAACTCCCACTTGCTTCAAGATCCATGAGATCGCTCTCAAAGAACTCAACATTTCGATTAACAATAACTTTGTTCTTTGATGGAAGATAGAAAGAATATCCCATAGTTTCCTTAGGGTATCCTACAAAAATACACTTAACAGCTCTAGGTTCAAGTTTGTCAGGTTTGGTAAGTGTATCACGCTTAACAAGTGCCTCACAACCCTAGACTTTTAAGTAAGACAACTTAGGGGCTTGCCCATGCCATACTTCGTATGGTGTCTTATCAACCTTCTTAGTTGGAACCATATTGAGAATGCGTGCAGCAGACTCAAGGGCATAATCCCAAAAGGACTTTGGAAGAGTAATTTGTTTCATCATAGAACGCACCATATCAAGCAGGGTTCGATTTCTCATATCAGATACACCATTATGTTGTGGAGTATAAGGAGGAGTTCGATGGGCAATAATCCCATGCTCCTTTAGATGATCCAAAAACTCTTGACTCATATATTCACCTCCATGATCAGAACGTAGTGATTTTATGGTCTTCCCGAGTTGGTTTTCTCCTTCCTTTTGAAACACCTTAAATGTTTCAAACACTTCATGTTTATGTTTCAGCAAGTAAACATAACCATACCGACTATAGTCGTCAGTGAAAGTCACGAAGAAACTTGCTCCTTGTCTTGACGTGATTCTAAATGGGCCACATACATCTGAGTGTAGTAGTCCAAGTAGATCTTTATCCCTATCCACTTGATGTTTATAAGGTTTTCTTGCCATCTTACCAAACATGCATGAAACACACTTTTCAAGTGACTTTGTAACGCCCCGACCCGCCAAGGGTAAAGGAATCACAAATAATGGTGTCATATCAAAGCAAAACACAAATAACCAAAAGAAGTCTTAACATAAATGCGGAAATAATCCAAGTCAAATGACTTCAATACATAGGTCCCAGCGGAAACGTAATAAACTTCAACATAATATCCGAAATAAATAAGTCTAAAATGGCATCATAAGAAATCAAAGCTAAAATCTCTAAGGTAAGTCCACTCAAGCACTCATCCCAAAGCAACCCAGCTTCCAATGCTTAGATACCTGCCGCGGAAGAAAAGAAAAGTGCGGCTGAGCTTCAAAAGCCCAGTGAACAGATATGAAAGCAACAACGAATACTAAACGATGTCGAATACGAAATAAAGTGAATGAGCGATAGCAAAATCATAATCATTTTCAAAGCATAAATCATAATGTTCAAAATAAAGTTTATAGTCAACTACCACGAGCCCAGAACATATATCAGATCATATTCATATTCACATAAGGCAACATTTGTAGGGGAGACCTACCAGAGTTATGAAGGACGTGCATGCACGCAGCATCAATCATCAGATAACAGATAACATATAACATATAACATATAACAGATCTAGGATGCATCCATACGCCCCTTCCTACATATTCACAAATATGCTTCACCATCCAGAGACGTGGCAGAACATCACTCTACTGCCCTAGAGTCATATCAGAGGTGCATCACTGATACGGACATGGAACCCCCATGACTAGTTAAATATTTGGCTCGGGTGTCAAACTATCTTAGGTCAAATCAGAATGTCATAACTGACACAGATCATCTTTTATCAGAAAATCATTCATATTTCCAAAATCATAGTTTTCATATCAGATAGTTCAAAAATCAGATGTTTCATAATTCAGAAATCAGAGTTCAAATAAGCAATAGCTCAAACAAATCAGATTTTGGGATTCATAGCAAAGGCTTAGGAAAACCTAATACGAAAGAAAACGTTAAGAGGAAACCTCTACCAAAAAGGTCAGAATATCTGTACCTTATTCCAACGCAAAAGATCGAAAAGCAGAAAGACGAAAAGCAAAGGATTACTCCCTCTTCACAGAACCTATAGACATTAACGGTCGTCCACGTTATTTATGATTCCAGAATCGTCAAAATGATCCTTTAATATTTGGTATTCATACTTAATGATCTTCATACTTAAGGGTTTTATTAAATGAGACTTAAGTATTTTATAATTAAAGTTGTAGATTAGGGTTCGTTATATCATTTATTAAAGTCTAGGGTTAAATGTGAAAATAGTTTATAAGTCATAACTCACACATGAAATAACGAATTACTATATTTAGCTCAAACCCTAATCGACTCTCATGTATGTTCTAGGGTTTTCTTATTCTTTAATATCTCATTAATATGCATTTACTTTACATGTTACGTCTTAATGACTCGCTACTTAACCTAATATGTAAATGATAACGATCTTTCCTTTTACACTTTACCATGCACGTTTATGATTTCATGTGACCATAAGTTATTAGGGTTTAGTATACTTTATGCGCTTTACATATTAAACTAGGGTTTATGTTCACGTGACCCTTACTTGTTTATTACACATCCAAAACTCATGTATATATGTATTCGGTTCATCTAGGGTTTCGGCTACCAAGTCATACGAAAGTCCTAGCTCATCTAAACATGTTACCTATTCAAGTTATTAAGTTTTTACATAGGCCGAATAGATTACAAATGGTTCGGTCCTAACTCATGCATGGTTCGGCCTAGATTAACTCAACATATACATGACCCGATTCAATATTACATCTTACGTTACATGTCTTTAATATTTATCAAGTTCAATTATTAGGGTTTGCCTTGGTTTTCGGTTTACACCTCTTGGCCACAAGAAAAAGAAAACAAAACGCGACTAAACAAAATATAACTTGACATATACATGCAAGGTACGTTAAAGGAAGACGAATAAACGTTATACCTTAACTTGTTGAAGCAAAAACTCGACACCCAAGGTCTCTTGAGGTTCGGCCGAATGAAAACAAAGAGAGAAGAGAGGCAAAACAAAAACTAGGGTTTCACTTTTTGAGCTCTTGAATTATATTTATAGTAGTAGCATTTAGTTTAGGTTTAGGAAGGTTTGGGTTTGGGTCGGCTTGGTCCAACCGAGCACACAAGCTCACCCAGAATGGGCTTCAGCCCTTGGTCTCACGAACACAAAACAAACGCCCCTCTTGGGCTTCTCTTGGTCCTCGGCTTGGCGCAACACAAACAAAACAACGAGCCCGTCCAACAAATAAACGGCCCAACATTATTAGCAAAACATTTAAGTCCTTGTCGTACCAAAGTCGTTCACGTAATTATATTCGTTAAGTTTTATTTATTAGGTTTTTAATTTCGTAATTTATTATAAACGTGTTTTACGTATTTTTATGATTCTTGGTTCCAAGGGTATTTTCGTCTTTATATATGTTTTATATTTTTGGGTTTTACAACTCTTCCCCTCTAAAAAAAATTTTCGTCCTCGAAAATTGAAATGAAACGAAACGAAAACGAGATGAGAACATACCGAACTATTCAAAGAAATGAGGATAACTAGCTCGCATCGACTCTTCGGTCTCCCAAGTAGCCTCACGCTCCGGGTGATTTTTCCAAAGAATCTTAACGAACGGAATGACTTTACTTCTCATAACTCTTTCTTGTCTTTCTAAAATAGCTTCCGGTTCTTCAGATAAAGACATATCGGATCGAATCTGATCAAACGGATACGAAGCAACGTGTAATGGATGATAATTGTATCCCCTTAGGAGAGATACATGGAACACATCATGAACATGCGATAACTGAGGCGGAAGTGCTAATCGATACGAAACTTCTCCTATACGCTCCAAAATTTCAAACGGACCAATGAATCGAGGACTGAGCTTGCCCTTGATTCCAAAACGTTTCACACCTCTAAACGGCGAGACTTTCAAAAACACACGATCACCAACTCGAAATTCTAAATCACGATGATGCTTGTCGGCATAACTTTTCTGACGAGACCTATCCTCCTTCAACTTTTCTCTAGCAACAGCTACTTTCTCATTAGTGATCTCAATCATTTCTGGACCTTCTATTAGACGTTCACCTACTTCATCCCAACAAGTAGGTGATCTACATTTCCTTCCATAAAGAAGTTCAAACGGTGCTGCCTTAATGCTAGCATGCCAACTGTTGTTGTATGCAAACTCTACCAAACACAAATATTCATCCCAGCTGCCAGTCCATTCCAAAGCACAAGCCCTTAGCATATCCTCTAAGGTCTGAATAGTCCTTTCTGACTGACCATCTGTTTAAGGATGAAACGCCGTACTAAAATTAAGTCGAGTACTCGAAGCTTTTTGCAAACCTTTCCAGAAACGAGAAGTAAAACGCGGATCCCTATCTGACACAATAGCCGTTGGAGTACCATGAAGTCTAACTATCTCTTGCTGAAAAATCTCTGCCAGTCTACCAATACCATAATCCTTTCTAATTGGTAAGAAATGAGCAGATTTGGTTAGCCGATCAACAACCACCCAAATCGCATCATGCTTTTTCTTAGTAAGAGGTAGTCCAGTCACAAAGTCCATAGATATCTTATCCCACTTCCATGTCGGAATATCCAATGGTTGTAACAGTCCACTAGCTCTTTGATGTTCGATCTTCACTTGCTGACAAATCATACACTTCGACACAAACGTCGCCACATCTTGCTTCATGCCGTTCCACCAGAAATACTGTTTCAAATCCCTATACATCTTGGTAGAACCAGGATGGATAGTGAAAGGAGAACTATGAGCTTCAGTCATAACTTTCTCACGAAGTACCTGATCATTGGGAACGCAAAGCCTATCTTCATACCATACAATTCCGTCGTTATCAACCTTAAACTCCGTCTGTTTACCTTCTTCAACATTTTGAGCTACGGCCCACAACTCGCCGTCATCCTTCTGAGCTTCCTTAATTTGCAGTATAAGGTTCGACTCCACCTTCTTACTAGCCCAGTATCCACCAATACCTCGTACGCACAACTCAACATCCAAACGCTCTAAATCACGAATGATCCTAGGCTCAATCTCAATACTTGCAAGCATGCCTGATTTCCGGCTAAGTGCGTCAGCAACTACATTAGCCTTACCAGGATGGTACTGAATGTTAGTGTCATAATCCTTAAGAAGTTCTAACCATCTTCTTTGTCTCATGTTGAGTTCCTTTTGAGTGAAAATATACTTGAGACTCTTATGGTCGGTGAAAACATCACACGTCTCTCCATACAAGTAATGTCTCCAGATCTTCAACGCGAACACCACAGCAGCTAACTCAAGGTCATGAGTTGGGTAATTCTCCTCATAAGGTTTCAGTTGTCTTGAAGCGTAAGCTATCACCTTACCATGTTGCATCAAGACACAGCCCAATCCTTTCTTAGATGCATCGCTATAGATTTGATATCCTCCAGAACCAGATGGAAGAGTCAAAATAGGAGCGGACACCAACCTCCGTTTCAACTCTTCAAAACTCTTTTCTCTTTCATCCGTCCACACGAATTTTTCACCATTCCTCATCAATTGGGTTAAGGGCAAATCTAAACGAGAGAAACCTTCAACAAAACGCCGATAGTATCCAGCAAGTCCTAGAAAACTCCTAACCTCAGTCACTGTCGTAGGTCTTGGCCACTTAGTGATAGCCTCAACCTTAGACGGATCCATGGTTATACCATCAGCTGATACGATATGACCAAGGAAAGCGACTTGTCCTAACCAAAATTCACACTTCGAGAATTTGGCGTACAACTTCTTCTTCCTCAGAATCTCCAAAACTATCCGGAGATGTTGCTCATGCTCCTCTTCAGACTTAGAGTAAACTAAGATGTCGTTGATGAAAACAATAATGAACTTGTCGAGAAACTCATGGAAAACACGATTCATCAGGTCCATAAACACAGCAGGTGCATTCGTCAAACCAAAAGGCATAACGAGAAACTCATAATGACCATATCTGGTACGAAACGCGGTCTTAGGAACATCTTGCTCCTTCACACGTAGTTGATGATAACCAGACCTCAGATCAATCTTAGAAAAGAACTTAGCTCCTTGCAGTTGATCAAACAAATCATCTATGCGCGGAAGAGGATAACGGTTTCGAATAGTAATACGGTTGAGTTCACGGTAGTCGATACATAAGCGCATACTTCCATACTTCTTCTTCACAAACAAGACAGGTGCACCCCATGGAGAAACACTAGGTCGAATGAATCCATTATCTATCATCTCTTGCAGCTGTTCCTTCAACTCCTTCAGTTCTACAGGTGCCATACGATACGGAGCTTTCGAAATCGGTTTAGCACCAGGAATTAACTCAATGCTAAACTCAACTTCTCGAGCTGGAGGAATACCAGGAAGTTCATCGGGAAAAACGTCGGTGAATTCACAAACAACAGAAAGGTTTTCAATGTTAGGACTCTCCAAAGATGTGTCCTTAACAGATGCGAGAAAACCTTGACACCCATGAGCAATCATGGTCCGTGCCTTCATAGCAAAAATGAACTTAACAGATTTGAGTGGTTTAGAACCATAATAAACGAATTCAGGATGTTTTACGTCTCCAAAGATCACAGTTCTAGCATAGCAGTCGATGGAAGCTCTATGATAAGCCAACCAATCCATGCCTAGAATGATATCAAAGTCGACCATATCGAGAGGATACAAATGTGCAGGGCGAATACGATCATCAAAACGAAGAGGACACTTAACGTATTTATGATCAATGATCATGTGGTTTTTCATAGGCGTAGATATCGATAAGTGATTCGTTAGTGGTTGTGGCTTCATATTAAGTTTCTTAGCACATGTGACAGATATAATGGAGTGTGTGGCACCGGTGTCAAATAAAACGAAGACAGAATAATCATCAATGAAAAGAGTGCCCGTAATGGTACCTGAAGTATGCTCCGCCTGATTCCGAGTAGTAGCATAAACACGTCCAGTAGTAGGTGGCGGCTTGGTGTAGTTTCCAGGAATCGTCGGGTTCCTCTTAGGGCAATCCTTGATCTTGTGAGTAACCACAAGAGAAACATCCACCAGTGGCCTTGAAACACGGTCCCGGATGAGCCTTTCCACAAGTAGTACAGATAGGTGGGGAAGGCAAAACTTCAGCTGTCCTTTGCTGACCAGAAGATCCTGAAGCACGACCCTGATTCGATCCTCGAGCCGACTAATCTTTGTTGTAACGCTGGTTATTGTTACCTTGATTCTGACGATCATTTCCATTCTTACCAGCAGCTCTACTATCCTGACCCCTCGCCTCAGGGCGCCTAGAGTCCACATTCCTTCCCGACTGACCCCGCTGATCATAACCCTTATCCACTTGTCCCCTTGAATCATAACTCCTGCCAGTATTTCCCTTATACTCATTACTTTGAGTCCTACCTTGAATCCGATCACCATCGCGATTACGCTTGTTGTAACCCGAACCCTCATGAAAGATCTCAATGTTACGAGCTGCATCATTGCAGGCCGACACATCCTCATACTCAGTGTTAAGCAGTCGGTCCAACACCCACTTCTTCAGTCCCTATTTGAAATGCTTAGCTTGGCGCCTACCATCTCCAGCAATCGCTCCAACAAAGCTTACCAACCTCATAAACCTACTCATGTACTCATTGGAGTTCTCATTATCAAACTGGTAGATCGCCTGATAATCCCTCTCATACCTTTGCTGTTCAGCATCAGGGAAGTAACGGTTATAGAAGATAGTCTGAAACTCCGCCCAAGTACAAGTAACAGCAAAAGCATCTCCTCCTCGTGCTTGTTTCAATGCTTTCCACCAATTTAAAGCATCACCTTCCAACTTAAACGTAGCCAAACGAGTCTTAAATCCATCTCCACAACCCAGTACTTCAAACAGCTTCTCAACATGAGTGATCCAGTCCTCAGCTTCAGTGGGAGTAGCAGCAGTGCTAAAAGAAAGAGGCTTGAGCTTACCGAAACGCTCGAGCCAAGTATGTATGCCGATGGGTTGAGCACCTCCACCGCTTCCCGAAGGTTCACCAGTCTGATTCCGAATATTGTTAATCACCTGTTCCATCATCTCAGGTGTAGTCAAACCAGGGAAAAGAGAGTTGAGAGCATTCGCAATCGCAGCATCCATGTTAGGAGCATCATCGTTTCCATCCAAATTTTGACGAGTTGGAACCATCTGAAGGATATTCAAACGATTAGCAAAATGAACAAAGGTGAGATACGAAATGGAAGTTCGCAGAAGGAAACCTAAGTCTACCCAATCCTCACAGGTCAAATCCTAACTCCAAGGGATAACCTAAGGTTCTTATGTTCACAGGTCCTGACTACAAGTCGTAAACCTGGGCTCTGATGCCATAAATTGTAACGCCCCGACCCGCCAAGGGTAAAGGAATCACAAATAATGGTGTCATATATGGCATCATAAGAAATCAAAGCTAAAATCTCTAAGAAATCAAAGCTAACACAAATAACCAAAAGAAGTCTTAACATAAATGCGGAAATAATCCAAGTCAAATGACTTCAATACATAGGTCCCAGCGGAAACGTAATAAACTTCAACATAATATCCGAAATAAATAAGTCTAAAATGGCATCATAAGAAATCAAAGCTAAAATCTCTAAGGTAAGTCCACTCAAGCACTCATCCCAAAGCAACCCAGCTTCCAATGCTTAGATACCTGCCGCGGAAGAAAAGAAAAGTGCGGCTGAGCTTCAAAAGCCCAGTGAACAGATATGAAAGCAACAGCGAATACTAAACGATGTCGAATACGAAATAAAGTGAATGAGCGATAGCAAAATCATAATCATTTTCAAAGCATAAATCATAATGTTCAAAATAAAGTTTATAGTCAACTACCACGAGCCCAGAACATATATCAGATCATATTCATATTCACATAAGGCAACATTTGTAGGGGAGACCTACCAGAGTTATGAAGGACGTGCATGCACGCAGCATCAATCATCAGATAACAGATAACATATAACATATAACAGATCTAGGATGCATCCATACGCCCCTTCCTACATATTCACAAATATGCTTCACCATCCAGAGACGTGGCAGAACATCACTCTACTGCCCTAGAGTCATATCAGAGGTGCATCACTGATACGGACATGGAACCCCCATGACTAGTTAAATATTTGGCTCGGGTGTCAAACTATCTTAGGTCAAATTAGAATGTCATAACTGACACAGATCATCTTTTATCAGAAAATCATTCATATTTCCAAAATCATAGTTTTCATATCAGATAGTTCAAAAATCAGATGTTTCATAATTCAGAAATCAGAGTTCAAATAAGCAATAGCTCAAACAAATCAGATTTTGGGATTCATAGCAAAGGCTTAGGAAAACCTAATACGAAAGAAAACGTTAAGAGGAAACCTCTACCAAAAATGTCAGAATATCTGTACCTTATTCCAACGCAAAAGATCGAAAAGCAGAAAGACGAAAAGCAAAGGATTACTCCCTCTTCACAGAACCTATAGACAATAACGGTCGTCCACGTTATTTATGATTCCAGAATCGTCAAAATGATCCTTTAATATTTGGTATTCATACTTAATGATCTTCATACTTAAGGGTTTTATTAAATGAGACTTAAGTATTTTATAATTAAAGTTGTAGATTAGGGTTCGTTATATCATTTATTAAAGTCTAGGGTTAAATGTGAAAATAGTTTATAAGTCATAACTCACACATGAAATAACGAATTACTATATTTAGCTCAAACCCTAATCGACTCTCATGTATGTTCTAGGGTTTTCTTATTCTTTAATATCTCATTAATATGCATTTACTTTACATGTTACGTCTTAATGACTCGCTACTTAACCTAATATGTAAATGATAACGATCTTTCCTTTTACACTTTACCATACACGTTTATGATTTCATGTGACCATAAGTTATTAGGGTTTAGTATACTTTATGCGCTTTACATATTAAACTAGGGTTTATGTTCACGTGACCCTTACTTGTTTATTACACATCCAAAACTCATGTATATATGTATTCAGTTCATCTAGGGTTTCGGCTAGCAAGTCATACGAAAGTCCTAGCTCATCTAAACATGTTACATATTCAAGTTATTAAGTTTTTACATAGGCCGAATAGATTACAAATGGTTCGGTCCTAACTCATGCGTGGTTCGGCCTAGATTAACTCAACATATACATGACCCGATTCAATATTACATCTTACGTTACATGTCTTTAATATTTATCAAGTTCAATTATTAGGGTTTGCCTTGGTTTTCGGTTTACACCTCTCGGCCACAAGAAAAAGAAAACAAAACGCGACTAAACAAAATATAACTTGACATATACATGCAAGGTACGTTAAAGGAAGACGAATAAACGTTATACCTTAACTTGTTGAAGCAAAAACTCGACACCCAAGGTCTCTTGAGGTTCGGCCGAATGAAAACAAAGAGAGAAGAGAGGCAAAACAAAAACTAGGGTTTCACTTTTTGAGCTCTTGAATTATATTTATAGTAGTAGCATTTAGTTTAGGTTTAGGAAGGTTTGGGTTTGGGTCGGCTTGGTCCAACCGAGCACACAAGCTCACCCACAATGGGCTTCGGCCCTTGGTCTCACGAACACAAAACAAATGCCCCTCTTGGGCTTCTCTTGGTCCTCGGCTTGGCGCAACACAAACAAAACAACGAGCCCGTCCAACAAATAAACGGCCCAACATTATTAGCAAAACATTTAAGTCCTTGTCGTACCAAAGTCGTTCACGTAATTATATTCGTTAAGTTTTATTTATTAGGTTTTTAATTTCGTAATTTATTATAAACGTGTTTTACGTATTTTATGATTCTTGGTTCCAAGGGTATTTTCGTCTTTATATATGTTTTATATTTTCTGGTTTTACAGACTTAATGTCAGATGAGTTGAGAAGTCCATCGTGTTGCAACTTCTCCATGCGTTTCTTGCTAATGTGTCCAAGACGACCATGCCACAAGAGAGCAGAGTCCAAGTTAGACTTGGCTCTTTTATTGCTAATAGCAAACATAGAACTATCAATTGTATTTGAACAAGACATATCAATTTCATAAATACCATTATGAGGAATAGCAGTAAAATAAACAACGTTATTCTTAGAAACTGAAATTGCATTATTCGATTTAAAACGGTTAATAAAACCATCGTCATACAAACATCAAACTGAAATAATCCCTCTAGTAATAGAGGGAGCATAATGACAATCATTTAAGACAATAACTAATCCGCTAGGAAGACATAAATGAGAAACACCAATAGCTTCAACTCATGCCCGTTGACCATTGCCCACGTACAGACTTAAAACTCCTGGCTTCAGCTTTCTACTTCCCATGAGACCCTGAGTAGTATTACTACCCGTGTCATATACTAAAGATGTATTAGGAAAAGAGTATATTTCTATAGTGAAAATACCTGAAGAACTCGCTGCAAAAGGTTGTTTCTTCTTTTTCATCAACTCGGCGAGATACTGGGACAATTCCTTCTCCAATGACCCATCTCACCACATTGGTGACAGGTAGCGTCCTTCGCTAGATTATCCTTCTTGGGTGGTGGACAAATCTTGGGTTTGGAAGCATTGTATGGTTTATACTCAGTAGCATAACCAAACTTGCTTTTTCTATTTCCATGATTCCCCTTAGCAGCCTTAAAAGATTTATTTTTCTTTTAGTTTTTCTGGACCTTCCCCCCGCACGTATGTTATGGAGTTGATAAGGATTTAAAAGGTACACTTTTTAGGGGTCATTTAAGCCCTTAATTGATCACTTTTGTATCTGTTACTACTTAATTTCTTTCCTTTTCACTTTTTAGGTCTCTTGAAGGCAAATTGCTGGAATGACACTTATTCGGACGAAAAGTCGCGAATATACGAAGAAAATGGCCAACGTCGTCAGTGTTTAACTGCGACGCCATCGCAACATGTTTTGTGACGACTCAGTAGCCAAATTGCTTATTTACAAGTGACGGCATCAGGTTTTAAAAGAGTATGGCGTCACAGCTCAGATGGCCTAGATTTGATCCAGACGGCGTCAGAGACTGAAGGCGACGGCGTCACAGGCATAAGGTGATGCCATCACAATGATAACGTGGCCAAGACAAAACCCTAATGACGATGACCCGACGGCATCACAATTAAAGAGTGACTTTGTCGCAGTTTGTAACACTATATATAGAATCCAAATTTTTCAGTTTTAGAGAGGTAGTTTTGTGGAGTAAAAACCTAAACTGAACCAAGGCTGTCTTGGGCAGTATCTTAGGGTTCCATACCCTATTTTACAACAAGATAAGTGTTTTACTTCATTGATTCAATCATGTCTTCAATTTTTTTTGTGTATGCTTGCATGTTCCCCATGTCCGGCTAATTTACTTGTGTGTTTGCTTAGATATATGAAACCTAGTTATTGAATATTGATTGGTTGTCTCTTATCTTAATTGTCATTGACCTAGTATTGCGATAGGTCATCCGTTGTGTTATTAATGCTTGATTAATCTTTGTTGAACCTTAGCTTATAGTTACTAGTGGAATTGTAGGCAAAACATCCAAAGATCACCTTAGTGTTAAGTTTATGAATCCTAGAGACTTCGTAGTCATTAACCTTAGGTAACTTCAAAGAGTTAGGGATAAACGCATACCCTACAACCTTAGAAACACAATGCGTTAAGAATAAGGACGTGAAAATTCAACCATCAATAGGAGATAACTAGGGAGTGATAACATCTAAGAAAATACATTTTTAACTATCATAAGAGCACACATCAATTAGACATAGACTACACTCACCTTAGATTAGATAATTAGATAAGTAGAAGTAATCGGTAGAAATACCAACCCCCAAAGCCAATACCCCGAGATTTGTAATTTCCATTTTCTAAAAAACATAAAAAAGATAAAAAATAATCTTCCTCAACCCCAACCTTAGCGTAGTAATTTCTCACTAGCATTCCTATTCCCCTAGAGAACGATATCAATACCCGTGGCTTACCCTAATACTACACTACAACGATTAGGTTCACTGCCTGGGGTGTTATAAAACTTGCTCGATGAAAAGGAAGTTCCTTTGACCCCGAACGTGCTGCGTAAGCGTATCAAGTTTTTGGCGCCGCTGCCGGGGAATAGAATAGCTAGTTAGATTTCCACCTCGTTTAGGTTCCCTTGCTTGATTCCTATCAAGTAAGCTTTTTTCTCATTTTTAGCTTCCTTGTAGTCTATCCCCCTTCTTTGTGTTTGTGTTCGGAAAACCCTTTTCATTTGTCGCTATGGCAAGTGAAGTTGCATTCGAATCAGTAACAAATGAGGAACAATTGAATTTCGCAGATTGGATTGCTTTTTATTGTTCTAATGAATTTGTGAGTGATCTTAGAGATATCCAAAAGTGACGGGTGTAAGGTTGGATGGATTTGATAAATTTTGTGCTTGTGTGGCTTTTATTCAATGATCATTGTTAGAATCAACTCCTTTTAGTGAGACCCTCTGGAAATGTTTTGAGAAAAGCCTCCTAAGCATAAACCATCAGTTGTCACAACTTGAGGAAATGGATAAGGATGATTTATCCAACCTTAGGCATCATGATCAAAATGACTTAGTTTTTAACAACATGGAACCTAAACCCGAACAAGATTGTGAGATGGTTATAGTTGAACTACTTAGTTGCATGCGTGGGATAGATTTCACCAAAACATATGACACGCGTGAGGAATCCTTTAGGCAAATAGAATATAGTGATCAAATTTTTGAGAATGATTCTTATGAATCGGACCAAGAATTTCAAATGGCTAAAGAAGGATTTGAGATACTTAGGAGTGTATTTGGGTTAGATCATACTAAAACACATGATGAACATTTAGGAGATCTAGACATAATGGAGAATGAGGTGGAAACTCCAAGCCCACAAGCCCTTCCATCACTTGAGGAACACACATCGCCTATAACTTACCCGGAAGAAGTAGAAGAGACTATAGGAACCCCGATTGATATAGAACCTTTGGACCAAATGCCACGAGAGAATGTAGGTTTAGATGCTTGTTGTCATGACATCTCTCTTAGTCCTAGGGAAGTTCCTAATTTTGATGAACCGGAGCCTCAACCAAAAACCTTACCCAATTTTTCGTCTTTAGATGTGAATCTTGGAATTGAATTAGGCCCCAATCCACCCATCAAAATAAATATTCCAGGTAGTTGCTTGATAAAGGTGGTAGACTCTAGGCCATGTAGAGTGGAAGCTAATATAGGAGTAACCCATGACCTTACACACTTATATCACCCATTCATGGTTGATAACAAGAAACATTATGGGTTTTAACCGGGTTTATTAGGTCAAGATGGATCCTTAACTAAGAATCTTTTGAAGTTGATAGAAGATGATCCATTTTTAGGAGAGAGATTTGATTCACCCGCTACACCCATAAAATTAGGTAAGGTTAGAATGAATGGAGCACACCCCTTTGAGCATATAAATCACCCATCACCCATCACCCTCTCCTCACATAGCAAATATCCACCCTAAGGGTGTGTATCGCTACTATCACCCGCACTTAAGCTTAAGTGTAGAAAAAACTTCCCCTTTATCCGTTAAATAAGGGTAGAGTCAAGCTCATGACTCGAACAAAAACAAGCGCTTCTTGGGAGGCAACCGATGCTTAATTGTTTGCTTGTTGTGTGTCGTATATCTTTTATTGATTATTTATTCTCATGTTTGAATTTGTAAAAATGCTTTATTTTGTCTTTAACCTCGTCTTAATTATATATAAAGGTATTTTACAAAAAGGATAAGTGTAGGGAAGATTACACACATTTTTAAAAGAACGTGAACATGAGAATTACGATTATTGAAAAGATATACATGTGTGTTTGTTAGAGTCAAATGCTTGTATCGAGTCATAATGGATGTTTTTGCAGAAATTTTTCCAGATTTTAAAGATAAAAATGTTCGAGAATTTTTTCCAAAAAATCGCAGACCAGTTTCTGTCAGGATAAACCTGACGGTGTCAGGATCGCAACCTGACGGCGTCAGGAGGAGCAGAAACAACTTACTACTTTTTCTCGTTTTATGTGCTACTTATAAATTTTTGGAATTTTCCAGGTCTTAAGTTTCTAGAAAATCTGTAAACATCCATTCCCCAAGCATTATATCCTAGTATAGTAGAGTCTTATATATATTGTTACCGCCAATTTTACGCGAAGGTTTCGTTTGTTTTCTTCAAGTGTGCAGGTTTTATTTATCAAGAAGAAGATACAAAAGATTGGAAGAAGCTTTCCACGCATAACATTCTTCTTCAAGAAAGATTTAACCACTACTTCACACGGATCCTACTGAGCTAATTAGGGGAGTATTAGTTTCTTTCGTTTTTAATTACCTTCCATTATCATAACTTTGATACTTTCGGGGAACATTGGGGACAATGTTCAGTTTAATTGTAGGGAGGGAAAATAAAATGGGAACTTTGAAACTATGCTTATCCTTGACCATCTGCCTTGTCCAATTTCATTTGTGTAATAAACCATGAGAAATGTTGGTTAGGGTAATTTTGGCACCAAATTAAAAAAATTTCATGACATGTAGTAGTGGGCCATTAGTCTTAATAAAACATCTCATGGATAGGCAATTATATGACTGGCACAAAAACCCTTTACCACTTAAATTCCACCCAAAATGTGAGGATCGCCCTTAGATTAGTAGGAATTAAAGCATTCATCTTTAATGCTTAGAGTGTGAATCGGTAGTATAATAGATTCTAGAACTTGTTTTGTGATGTATTCTGAGATCGCTAGTAAGACTACACTTGTGTAGTTAATAATAACTAAATGATAAGAGGCATTAGGATAACCCTTGTTTGATACCCGTAATATAATTACTTCTTCCACATCTGTTGAGTAATTCCCCTACACCCTTGCGTTGTACTCATCTTTAGTATATGATACCCCTAGTTAACCCCTCAGAGCCTATCCTTTTCGCGGTTCTCATGATGTTTCGGTTTTCCGGAATATCAATGAAGAGCATTGTTTACAATCCACCCCCAAATGTACACCCAAATCGCCTTAGCCTACCTTGTATGCACTCACTTTTAGTGCATTATTGTTATCATACTAAACCCTTAGTTCAATTATCTAGTTGCTTGCATAAGTTGCTAAGTTGAGTCATATCCTTTGTACACAGTTTTGGGACGATTGGAAGGGAACGTTAAATTCAAATTCCCTTTATTTGTGTAATAATGTACTCCAAGTGTTTTGATCTTTTCAATTCGGGTCAAATTAGTGTTAGAGTAATAAAAACTCAAGTGTAGGGATGTGCCTATAAATCCCTATTATTTTGATGTTATCGTAGAGGATGGTAGAGTAAAAGTGTATGAAAAAAAAATCCAAAAAAATAGAAAAAAAGAGAAAAAGAAAAAAAATAGAGTGATTCAAAATTTAAAAAAAAAAAAAAAAAAAAAAAAAAAAAAAAAAAAAAAAAAAACGTACGGGCTACCATCCTACATCTATCCTTAAATTTATGTTTGTTTGTTTCAGTTATCTAGAGTTTAGAGTGTCGAATCTTGGCTTAGCAACGCCATTCTTCTCATGCGTGTAACATAAATATTTTTGACTTGCCACCACTAAATCGCCTATCCCACCAAACCCTTTTGTTTCCCTACCATAAGTCTAACGTTACAACCCTTTAAAAGACCTCTTGGATAGTTTTTTCCTAGGTGCTTACGCCAAAGCGATGGAGGTTTGATCTAGTCTCAAGCCTATGGTAATCTATGTACTAGGACCGGTTAATGAGTGTTTATCTTCCATTTTCAACTTGATATATTTCATATACACCCGAGAGATGTGAGTATCCAAACACCCCTTGTGAGGTGCTAGTATGTAATTTTCGTGCTTATAATGACTTTTGCGGGGTTTATATGAGTTGTGAATTGTTCTAAACTAATGCTTCATGACCCCTAACTTATAAGATAATTGGCTAAAAGCACATTTGTTTGAGGACAAGCAAATACCAAGTGTAGGGATATTTGATAAGGATTTAAAAGGTACACTTTTAAGGGGTCATTTAAGCCCTTAATTGATCACTTTTGTATCCGTTACTACTTAATTTCGTTCCTTTTTACTTTTTAAGTCTCTTGAAGGTAAATTGCTGGAATGACACTTATTCGGATGAAAAGGCGTGAATATACGAAGAAAATAACCAAAGTCAAGAATCGAGAAACTCAAGCTGTTGGAACTGAAGGGGACAGCGTCAGCGTTTAACTGCGACACCGTCGCAACATGTTTTGTGACGACTCAGTAGCCAAATTGCTTATTTACAAGTGACGACATCAGGTTTTAAAAGAGTAGGGCGTCGCAGCTCAGACGGCCTAGATTTGATCCAGACGGCGTCAGAGACTGAAGGCGACGGCGTCACAGGCATAAGGTGACGCCGTCACAATGATAACGTGGCCAAGACGAAACCCTAATGACGGCGACCCGACGGCGTCACAATTAAAGAGTGACGCCGTCGCAGTTTGTAACACTATATATAGAATCCGAATTTTTCAGTTTTAGAGAGGTAGTTTTGTGGAGTAAAAACCTAAACCAAACCAAGGCTGTCTTGGGCAGTATCTTAGGTTCCATACCCTATTTTACAACAAGATAAGTGTTTTACTTCATTGATTCAATCATGTCTTCAATTATTTGTGTGTATGCTTGCATGTTCCCCATTTCCAGCTAATTTACTTGTGTGTTTGCTTAGATATATGAAACCTAGTTATTGAATATTGATTGGTTGTCTCTTATCTTAATTGTGATTGACCTAGTATTGCGATAGGTCATCCGTTGTATTATTAATGCTTGATTAATCTTTGTTGAACCTTAGCTTATAGTTACTAGTGGAATTGTAGGCTAAACATCCAAAGATCACCTTAGTGTTAAGTTTATGAATCCTAAAGACTTCGTAGTCATTAACCTTAGGTAAATTCAAAGAGTTAGGGATAAACGCATACCCTACGACCTTAGAAACACAATGCGTTAAGAATAAGGACGTGACAATTCAACCATCAATAGGAGATAACTAGGGAGTATTAACATGTAAGCAAATACATTTTTAACTATCATAAGAGCACACATCAATTAGACATAGACTACACTCACCTTAGATTAGATAATTAGATAAGTAGAAGTAATCGGTAGAAATACGAACCCCCAAATCCAATACCCCGAGATTCGTAATTTCCATTTTCTAAAAAAACATAAAAAAGATAAAAAATAATCTTCCTCAACCCCAACCTTAGCGTAGTAATTTCTCACTAGCATTCCTATTCCCCTAGAGAACGATATCAATACCCGTGGCTTACCCTAATACTACACTACAGCAATTAGGTTCACTGCCTAGGGTGTTATAAAACTTGCTCGATGAAAAGGAAGTTTCTTTGACCCCGAACGCGCTGCGTAAGCGTATCAGGAGTGCAGGTGCAACATCTTTCTTTGGCAACGTCTGCTCATGTTGCTTAAGCATAGTATGTAATTCATTTATAGTCTTCCCAATGTTGTGCATATTAAAGTTCTGTACAAACCAAATGTACTCTTTAGAGAGACCAATTAGGATCAAACTAACTTTGTAGTTCAGAGTAACTGGGTGACCAAGACGTTCCAAATTGTCAATTTATCTCTTCATCTTTAGAACATACGAGCTAACCGATTGACCCTCTTCCTGCTTGCAAGCGTGAATTTCACGTGCAGTTTATAGAAGCTCTTGTTGTGCCTGTTGGGAGAACATAGACTTCAACTCCTAAAGCATGTCATAAGCACCAAGATGAGTTAGATTTCATTAGATATCTAACTCCATGGTCATGAGCATGAAGTCAGCTATATCCTTTGAGCCTTTGACCCAAGCAGTGTGAGCTACAAGAGCCTCAGGAGGGATAGGGTGGCCAGGAGTTGCAACAGGTGCAGCAGGTATAGGATGCTCCAAATAAGTTTCCTTATATTCAGCTGATAGTATAATGTGAAGCTTACGATACCAATCAATGAAGTTAGGTCCAGTGAGTTTTTGTTTCTCAAAGAAACTCCTAAGTACCGAACTTTGTCCGACTGAAGTAGTCATCTACAATTTTGAAAAGTTTAAATAATTAGTATTTTCGATAATTACATTCTTAAAAGAATTAACTACCCAATTAATTACTAATAAGTCTAAGAGCCATCTTGCACTCCCACTTATTTACCAGAGGTCTGACCAGTGAGTAACTAAATAGGACAAGAGGTAAGCGACGAGCGTTAATTGCATAATGCAACTCTTAGACTTTATGAGACTGCTAAAGCATTAGTAACAAGTAATAATTTCAAAAGCATGTTTAGTTATCATCTTATGCCTCGGGTTCAAGGTCTGACCAATCCAACTCGAAATAAGTCGACCAAGTATGAACTTGAAAAAATAACCAAAGGTCTGACCTAAGTGAAATAATTACCATGGGTTGGAAAGGCCCTGAGGTCTGACCAGAGAAGTCAATCCAAATGCACGTGTTCATAGTTGGATGGCATAGACTTAAAATTAATAAATAGGTATGCACATAAAATATGGTAAAAGTCATGTACAAAGAAGCATGCAAAACAACTTTGTAACACTTATTTTAAAAACTTTTGGTAATGACACTATAGTGATCATCATGGTTCACGGTAGCTCCAATCGAACTCGCAAGGAGGCAGAAGACCATGTCAGCGCTAAGCAATAATCGGAAATCCTTAAGGTGTGACTGTGCACACCTCCTTAAACCCCCTTTATAGTTTGTTCTAGTGGGTGAGCCGTACATCCCAAGTGTCCATAGCGTCTAGTTTTTAAATTCATGAAAAACTTGTTTCAAGAGTTTAGGTCACTTTATTTTACAAAAACAATTTTTCACGAATCAAATAGCAGGTCACAATGAGCATGATATTTAGGCGTGTAAATAAAGACATTAGAACAAAAAGTGGATTTGGCTACACCCAATAAGTGTGACAATATACATATAGTCACACATGATTTTTCGAGTGTGTGTGACTAAAGGTCGCGTAACCGTAGGGTACCTACGGTCACATGTTTGAGTTATTTTTAGTCTCTATTACAAAACAGTAACCAAAACCTTAACATGTGTGACTAATTAGGTACAAATTTAGTTGGATTAATCAGTATTAGTGACCATAAACACTGTATAGTCACACAAAACATTTTTTTTTTTGTATATTTAGTCACATACAATTAAGCAAAAAGTGGCCAAAAGTGTTAATAAGTGTGACCATATGATGTTTAAAGTGAAGAAATGTGTATTTTGTGTGACTACTGTTCATCCAATGGCCACTTGAATTTTATGTTTGTGTGGCATTTTGTAATATTTAGTCACACAAATCATGTTTGTTTTGGGTATTTAGTCACATACAATTAAGCATAAAGTGACTAAAAGTGTTAATAAGTGTGACCATATGCTATTTAAAATAAAGAAATGTGTATTTTGTGTGACTATTGATCATCCAATGGCCACATGAATTTTATGTTTGTGTGGCCTTTTGTAACATTTAGTCACACAAAGCATGTTTCTTTTGGGTATTTACTCACATACAATTAAGCATATAATGGCCAAAAGTGTTAATAAGTGTGACCATATGCCGTTTAAAGTGAAGAAATGTGTATTTTGTGTGACTATTGATCATCAAATGGCCACATGAATTTGGTTTTTGTGTGGCATTTTGTAATATTTAGTCACACAAAGCATTTTTTTTGGGTATTTAGTCACATACAATTAATCATAAAGTGGCTAAAAGTGTTAATAAGTGTGACCATATGGTGTTTAAAGTGAAGAAATGTGTATTTTGTGTGACTATTGATCATCCAATGGCCACATGAATTTTATGTTTGTGTGGCATTTTCTAACATTTAGTCACACAAAGCATGTTTCTTTTGGGTATTTAGTCACATACAATTAAGCATAAAGTGGCCAAAAGTGTTAATAAGTGTGACCATATGGTCTTTAAAGTGAAGAAATGTGTATTTTGTGTGACTATTATTCATTCAATGGCCACTTGAATTTTATGTTTGTGTGGCCATTTGTAATATTTAGTAACACAAAGCATGTTTATTTTGGGTATTTAATCACACACAATTAAGCAAAAAGTGGTCAAAAGTGTTAATAAGTGTGACCATATGCTGTTTAAAGTGAAGAAATGTGTATTTTGTGTGACTATTGTTAATCCAATGGTCACATGAATTTTATGTGTGTGTGGCCTTTTGTAATATTTAGTCACACAAAGCATGTTTGTTTTGGGTATTTAGTCACATACAATTAAGCATATAGTGGCCAAAAGTGTTAATAAGTGTGACTATATGCTGTTTAAAGTGAAGAAATGTGTATTTTGTATGACTATTGTTCATCCAATGGTCACATGAATTTTTAGTTTGTGTGGTATTTTGTAATATTCAGTCACACATCGAATTATACAAAGAGTGACCAATAATGTTGATAAGCGTGACCATATTATGTGAGTTCATCTTTTAGTCACAGGGTTGCTACTGCTAGTACTAAGTTAGTACTGCTGGAGCAGAGTTACTACTGCTAGTACTAAGTTAGTACTGCTAGAGCAGAGTTACTACTGCCAGTACTAACTTAGTACTGCTGGAGTGCTGCTGGAATAAGTATACATATACAGAATTAAAAACAAAATGTAATTTCAAATTGAATAAAACTCAAATGTATATAAATGAACCAAATATAGAATTGTAATGTCGTACATAATCAAATTCTCAACTACCATAATTTACTTATACATCTGCAAAGGATGTCCAGGTGCAACTCGTGCTAGCTGTGCTGAAGCCTGACACTGGAGATCAATAAGAGCTTTCTCAATGTTGTGGGGCATGGCTGAACGCATTTGAATCAACGGTCGGGGATTGAAAACCTTTGACAGAAAGTGAAAATATGTTATAATGATTTACTTATACATTAATATGGTGAAATAAAGGAACATATCAACATGGTGAAAGTATAAGATACATACAATGCCTTAGTCTGACACATGGAAACAAGTCCATGAATAAACCGCCCAACTGCCTATTCGTTGTACCTGGAATAGTTAATTATTGTCCAGTAGTTAACAGTTCCACCATTGATCACTTTCTGTATAGAACAAAATATGAGTTATTATTAAAAATTTAGACAGAACATCAGAATATATTCAAAATTTTAAAATGGCTAATGAAGAGAAATTCACCAGATCAATCATGTTCCACTGACCGACAGATGGATTAACCTCAGATGTATGCCCTGACTCGTGATAGCGCAGCTGAAAATGAAACCAAAGAGTAAGTTAATATGGATATCAGGAATAATTGACATTACCACAATTAAGCACCTAAAAAGTGTGAGCTTACAGGTGGCGGTGGTAAAACTCGGGCCTTAAATAATGGTGGGCAGCTCTGTTACATTCATTTCAAAATCCTTGCTTACTAGAGGATCCTTATTGTACTTTTTTTTTCATTGTCTGCAAAAGCCAACGAACAAGTAAACAAGAACTATTTATACTGAAATGAGAAAATTGTAAACGTTATACAGTATTAGTTCATGAAATGTCAAAAATCATACATTGTCTATGTTATCCTCCCTATCTTTTGGCTGTTGGCATGTTGCCCTTAGGAACTGAGTCACTTGTCTTTCATTCAGCTTTAGAGCGTATCTTTAACCAGGAGTAACCCAACATATCTAAAACTACACACATCGAAACAAGCGAAAGTTACAATAATTAGTTTTTGATATAAGAAGTTTTCTTTTGAATCCCAACAGCAAAAGAGATTTTATATGTACACAAAGAGTAACGATATAGATATAAGAAGTTTTTGATCAACAAAAGTGTAATAGCTGACTTGAAAATCGATTATAATTATCGTGTTCAGCTTTTGCTTTCATAATAAACATCCTCTTGAAAAACCTGACATCCTCTTGAAAAACTTTCAAGAAAACGATAATCATTTACCTCAACTTTGCAAATAAAATACTCAGAATGGTTCATGTATGCTAAGTAAAGTGTTTTTTATGAATTTCAGCAAGTATAAGAGGTTTAAGAAGTTTTCAAACAACAAAAGTATAAAGGGCCAGACCTCCATTGGAAGATAAGTACTTTTTAGAAGCAGACTCTCGGGTCAAGCCAAGTATGACTACTTCTACTATATCTAAACATGAGTAGAACGCAAACAAAATGTATCTGGCCTTCATTGACCAGCAAGAAACTTGAGGGTCTGAACATACAAGTATATGAAGGGCTATGTACTTAAATGACAATGGCAACAACTCAAATCAGCATCCCAAACCCCATTGTTACCTTAAAAAAAGAGGTCAGGGTTGAGTATGTACTCGACCAAGAAAAACATGCCCATTTACTAAAAAGTATAATAGAGATATCTGCAAAAAGCCACGCACTATGCCAGACCTTTAAAGAGCCACAAATAAAACAATCAATAGAGATTGGCAAGTGACAGAGTACACTAGATGATAGTGGTAGCCATTATCTCTATAGTAAGATTATTAAAAAAAGCTAAGAGCCAAAAAATCCAAAACTGACTCATATTTACATTATTATAAGATACATATTGATAACATCAAATAGTCTTGAATATTAAGTGTTAATTTCCCCTAATAATGCTCGTATTTTATATCATTTATATGGATTTACACTTGTTTTCCTTTATATTTCACTTTCAGGTAAATTACGAGCATTGAAGTTAAAGAGACGCAGATTTGGAGATTTATATGAGATTTATGATAGTATGCCCACTGTCAAGAAGCTATGGTGTAACTCCACTCTCACATTACGCCATAGCTAGTCCGTGACTCAGAAGGCCAACTCAGCAGCAGATTACGGTGTAACTTCCACTAAGGATTACGTCGTAACCCATTAGGTCAAAAGATGTTCCACGCCGCTATAAGCTACGCCGTAACTCCTTCCAATGATTACGGCGTAATCATGTCATTTGTAACATGTACTGAAGATACGACGTAACTTATCCCATGTGTTACGCCGTAACCAGCTATTACGAGAGCATTATTATGGAAATATTAAGGTTACGGCGTAACTCTCAACTTAAGTTACGCCGTAACTAGATCTCGCCTATAAATACAAACCCTAATTTCTGCATTTCACATCATTCACTCCACACCAAAAAGCAGAGAACGTAAGTAGGGGTCCAAAGGCATATCTTGAAGAGCATACGGAGCCATCTCCAAGGGAGAAATCACTCCCTAACGATAAGCATTAGCGATTATCTTTTCTTTTACTTTTGATTCATGTATTTCATTATGTCAAACATTGAATGGATTGTTTCTTTTAATATGATCGGCTAAGCACCTTTGGTTCTAGCCTAGTTATGATTCCTTAATTGTTTTGTTTACATTTACATTGCTTCCGTATAATTGTTTCTAGTGTATGCATGCATAGTTCGTTGGTAGCTACCCTTGTTTCGGTAGTTTTGAATGGCGGTAGTGTCTAGTTGCTTAGGAGAATTGACCAACTGACCCTAAGTAGGTAGATTGAGTGGGAAGGGTAAGAATTGAACAACTGACGACCCTTCTTCACTTGTGTGAACTGACCAAATGATCACTTGCCGTTTGGATGAACTTAAGAAGTTAGGGATGAGTGTCTAAGATGTTAGCGCCCGGGCACTCATTATTACGAATCTTGCATGTAGCAGAACTTAATGACTTGGCTTAGGGGACTAAAAACAACTGTGTTAATACAAATAAATCGTAAAAACGTTTATTTATATTTAGCGATCTCTTTGTGTTTTGTTGATAACAAATATAAAGTTATCATAAGTAAAATTATAAGGATACATGTTATTTTTGTAAAGCATTTACATGTATAATCATTTAACATTAATTGTTGTAATAATTCATTTTGTGTAATAGTTTATTAGGATGGGTAAAACCCATAACCCATGACCCATACCCATGGAGCATATCCATAACCCATGAAGCTAACCCATGACCCATTGACTAGATGCATTGCATCTTCTAGATACATTTTATCTATTTGGATACCCATGATCCAAAGTCCATGACCCATGACCCATGATCCATGACCCATAACCCAAGTAGGAGGAGCATCCTACGGATCCCCCAATTTACCCTGGACGAATCCCTCATGTAAGGGATCCGTGGGATCCGAGGAACAGTAGTGATTTTTTGCCTATAAATAGTGAGCCATTTCTTCATTGTAAACTCACCCCTCTTCTTAAAAACTCTCTCATATACTATTTCTCTCTCCTAATCTCAGATGTCTTGATCTATATAGTAGTTCTTCTTTCTTTTGTTGTGATTCTCATATAGGTCCTTCTCAAAGGCGAGATCATGAGATACTACAAGTCATCCAAGCAAGGGGTCCTTGATTGATTTGTTCCTCCACAAGATTTCTGTAGCAAGATCTTGTATTTCATATTTCACATAGTTGTTGTGTTATAGTTGTGTTGGTTTGGTCCTCCGTGTTAAGGACTCGGTATTTAGCTTTGTACCAGAAAAATGGTAAGCAACGTCGTGAAGGCTTCTCCGCTGAGTTGAAGGATTTTGTTGACATAGTGCTTGAACTCCTGAGTAGGTGACTTGGGGAGTGTATTAGGGCAAGGAAGGTGTCCTTGTAGCCGAACCACTATAAATCGGTTGTGTCATTTCTATCCTTTACTTTACTTACTTTCATGGCTTACATTACTTATTGCTTTATACTTTCTATCCATCCATACGAATTCACATAAGATCGAATCTAAAGTTTTTGAAACTAACTTAAAATTGGCAAAACTATTCACCCCCCCCCCCCACTTCTAGTTTTCCACAATTGGCATCAAGAGCAAGGTTTACAAAAGTTTTAAAGTAAATCGTATTTTAAAAACTTTTCGATCACAATGGGTTCTGAAAATTATAAAGAAGGGCAATATATGCAACAACCTCCACTACTTGAAACTAATGGTTTTATTTATTGGAAAAATAGATTCGAAACTTATGTTAAGTCAAAAGATATTGATCTTTGGTACATCATTGTTGAAGGTGACTTTGAAGCCACTACAAAAGATGATAAAACCGGAAATCTAATTAACACACCTCATGATCAACTCTCCGATCATCAAAAGAAAAAGCTTTCCAAAAATAGTGAAGCTAAAATGGATTTATACAATGGTTTACCCAAAAAAGAATTCGAAATAATTTCTATGCTTAAAACCTCTAAAGAAATTTGGAATTCTTTAGTTGTAACTCATCAAGGAAATCAACAAGTTAAAAACAATAAAATAGATTTGTTTTTTCAACAATATGAACAATTTTCAATATCGGATGAGGATACTATAGATAATTCTTTTGCTAAATATAATACTATAATTACATCATTACAAGCACTTGATGAGTCTTTCTCTAGTTCATGAAATGTCAAAAATCATACATTGTCTATGTTATCCTCCCTATCTTTTGGCTGTTGGCACGTTGCCTTTAGGAACTGAGTCACTTGTCTTTCATTCAGATTTAGAGCGTATCTTTAACCAGGAGTAACCCAACATATCTAAAACTACACACATCGAAAAAAGCGAAAGTTACAATGAATTAGTTTTTGATATAAGAAGTTTTCTTTTGAATCCCAACAGCAAAAGAGATTTTATATGTAGACAAAGAGTAACGATATAGATATAAGAAGTTTTTTATCAACAAAAGTGTAATAGCTGACTTGAAAATCGATTATAATTATCGTGTTCAGCTTTTGCTTTCATAATAAACATCCTCTTGAAAAACCTGACATCCTCTTGAAAAACTTTCAAGAAAACGATAATCATTTACCTCAACTTTGCAAATAAAATACTCAGAATGGTTCATGTATGCTAAGTAAAGTGTTTATTATGAATTTCAGCAAGTATAAGAGGTTTAAGAAGTTTTCAAACAACAAAAGTATAAAGGGCCAGACCTCCATTGGAAGATAAGTACTTTTTAGAAGCAGACTCTCGGGTCAAGCCAAGTATGACTACTTCTACTATATCTAAACATGAGTAGAACGCAAACAAAATGTATCTGGCCTTCATTGACCAGCAAGAAACTTGAGGGTCTGAACATACAAGTATATGAAGGGCTATGTACTTAAATGACAATGGCAACAACTCAAATCAGCATCCCAAACCCCATTGTTACCTTAAAAAAAGAGGTCAGGGTTGAGTATGTACTCGACCAATAAAAACATGCCCATTTAGTAAAAAGTATAATAGAGATATCTGCAAAAAGCCACGCACTATGCCAGACCTTTAAAGAGCCACAAAGAAAACAATCAATAGAGATTGGCAAGTGACAGAGTACACTAGATGATAGTGGTAGCCATTATCTCTATAGTAAGATTAATAAAAAAAGCTAAGAGCCAAAAAATCCAAAACTGACTCATATTTACATTATTATAAGATACATATTGATAACATCAAATAGTCTTGAATATTAAGTGTTAATTTCCCCTAATAATGCTCGTATTTTATATCATTTATATGGATTGATAACGCTACACGCGTCGTTCGGGGTCAAGGAAACTTCCTTTTCTTCGAGCAAGTTTTATAACACCCTAGGCAGTGAACCTAATCGTTGTAGTGTAGTAATTAGGGTAAGCCACGGGTATTGATATCGTTCTCTAGGGGAATAGGAATGCTAGTAGGGAGTTACTACGCTAAGGTTAAGGTTGAGGAAGATTATTTTTTTTATCTTTTTATATTTTATGAAAATGGAAAGGTACGAATCTCGGGTATTGGATTTGGGGGGTTGGTATTTCTACCGATTACTCTAGTAATATCTAATTATCTAAACTAAGGTTGTGGGAGTCTATGTCTAATTAATGTGTGCTCGTATGATAGTTTAAAGATGTGTTTACTTAGTTTGTATTACTCTTTAATTATCTCCTATTGATGGTTGAGTGTCACGTCTTATTCCTAGTTGCGTTGTGTTTCTAAAGTTGTAGGGTATGCGTTTCTCCCTAACTCTTTGAAATTACCAAAGGGTCTTGTCTACAAATCCACGTAGAGATTATAGACTCCTACTCTAAGGCACTCTTCGGATGTTTTAGCCTACAATCACTCAGGTAATCATACTCTAAGGTTCACAAAGATGAATCAAGCATTAAGTACACAACGAATGACCTATCGCATTACTAGATCATTAATCAACTAAGATAAGAAACAACCAATCAATATTCAATAATTAAGTTTCATACTTCCTAAGCAAACACACAAATAAATTAGCCGGACATGGAGAACATGCAAGCATACACACAAATAATCAAAGACATAATTGAATTAATGAAGCAAAGACTTATCTTGGTGTAAGATAGGGTTAAAAACCCTAAAATACTGTACAAGACACCTTAGGTTCGGTTTTAGGTTTTTACTCCAAAGACTCTCCACACAAAGACTGAAAAATTCGGATTCTATATATAAGATTACAATTGCGACGGCGTCACCTTATGTTTAGTGACGCCGTCGTGTCGCCGCCATTAGGGTTTCGTCTTGGCCACGTTAACCTTGCGACGGCGTCACCTTATGTCCGTGACGCCGTCCTCTTCAGCTTCTGACGTCGTCTGGATCGCATCTAGGCCGTCTGAGTAGCGACGGCCTACTCTTTCACACTAGACGCCGTCTCTTGAAAACACGAGTTTTGAGTTTTGACCCGTCGCAACAATTCTCCGACGGCGTCGCAAATAGAACCTGACGCCGTCGCCTTCTACATTCAGCAACTGTGAGTGTCTGATTTCGACTTTGGCCATTTTCTTCATATATTCGCGCCTTTCTGTCCAAATAAGTGTCATTCAAGCATTTTGCCTTCACGAGACCTAAAAAGTGAAAAGGAACGATATTAAGCAATAACGGATACAAAAGTGATCAAATAAGGACTTAAACGACCCCTCAAAATGGTACCTTTTAAAACCTTATCAAATATCCCTACACTTGTTATTTGCTTGTCCTCAAGCAAATGTGCTTTTAGCCAATTAATTTGTAAGTTAGGGGTCATTCAGCATTAATTCAAAATGGTCCACAACACATATAAGCCCCGCAAAAATCATAACAAGCACGGAAATTACATACTAGCACCTCACATGGGGTGTTTGGATACTCACATCTCTCTCAGGTGTATAAATGAAATATAGCAATATAGGAAATGGAAGATAAACACTCATTAACCGGTCCTAGTACATAAATTACCATAGGCTTGAGAATAGATCAAACCTCCATCGCTTTGGCGTAAGCACTTAGGAAAGACTATCAAAGAGGTCTTTAAAGGGTTGTAACGTTAGGCTTACGGTAGGGAAATAAGGGTTTGGTGGGATATGCTATTTAGTGGTGGTAAGTCAAAAATCTTTATGTTAACTGCATATGAAGAATGGCATTGCTAAGCCAAGACTCGACACTTCTAAACTCTAGATAACTGAAATAAACAAACATAAATTTAAAGGATAGATGTAGGATGGTAGCCCGTATTTTTTTTTTTTTTTTTTTTTTTTTTTTATCACTCTATTTTTTTCTTTTCTCTTTTTCTATTTTTTTTTCGATTTTTTTTTTTTTTTTTTTTTTTTTTTTTTTTTTTTTTTTTTTAATACACTTTTACTCTACCATCCTCTACGATAACATCAAAATACTAGGGATTTACAGGGACATCCCTACACTTGAGTTTTTATTACTCTAACACTAATTTGACCCGAATTGAAAAGATCAAAACACTTGGGGTACATTATTACGCAAACAAAGGGAATTTGAATTTTTAACGTTCCCTTCCCGTCATTTCATAAACTTTAACTTTTCCCATGAATCCCAATCGTCCCAAAACTGTATACAAAGGATATGACTCGACTTAGCAACTTATGCAAGCAACTAGATAATTGAACTAAGGGTTTGGGGTGATAACAAATAGTTGCACTAAAAGTGAGTGCATAAGGGGTAGGCTAAGGCGATTTGGGTGTATATTTGGGGGTGGGGTGTAAACAATGCTCTTCATTGATATTCCGGAAAAACCGAAACATCACGAGAACCGCGAAAAGGATAGGCTCTGAGGGGTTAACTAGGGGTATCGTGTACTAAAGATGAGTACAACGCAAAAGGGTGTGGGGGAATTACTCAACCGATGTGGAAGAAGTAATTATATTACAGGTATCAAACAAGGGTTATCCTAATGCCTCTTATCATTTAGCCTCACTTGCGATCTCGGAATGCATCACAAAACAAGTTCTAGAATCTATTATACTACCGGTTCACACTCTAAGCATTAAAGATGAATGCTTTAATTCCTACTAATCTAAGGGCGATCCTCACATTTTGGGTGGAATTTGGGTGGTAAAGGGTTTTTGTGCTAGTCATGCAACTTCCTATCCATGAGACGCTTTTGTTAAGACTAATGGCCCACTCCTATATGTCATGGAAAATTTTAAATTTGGTGCCAAAATTACCCTAACCGACATTTTCTCATGGTTTATTACACAATCACAATTGGACAAAGCAAATAATCAAGGATAAGCATAGTTTCAAAGTTCCCGTTTTATTTTCCCTCCCTACACTTAAACTGAACATTGTCCCCAATGTTCCCCGAAAGTATCAAAGTTATGATAAAAGAAGGTAATTAAAAACGAAAGAAACTAATACTCCCCTGATTAGCTCGGTAGGATCCGTGTAAAGTGGTGGTTAAATTCTTTTCAAGAAGAATTATTGCGTGAAAAGCTCCTTCCAATCTTTTGTAACTTCTTCTTGACAAACTAAACCTGCAAACTTGAAGAAAACAAACGAAACCTTCGCGTAAAATCGGCGGTAATAATATATATAAGACTCGATTTATACTAGGATATAATGCTTGTGGAATGAATGTTTACAGAATTTTTAAGAAAATTAAGACCTGGAAAATTCCAAAAATTTATAAGTAGCTCAGAAAACGAGAAAAAGTAATCTGATGTTTTTACTCCTTCCTGACGCCGTCAGGTTGCAATCCTGACGCCGTCAGGTTATCCTGACAAAAACTGGTCTGCGATTTTCTGGAAAAATTTCTGGGAAATTTACATCTTTAGAATCTGGAAAAATTTCTGCAAAACATTCATTATGACTCGATACAAGCATTTGACTCGAACAAACAAACATATATATCTTTTAGTTAATTGTTATTCTCATGTTTACGTTTCTTTTGAAAACGTGTGTAATCCTCCCTACACTTATCCCTTATGTAAAATACCTTTATATGTAATTAAGACGAGGTTAAAAACAAAATAAAGCATTTTACAAATTCAAACATGAGGATAAACAATTAATAAAAGATATATGACACTAACAAGCAAACAATTAAGCATGGGTTGCCTCCCACGAAGCGCTTTTCTTTATTAAAGAGTCTTGTAGCTAGACTCGTAGTCGTACTCGTACGTTTTCTCACCATTGCCCTCTTTATGGCCTTCAATGGGGGATTTCATGTTGTAGAAGTGCCCTAAAATGCGCTTCTCTAAGAGTTCATCTTCTCCCCATTCGGTCCTGTATTCCGGTCCTAGGTTCAAACAATCCTTGTAGAATCCGAAAATCTTAGCCATAACATAATCAACACCTTTCTCCCTATCCTCATCATTCCTATAATAGACCGATAGTTTAAGTTCCTTTTCATCATTAGAGAGTGATGAAAATTTCTCAATCTTAAACGGCATTTGGTAAGCTATGTCATCGGTCTTATTCTTGAACCGCACTACTCCTAATGAGGGGTCATAGGTCATCCTGGTGCTTTCTATGAAAGGTTTTCCTAGAATAACATGGGACAAACTAGGGTCTATGGCCGTGCTAATATCATCCACAACTATGAAGTCCGTAGGAAACGTGAAACTACCTACATAAACGGGCAATCCCTTAACTCTACCAAGAAAATTGCAACTAACATTAGGATCATTGGGATCTTGCCTAGTTGGAATAGGCTTCTTCAATATCCAATTGTAGTAGGTGCTAGTCATTATGTTGATTGGGGACTTGCGATCAATGTAAGCTTTTGCCAAAAAAAGGTGTCCTATGACACATGGTATGTTAAGATTCCAAGGGTTCCCAAACTTAATTCGAGGACTTTTTCTAACATACATGTGACGGAGGTCACGCACTAAGTGAGGGTGGCGAGATAGTTCTTCGTCCGTAGGAAATTTGTTGAAATAGTCAATGTCTACTTCATCTATTTCCTCGGGTATTTCCTCATCCACTAGTGTATAGTCCTCTTCGTCATTTGTTTCATCAGGTTCAACTAATGCGATGGTATTGACGAATTGGACATACTTTAGCTTGCTTGGATCCTTAATCTCTATGCCTGAAGGCTCGGGAGTTGAGATAGCACTAACCTTCTTATCACTATTAGCTATGGCTTTCAAAAGGTTGTCTATTTTCCTATCCATCTCGGCTTGTTGATTATTAAAGCGGTCCGAGAGCTTAGCTATTTGGGTTTCTTGGGATGTAACTAGGTTTTGCAACATCCCTTCGATGTTTTGTTGGTTAGGACCGTTAGGTGGGGGCCATGAGAAATCATTAGAAGTGAATTCTTTGGTTTGTCCCCAATAAAAGTCGGGCTTGTTTTTCCATGCTTCACGGGTTTCATTGAAATTCCTAGGTCCGGGTGTTGTAGGGAATCTTCCTCCCACTCCATTAATACGCGAGGATGCGTAATCAACAGAAGCGTGCTCGGGGGATCGGGTGCTATTACGCGTGTTATGAGGATCACAAAACGGCTCACATGAAGAGGAAGCTTTGTTCACATGGTGTGAAGACTTAGGATTTTCGTAGGAACTCATGAGGAATTTAACCTGATCTTCAAGTTCGATCATCCTACGGTCGGGAGGAGGCAAGGAGATTGCCTTGACGGTTTTGGGCAGCTCACGGGGGTCATCCCAACTTTCGTTGTCATAGAGGGCAAGATCCTCTATTATTTCCCATGATTCTTCTGCGGTGAGATCACTAAGTTTTCCACCGGCCGCTTGGTCAATGGATCGCTTAGTGGGAAAGTTGACATGATCATAAAAGATTTGGACTTGGAGCCAAAGATCAATGCCGTGATGAGGGACTTTATGAAGTAAGTCCTTGAATTGGGTCCATGCTTCGTAGAGAGATTCACCTTGACGTTGTTGGAACATCAAGATGTCATTCCTAAGCTTAGTGGTTCTCCCCGGTGGGAAAAATTGAGCAAGGAAGCGAGAAGTAAGATCATCCCAACTTGAGATGGAGCCGGCGGGAAGTCGCTCAAGCCAATTACTAGCTTGGTCCCGTAGAGAGAATTGGAAAAGACGCAGGCGCGTGGTCTCCCGAGTAGTAGCATCAAGGTCGATGGAATCGACGATTTTGAGGAAATCCCTCAGATGCAGATTTGGATCTTCGGAACGAAGTCCATGGAATGCACATCCGTTTTGCACCAACCGGATGGTGTCGGATCGCAGGGCCGTAGTTTGGGCTTGGTCGGGAAGCTCAATGGTGTTCCTATAGCCTAAGTGGCTTGGTCTTGAGTATTCACCAAGAGTACGGGCTCTTGGCGGGTCATTTGGTGGTATGTTGATGAATGGTAGTGGGTTATCACCTTCCATGATGAAAAGTGATGGAATTACGAACAAAGGTTACGAAGAAGGGGGATAGACTAAGAGAAATCTAAAAATAAGAAAAATTTACTTGATAGGAATCAAGCAAAGAAACCTAAACGAGGTGGACTACTAACTAGCTATTCTATTCCCCGGCAACGGCGCCAAAAACTTGATAACGCTACACGCGTCGTTCGGGGTCAAGGAAACTTCCTTTTCTTCGAGCAAGTTTTATAACACCCTAGGCAGTGAACCTAATCGTTGTAGTGTAGTAATTAGGGTAAGCCACGGGTATTGATATCGTTCTCTAGGGGAATAGGAATGCTAGTAGGGAGTTACTACGCTAAGGTTAAGGTTGAGGAAGATTATTTTTTTTATCTTTTTATATTTTATGAAAATGGAAAGGTACGAATCTCGGGTATTGGATTTGGGGGGTTGGTATTTCTACCGATTACTCTACTAATATCTAATTATCTAAACTAAGGTTGTGGGAGTCTATGTCTAATTAATGTGTGCTCGTATGATAGTTTAAAGATGTGTTTACTTAGTTTGTATTACTCCTTAATTATCTCCTATTGATGGTTGAGTGTCACGTCTTATTCCTAGTTGCGTTGTGTTTCTAAAGTTGTAGGGTATGCGTTTCTCCCTAACTCTTTGAAATTACCAAAGGGTCTTGTCTACAAATCCACGTAGAGATTATAGACTCCTACTCTAAGGCACTCTTCGGATGTTTTAGCCTACAATCACTCAGGTAATCATACTCTAAGGTTCACAAAGATGAATCAAGCATTAAGTACACAACGAATGACCTATCGCATTACTAGATCATTAATCAACTAAGATAAGAAACAACCAATCAATATTCAATAATTAAGTTTCATACTTCCTAAGCAAACACACAAATAAATTAGCCGGACATGGAGAACATGCAAGCATACACACAAATAATCAAAGACATAATTGAATTAATGAAGCAAAGACTTATCTTGGTGTAAGATAGGGTTAAAAACCCTAAAATACTGTACAAGACACCTTAGGTTCGGTTTTAGGTTTTTACTCCAAAGACTCTCCACACAAAGACTGAAAAATTCGGATTCTATATATAAGATTACAATTGCGACGGCGTCACCTTATGTTTAGTGACGCCGTCGTGTCGCCGCCATTAGGGTTTCGTCTTGGCCACGTTAACCTTGCGACGGCGTCACCTTATGTCCGTGATGCCGTCCTCTTCAGCTTCTGACGTCGTCTGGATCGCATCTAGGCCGTCTGAGTAGCGACGGCCTACTCTTTCACACTAGACGCCGTCTCTTGAAAACACGAGTTTTGAGTTCTGACCCGTCGCAACAATTCTCCGACGGCGTCGCAAATAGAACCTGACGCCGTCGCCTTCTACATTCAGCAACTGTGAGTGTCTGATTTCGACTTTGGCCATTTTCTTCATATATTCGCGCCTTTCTGTCCAAATAAGTGTCATTCCAGCATTTTGCCTTCACGAGACCTAAAAAGTGAAAAGGAACGATATTAAGCAATAACGGATACAAAAGTGATCAAATAAGGACTTAAACGACCCCTCAAAATGGTACCTTTTAAAACCTTATCATGGATTTACGCTTGTTTTCCTTTATATTTCACTTTCAGGTAAATTACGAGCATTGAAGTTAAAGAGACGCAGATTTGGAGATTTATATGAGATTTATGATAGTATGCCCACTGTCAAGAAGCTATGGCGTAACTCCACTCTTACATTACGCCATAGCTAGTGCGTGACTCAGAAGGCCAACTCAGCAGCAGATTACGGTGTAACTCCCACTAAGGATTACGTCGTAACCCATTAGGTCAAAAGATGTTCCACGCCGCTATAAGCTACGCCGTAACTCCTTCCAATGATTACGGCGTAATCATGTCATTTGTAACATGTACTGAAGATACGGCGTAACTCATCCCATGTGTTATGCCGTAACCAGCTATTACGAGAGCATTATTATGGAAATATTAAGGTTACGGCGTAACTCTCAACTTAAGTTACGCCGTAACTAGATCTCGCCTATAAATACAAACCCTAATTTCTGCATTTCACATCATTCACTCCACACCAAAAAGCAGAGAACGTGAGTAGGGGTCCAAAGGCAGATCTTGAAGAGCATACGGAGCCATCTCCAAGGGAGAAATCACTCCCTAACGATAAGCATTAGCGATTATCTTTTCTTTTACTTTTGATTCATGTATTTCATTATGTCAAACATTGAATTGATTGTTTCTTTTAATATGATCGGCTAAGCACCTTTGGTTCTAGCCTAGTTATGATTCCTTAATTGTTTTGTTTACATTTACATTGCTTCCGTATAATTGTTTCTAGTGTATGCATGCATAGTTCGTTGGTAGCTACCCTTGTTTCGGTAGTTTTGAATGGCGGTAGTGTCTAGTTGCTTAGGAGAATTGACCAACTGACCCTAAGTAGGTAGATTGAGTGGGAAGGGTAAGAATTGACCAACTGACGACCCTTCTTCACTTGTGTGAACTGACCAAATGATCACCTGCCGTTTGGATGAACTTAAGAAGTTAGGGATGAGTGTCTAAGATGCTAGCGCCCGGGCACTCATTATTACGAATCTTGCATGTAGCAGAACTTAATGACTTGGCTTAGGGGACTAAAAACAACTGTGTTAATACAAATAAATCGTAAAAACGTTTATTTATATTTAGCGATCTCTTTGTGTTTTGTTGATAACAAATATAAAGTTATCATAAGTAAAATTATAAGGATACATGTTATTTTTGTAAAGCATTTACATATATAATCATTTAACATTAATTGTTGTAATAATTCATTTTGTGTAATAGTTTATTAGGATGGGTAAAACCCATAACCCATGACCCATACCCATGGAGCATATCCATAACCCATGAAGCTAACCCATGACCCATTGACTAGATGCATTGCATCTTCTAGATACATTTTATCTATTTGGATACCCATGATCCGAAGTCCATGACCCATGACCCATGATCCATGACCCATAACCCAAGTAGGAGGAGCATCCTACGGATCCCCCAATTTACCCTGGATGAATCCCTTATGTAAGGGATCCGTGGGATCCGAGGAACAGTAGTGATTTTTTGCCTATAAATAGTGAGCCATTTCTTCATTGTAAACTCACCCCTCTTCTTAAAAACTCTCTCATATACTATTTCTCTCTTCTAATCTCAGATGTCTTGATCTATATAGTAGTTCTTCTTTCTTTTGTTGTGATTCTCATATAGGTCCTTCTCAAAGGCGAGATCACGAGATACTACAAGTCATCCAAGCAAGGGGTCCTTGATTGATTTGTTCCTCCACAAGATTTCTGTAGCAAGATCTTGTATTTCATATTTCACATAGTTGTTGTGTTATAGTTGTGTTGGTTTGGTCCTCCGTGTTAAGGACTCGGTATCGTTGTGAAGGCTTCTCCGCTGAGTTAAAGGATTTTGTGGACATAGTGCTTGAACTCCCGAGTAGGTGACTTGGGGAGTGTATTAGGGCAAGGAAGGTGTCCTTGTAGCCGAACCACTATAAATCGGTTGTGTCATTTCTATCCTTTACTTTACTTAGTTTCATTGCTTACATTACTTATTGCTTTATACTTTCTATCCATCCATACGAATTCACATAAGATCGAATCTAAAGTTTTTGAAACTAACTTAAAATCGGCAAACCTATTCACCCCCCCCCCCCCACTTCTAGTTTTCCACAATTGGCATCAAGAGAAAGGTTTACAAAAGTTTTAAAGTAAATCGTATTTTAAAAACTTTTCGATCACAATGGGTTCTGAAAATTATAAAGAAGGGCAATATATGCAACGACCTCCACTACTTGAAACTAATGGTTTTATTTATTGGAAAAATAGATTCGAAACTTATGTTAAGTCAAAAGATATTGATCTTTGGTACATCATTGTTGAAGGTGACTTTGAAGCCACTGCAAAAGATGATAAAACCGGAAATCTAATTAACACACCTCATGATCAACTCTCCGATCATCAAAAGAAAAAGCTTTCCAAAAATAGTGAAGCTAAAATGGATTTTAAATGGTTTACCCAAAAACGAATTCGAAATAATTTCTATGCTTAAAACCTCTAAAGAAATTTGGAATTCTTTAGTTGTAACTCATCAAGGAAATCAACAAGTTAAAAACAATAAAATAGATTTGTTTTTTTAACAATATGAACAATTTTCAATATCGGATGAGGATACTACAGATAATTCTTTTGCTAAATATAATACTATAATTACATCATTACAAGCACTTGATGAGTCTTTCTCTAGTCATTATCATATCAGGAGATATCTAAGGGCACTTCCATCCAAGTGGAGATCAAAGGTGACGGCCATCAAAGAATCAAAAGACTTATCAATCCTCACCCTCGACGAGCTCATAGGCAATCTAAAGTTCTATGAGCTTGTCCTCGCTAAAGATTCTAAAGCCTCAAAAGAAAAGAAAGAGAAGCACAAATATCTTGCCTTAAAAGCCAAGAAGGTCTCTAGCGATGAAGAAAAATCTTCTTCGGATAGTGATGACGAAGAATATGCCATGGAAGTAAGGGATTTCAAGAAGTTCTTTAGAAGAAAGGGAAGATATGTCAAGCAACCATATGACGACAAGAAGGGGTTCCGGAAAGGAAAAGATGACAAGAAAGCAAGGGATGAACGCGCATGTTTTAAATGTGGGGACCCTAATCACTTCATTAGTGAGTGTCCCAAACGTGACGAACAAAAAGCGTTCGTGAGTGGTTCGTGGGGAATGAGTGAGGAGGAGAACGAAGAAATTTGTCTCATGGAAAATGACTCAAACGAGGTTGATTAGTGCAAAACCGTCAAGTTTTCTCACGCAAGCTAGCCACTTGTGAATGACCAACCGTAAGGAACTTAAAACAGTTCAAACACCAAATGCAATTTAGATCAGAGGAATACAGTGGATTCCTGGGTCGTTAAGTCCCACGGAGGATGAATGGTGTTTAACACAATCAGATGTCGAATAATCACTAAGGATAGTGATTAGTAAAGATTTTGAGTTATTTATACCTAAAGAAAAGTTTTATAAATTACAGGGGATTAAATGCAAATTAAATAAAATTAAAAAGATAAATTCTATTAAATAAATGCTATCACTATTTTTAAACTGATGTTTTTTATTTTTCTTTTATAAAACTTAAATTAAAAACTACGTGACGTACACAAGAAAATGTGAAACTGAAGCAATATTAATCCTAAAAATATGAAAATGATATTTTTACAAACCTAATGATAAAAGAAAATTTTAAGAAAAAGAAAATTATTTTTATAACTATTTAATTAATTATTATTAATTAAAAACTATTTTTAACTATTTAATAATAACCTAAAATACAAGAAAATATGAAATAAAGCTAGAAAAATATAATTATGACTTGGAAAAATCTAAAATAACAAAAAAGAATTTTCAAAACTATTTTTATATTTTTCTGATTATTTTTCTATTTTTTTTATGAATTTTAAACTATTTAAAACTAATTAAATTACTAAAAATTACAAATTAAACTATGAAAAATCTGGAAAATTAATTTTTTGACTTTTTATATTTAACTTAACTTAAGAAAAATGAAAAATTATTTTTTTGAACTTTTTCTGAATTAATTGTATTAAAAGCTATTTAAAATTGCCTAAAACTGTTTTTAATTAAGAAAAATAGCAAACTGTTATGGAAAAATATGAAAAATTCAGGAAAAGTCTAATTTAATATTATGAATCTAAGAAAATTAGAAAAACAGTGGCTTATGTGGGAAAAAATGAAACTGCAGTACAAGTGCTTATGTAATAAGCACTTGAAATAAGCACAAGGGGACCAAATGGGAACCAACTGAACACAGAAGCTTTGTTATGCTAAAAGTACTCTATAACAACTTATTACAACAATCCTTAACCTCTATATTGCAACTTCAACAGATTTGAATGATTAGAGCTTAAGAGTAAAAATAGATTTTATCACAACTTTTAAGCTTAAGCACAGTCTTATCAAATAAGCAAAACTTAAAACCAAAAGTTGGAATCTAGACTAGACCTGGCCAAGTACTTAAAATCCAAAAACCAGACCTAAACAAGCTCTGATGAGCTCTTGACAAACTCTGCAAGGTACTGTGAAAACTCAGTACTCACTGAGTTTCATGAACAGGGCAAATGAGCCCTGTTTGACAAGCTTTTTTGGAGCTTATAGAAAATTGGCAAAAATCCACAAAAATGATAAAAATAAACTAGACCAGTTGAAGTTTTAAAGTCCCAAGTTTTACTGATTTTGACCCAGAGATGAATCCATGATAAATCTTTCTAGATTGGGTGAAAACAGGATTTTTCAAGTATTTTTGACTTTTTGACAGACTTGAACTTTGACTATGGTGAACTTTAATCCTAATTTGTTAACTGATATTGATGTTTTGTAGTATAATGAAACTAAGACAAGCTACTCTAGTGATTTATAAGCATGAAACAAGCTTTTGATTTCCCAAACTCTTAACAGTTAATGAATTAAGACAGTTAAAACAAGATTTTGACTTTTAAGGTTTTAAGGTGCAATATGATGATTGACTTGAGTTCATATGAGCTAGACAAGCATGAAACAACAAGGTTCAATCACTGAACAAGCCTTGAACACGGATAAACCAACAATTCCAAACACCACTTTTACTAACTGATATGCAATAAAAACTGAACTAACTACTGATTAAGCTATTGCAAACACTAAAACTGACTTAAGCTAACTTAATTAACACTAATTAAACAGGTTTGAACAGATTATGATTACAATTACAAGTTGTGCAATGGAACCTTGCAAATAAACTTACATAAAGTCCTTAGCCACAATGGCTTGAAATCAATCCAACCAGAACCCAGTAACCACTAGCCTATATAAACCAATCCATTGAACTCAGAATCAACCCATTTCCATTTCTGCATCAACCCATTTCCATTTCTGCATCAACTTAAGCTCAGTTTGACTTTCTTTGACTAAGAACCAAAGTTGTTTGAAACTTAAATTTAAGCTTACAAAAAGCTATACTAAGATTATATAAGCTTGTTTGAGCTTATAAATAAGCTAATTGAAACTTTAAGATCAGTTTTTAAAATTGAAAATTGAAACAGTGGACATGAAACATTAATTGTAAACTCAAACTTGAATTGATGCTTGATAACAGTTGAAGTACAATGAAATACTTAAGTTTTATATAATTAAGCTTGAAATTACAACTTTAAAGCTACTTAAGACATTTTAAGAAAAATACGACATACTTAAAATTAAAAAACTAAAGACTGCGCTTCTCTCTTGTTTCTCTTCCTCTTTTAAGCACCAAAAAGCTTCCACGTGTCCTTCTGAGCAAATCCCACCTCTAAACTTGACCAATGGATGAGTTTGGAGCATTTTGGCCGTTTGATCATTTTGGCGGGAAAGGTAGGTTTGACCTGTGGCTCTGTGTTTTAGCAACTAGGGGGTGGCATTTATTGTAGTGGTTTGTGATGATGACGGGGTGGGTTTGAGGAGAAAAGGGAGGCTGAGGTGATGGGAGAGAGCAGGCAAGTTGGGGAAGATAAACAGGACAGGTGGGCGGGTAAAGCTGCTTGTTTGACTTTGTTTGACCTGGGGGTCCAAAATAGGCTAATGACAGGGGGTCAAAGGTTTAAAGGCAGGGGTCTAAATGTGCAAAGGGTTCAAAGGTTCATGGTTTAGTTTAATATTTCAAGGACCTAATTTGCAACTTCTGATTTTTGAAGGACCAATCCTGCCAATTTCCCAAAGTTGTCACAAGAACCACAATTGACAAGTTTCAATAGTACAAGGACCAGTTTTGACATTTTCAATTTTCTAGGGACCAAACTTGACATTTTTGAAAGTTGAGGGACCTTTTCTGCCATTTAACAAAAGATTTATTCAAGACCATTTTTGACAACTTAGAATATTTCAGGGACCTTGAATAACATTTTTCTTTATTTTGTTTTACCAGTGACTGTTTTTGACAACTTTTGAAACTTGGGAGACTAAAACTGCCAATTATGCAAACTTGATACGTTTTTCACCAGATTTTCATATTTTTGCATTTAAAACACATAAAACACTTATTTGTGATATTTTTATCATTTTGATGCATTTCTGAGTGTTTTCAGATGTTTTTGCAGTTTAAATGGTACAAAAATAATGAGTATTTAGACACTCATCAATCCCCCACACTAAGATATTGCTAGTCCCTAGCAATGTTTTGAGAAAAATTAATGGATTTCATCTCTTTACCAAAAGCCATTACTTCTGGAGTAGCCAAATGTTTCAGTTCAAGTAAGAACCTTGGTACACCGATAACCAAATGATTTTGAGCAAATCACCAGCTTCCAACGGATTTGATTTGTCTTTACCAGAAGCCGTTTGCTTCTGGACTAGCCAACTCTTAGATAAATTATCAATATTATCTTTGGTGAGCTGATTACCAATTATGGTTTTTCAACTGCCTTTACCACAAGCCGTAAACTTGCGGGCTAGCCAACTCTTCACTTTTAAGGATATGGTGAGCTGAATACCATACAATTTTGGGCAAATTGCAAGCCGTCAACGGATTTGAGATATCTTTACCAAGAGCCGTTTGCTCCTGGATTAGCCAATCCTTTTGTTTATTAGACAAGGCGGACTGATAACCATAAGTTGAGTAAGTGCAGAACACTTACTCCAAAAAAAAATTTGGCCAAAAATGGGGGAATTAGGCGGTATAATTACATGATAAAATTCGTGAGAATTCCCCCCCACACTAGAATTGAATATTGCCCTCAATATTCAAAGTACCGGCGGTTATGCCGAAACATAGAACGTAAAAGGGAAATACTACGGCCATTATTTAGCAAGATTTTTTTTTTTTTTTTACTTATTATATATACACAACATGTGGGGCAACTCCCCCATACTAGGGTGGTACACACGGGTGAAAACCCATGTAACATGCTACTGTTTTTTATTCCCGAGTCGCTAGCTTGACTCGATCCCCGCATTCATTGGTTCATGGGGAAAGTTTGTAGATCCGGGACAACCATAGGAGGAATGTCCTCTCCAAAATAATGCTTTAATCGATGACCATTCACTATAAAATTTGGACCATCGGGCTGAGATAACTCAATGGTGCCATAAGGATAAACCTTAGTGATAGTAAATGGTCCAGACCAGCGGGATTTGAGCTTTCCCGAGAAAATCTTCAATCTTGAGTTGAAAAGAAGGACTCGATCACCGACGTTGAAAACGCGGTTTTTGATTTTGAGTCATGAATCTTCTTTGTCTTTTCTTTATAGATCAAAGAGTTCTCGTATTCTTGATCACGGAGTTCATTTAATTCATTCATTTGAACTTTTCGGTGATCACCAGCCGTCTGAATATCGAAGTTGGCATGCTTCAAGGCCCAGTATGCCTTGTGCTCAAGCTCAACCAGCAGATGACATGCCTTCCCGTACACAAGCTTGTATGGAGTACACCCGATGGGTGTTTTATAAGCTGTACGGAAGGCCCAGAGTGCGTCATCTAGCTTATCAGACCAAGAGGCACGGTTTTCGCCAACCGTCCTCTCCAGAATTCTTTTAATCCCCCAGTTGGAAACTTCCACTTGCCCACTTGTTTGGGGGTGATACGCAGTAGAGAGACGGTGAGTTACACCATACTTTTGCATGACTCTATCAAACTGGTCATTGCAAAAATGCGTACCACGATCACTGATTATGGCTCGTGGAGTTCCAAACCTAGCAAAAAGAGATTTCAAGAATTTCACAACAACTCGGGCATCGTTGGTAGGTAAAGCTTTCGCTTCAACCCATTTTGACAAATAGTCAACGGCCACGAGTATGTACTTATTACCGCGAGAAGAAGGAAATGGCCCCATAGAGTCAATGCCCCAGATGTCAAAAATCTCACACACTTGAATGGCGTTTTGCGGCATTTCATTTCTTTGTGAGATATTCCCGTGACGCTGACAAGTGTCACAGGTTTTGACAAATTCATGGGCATCCTTATAAATCGTGGGCCAATAGAATCCGGAATCAAACACCTTCTTGGCGGTGTAGTTGGGGCTATGATGTCCCCCAGTAGGTCCAGAATGGAAAGCTTTGAGAATGTCAATAGCTTCCTGACCATATACACATCGCCGGATGACTTGATCCGCGCAAATTTTGAACAAGTAGGGGTCGTCCCAGAAGTAATGTTTCACGTCTTTAAAGAATTTGTTTTTCTGTTGGGACAACATCCCTTTCACCACAAAGTTACCCGCATGGTAATTTGCAAAGTCAGCAAACCATGGGGTAGAAGAGTCTCCACGAAAAGAAACCGCATTGAGTGTCTCGAGAGGAAATGTTTCATTTATTTCCGTTTTCTCAAAAACATCCTGGTGAGGGTTTTCTAGACGGGACAGATGATCAGCAGCCAGGTTCTCAGCTCCTTTTTTATCACGTATAATGATATCAAATTCTTGCAGGAGGAGAACCCAACGGAGCAATCTCGGCTTTGCATCTTGTTTTGCAAAGAGATATTTAAGAGCCGAGTGATCCGTATACACTACGCATTTGGTCAAGATGAGATATGGCCGAAATTTCTCAAACGCATACACCACAGCTAATAGTTATTTTTCTGTAGTGGTGTAATGGGTTTGAGCTTCAGTCATAGTCTTACTTGCGTAGTGGATAGGCTGAAAATGCTTGGTTTTACGTTGCCCCAAGACTGCACCGATAGCAAAATCACTTGCATCGCACATGAGCTCAAAGGGTAAATCCCAGTCGGGGGCAACTAGAATGGGTGCTTCCGTAAGCTTTTCCTTTAATGTTTCAAAAGCTTCGATGCACTCGGGTGAGAAGATAAAATGAGCATCTTTTTCAAGAAGATGGGTCATGGGCCGAGCGATTTTAGAAAAATCTTGTATGAATCTACGATAAAACCAGGCATGACCAAGAAAACTCCTAATACCTTTGACGGTAGTAGGATGAGGCAGTTTAGCAATAACATCAACTTTTGCTCTGTCTACCTCAATCCCGTTTTTTGAAATCTTATGGCCAAGGACTATGCCTTCTTTGACCATAAAGTGGCTTTTCTCCCAATTTACACAGAGATTGGTGTCTTCACACCGTTTTAGCATTTTGTCTAAATGGGAGAGACATGTCTGAAATGTGTCCCCAATGACTGAGAAGTCATCCATAAACACCTCCATTGTTTCCCCGATCATGTCGTGGAATATGGCCATCATACATCATTGGAACGTGCCAGGAGCGTTACATAAGCCAAAAGGCATACGTTTGTAGGCAAAAGTTCCGTATGGGCAGGTGAATGTGGTCTTCTCTTGATCCTGTGGATCAATGGGGATCTGAAAGTAACCTGAGAAACCATCAAGGAAACAATAGTATTCGTTCCCTGCTAATCTCTCAAGCATCTGATTCATGAAGGGTAGAGGAAAATGGTCTTTACGGGTGGCTTCGTTTAACTTGCGATAGTCAATACACACACGCCATCCCGTAACCAATCGAGTTGGAATTAACTCGTTTTCTTCATTTGTGACAACAGTTATGCCACCTTTTTTTGGAACACAGTGAATTGGGCTAACCCAAGGACTATCTGAGATTGGGTAAATCAATCCTGCATCAAGAAGTTTGATAACCTCTTGTTTGATAACATCATGGATTTTTGGATTCACCCTTCTCTGATGTTGAACTGCCGGCTTGAAGTCATCCTCCATCAAGATTTTGTGAGTACAAAATTCAGGGTTGATACCCTTAATGTCGGAGAGTTTCCAAGCAATTGCTTGCTTGTGTGACTTCAAGACCTTTATGAGAGCAGCTTTTTCATCTTTACTCAAATCTCTAGCAATAATGACAGGCAATTTATCATCACCTTCAAGAACTGCATACTCGAGATGAGGTGGTAAGTCCTTAAGTTCGACTTCAGGAAATTCTTCAGTTTTCTCAACTGACTTGACTTCCTTGTTATGAAGCTCGACGGGAGGGAGTGGAGGAGAAGTGTCCTGATTTAACAACTTCTCAAGAATAAGAATATCTCCCTCAGAATTAATCTCATGGTGATTAATCTCTTCTGGAATTGCATCACTAGAGTGAGGGGTTGATGAGTGATCATCTTTAAGCAATTTCTCAATGAGAAGTATGTCCCCCTCGATGTCAATTGGAGCGTGATCAATTTCCCATGGAACAGAATCACTAGCCAAGTATGCTTCAATCTCTTCCAAGATGAAGTCGCTTCCCTCAAACGGAGTGAGAGAAGGAGTAGAATTGGCTATGATAGGTTGAGAAGATGTGGTGGGATCCCCACTCACAGAATTATGAGAATAACCAAGAACTTCTTGAGAGTACTCTTCAGAAGCAACATCAATGATATCTATTCGGTTAACCGACTCAGAATCATAGTTTGCGGAGTACCTCGAAGTTTGATCAAGGTTAAAGGTGACAGCTTCATTACCAACACGTAATGTGATTTCTTGCTCAAATACATCAATGAGAGCACGGCCCGTTCTCAGGAATCCTCTTCCAACAATGAGAGGAACCCGTGGATCAGCATCGAAATCAACAACTACAAAGTCAGCTGGAAAATGGAACTTTCCTACTTTCACAAATACGTCCTCGGCAATTCCAAGAGGACGGGATATTGTACGATCTGCAAGCTCGAGAGTCATGCATGTAGGAGTAAGGTCCGGAAGAGAAAGTTTCTTCCATACTGAATGAAGCATCAAGTTTATGCTTGCACCAAGATCGGCTAAGGCAAAGCATTCAACCATTCCTGGAAATACACAAGGTAAGAGAAATTTTCCAGGATCTCCAAGCTTCTCGAGAAGCTTCTTCAAGATAGCTGCAGAGCAGTTCTCGTTCAGAGGAGTTTTAGCCATTTCAAACAGCTTTTCCTTGTTGCTTAACATGTGTTTGAGAGTTGATGCAAACTTGGGCATCAACATGATAGCATCCGCAAAGCTTATGTCAAAATGTAACTCTTGGAAATTTTGAAAAAATTTGTCCATTTGATGACTGGCTTTTTCGCGGAGCTTTTGCTCATTCAAACGTGATGGGTAAGGAATAGAAGTTTTGGATTTGGTATTTTCAATGGGAGCTACAGGAGGTTCAAAAACAACTCCTGGATTGGATTTGGGTTTCGGGACAACCTGAGGATGGACATTGCTGGTACCTCCGTTATTAGTAGGAAGTTCCTTGTCCTTTGTCACCTCAGGTTCACTTTCCACTACCTTCGGGAGAGAAGAAGAAGAGGTAGTAGGAATAGCGGGTCCATCATATGAAGTACCACTTCTGGTTGTGATCGCCTTTGCATCGCCCCTCAGATTAGCGATCGTGTTTCTAGGTAAAGTACCTGAGCCCGAGGGTCGATCATTTAAAGACTTCTTTAATTCAGCGATCTGACTGACCAACAACCTGTTTTTCTCCACTTGAGACTTCATGAATTGCTTTAAAAGCTCATCAGATGTTGATACAGGAGGAGGTGGAGGGATAATTTGAGGCCGTATGTTCTGATTATAGCCAGAATTCCCTTGATTAGGATTCATATTTCCCTGAAATTGATTCCCTCGATTGAAAGTGTTTTGATTAAGATTTCCTTGATGTTGGAAACCTTGATTGGGTCCGGGATAGAAATTACCTTGGTTTTGATAACCTTGGTTTATTCTAGGTTGGTTCTGATTCCGGTTAGGATTCTGGTTAAAACCGGGTGGTGCCTGATAAGTGTTAGCACGGTAGTTTGGTTCATTTTGAGGACGGTATTGATTACCTCCTTGATTTGAAGTACCGGCTATAGCATTGGCTTCAAAAGGACTACCATCGGTGGCAGTACAGTTGTAGTATGCATGAGGACCACCACAAGTAACACAAACTTCAACTTTCTTCACTTCACCATATGATGGTGTTTGTGTGAAAGTGACTTTCTTTTGGTTAGCAAGAACCAAAGCCTGAACAATATCCGTGAGTTTGTCAATCTTAGCATCGGTGCTAGATGTACTCACGGGAGATGAAGTAGAAGGTCCAGCATTAGACTGAGTCTGATATGTCTTTGTACGGAAAGGACGGACCTGGGACTTGTTTTCAATGATTTGCAAGGCTTCTTTTGTGGTCTTGCTCAAGAAATTACCTCCCGCGGAGGCATTTAAAGAGTCTTGATTAGTCTGGTTCAGACCATTGTAGAAAGTATCCATTTGCATTAACTCGGTAAAACCATGATGCGGACACTTACGGAGCAATTCTTTGTAACGATCCCATGCCTCCTCGAATGATTCATCAAATCTTTGAGAGAATTTCATTATCTCATTCTTAAGACTTGTAGTTCGGGATGGAGGATAGAATTCGTTAACAAACTTTGTGACTAGATCTTCCCATGTCTCAATGGAACGAGGGGGTTGTTTCTCAAGCCAATTCCGGGCTTGTCCCTCTAGAGAAAATGGGAACAGAAGAAGCTTGATAGCTTCATGTGGGACATTCTTGTACTTGATGGTAGATGCAATCTTGTTAAACCATCGAATGTGTGCATGAGGATCATCCCGCTCAAAACCATAGAATTGGCTTTGGGTTACCAGATTAGGTAACCCGGTTTTGAGCTCAAAAGTATCAGCCACGATGGCTGGGACAACAATAGCATCTCCGTAACCCTCGATGGGTGCTTGGAGAAGCTCATTCATCGGCTTGTCTTCTGCCATTACGGCAGGTGGTGGTGGTGGTAAACGTTCCTCAGTCACGGCTGAAGGAGCAGAACGTCCTCTACGTCTACGAGGAATGTTTCCAAGCTCAGAAAGTGGACTTGTAGAACTGGAAGAACGAGTGCGCATGCACTAAGTATAAAAATCAGTTTTCAAAACAAATGCGAGGCAAAACGACAAGTGAACTTAACCAATAATCACAAATGAAATGGCTTCTTTGAAAAAGGTACACCAAATCACAAGGACACAAAGGCAAGTTTTAAATCTGTTGTTCGGGAACTTATTATGGTCACACCCCCAGTTAGTAGGTGTACTGCCTTGATTTGCGGTGGTTGATTTTTATGTATATATTAAGTACCACTGAAAAGACGTAGGTATAGATTTGTGCTGATGGTTTAAAAACTTTTGGACAATATTTTTGGTATCGTCTCGTTTAACCAAATCGTATTTCTTTAAGAATCACCTTAAAAGAAACACAAGCTAGAAAACGTTACGATTGTTTTGTTGTTTTATATTTTGTTTGGTGTTTTTAACACTTTAGGAAAAGTGTTAATGAACTTTTTGATTTTGTTATAACTTTACAAAAAACTGTTTACAAACGGTGGTATATGTGCAAGTACGGGTCTGAAAAATGCTTAGAACACGCTTACAGCCTCCCCGGCAGCGGCGCCAAAATTTGATTGGTGCAAAACCGTCAAGTTTTCTCACGCAAGCTAGCCACTTGTGAATGACCAACCGTAAGGAACTTAAAACAGTTCAAACACCAAATGCAATTTAGATCAGAGGAATACAGTGGATTCCTGGGTCGTTAAGTCCCACGGAGGATGAATGGTGTTTAACACAATCAGATGTCGAATAATCACTAAGGATAGTGATTAGTAAAGATTTTGAGTTATTTATACCTAAAGAAAATTATTTTTATAACTATTTAATTAATTATTATTAATTAAAAACTATTTTTAACTATTTAATAATAACCTAAAATACAAGAAAATATGAAATAAAGCTAGAAAAATATAATTATGACTTGGAAAAATCTAAAATAACAAAAAAGAATTTTCAAAACTATTTTTATATTTTTCTGATTATTTTTCTATTTTTTTATGAATTTTAAACTATTTAAAACTAATTAAATTACTAAAAATTACAAATTAAACTATGAAAAATATGGAAAATTAATTTTTTGACTTTTTATATTTATCTTAACTTAAGAAAAATGAAAAATTATTTTTTTGAACTTTTTCTGAATTAATTGTATTAAAAGCTATTTAAAATTGCCTAAAAACTGTTTTTAATTAAGAAAAATAGCAAACTGTTATGGAAAAATATGAAAAATTCAGGAAAAGTCTAATTTAATATTATGAATCTAAGAAAATTAGAAAAACAGTGGCTTATGTGGGAAAAAATGAAACTGCAGTACAAGTGCTTATGTAATAAGCACTTGAAATAAGCACAAGGGGACCAAATGGGAACCAACTGAACACAGAAGCTTTGTTATGCTAAAAGTACTCTATAACAACTTATTACAACAATCCTTAACCTCTATATTGCAACTTCAACAGATTTGAATGATTAGAGCTTAAGAGTAAAAACAGATTTTATCACAACTTTTAAGCTTAAGCACAGTCTTATCAAATAAGCAAAACTTAAAACCAAAAGTTGGAATCTAGACTAGACCTGGCCAAGTACTTAAAATCCAAAAACCAGACCTAAACAAGCTCTGATGAGCTCTTGACAAACTCTGCAAGGTACTGTGAAAACTCAGTACTCACTGAGTTTCATGAACAGGGCAAATGAGCCCTGTTTGACAAGCTTTTTTGGGGCTTATAGAAAATTGGAAAAAATCCACAAAAATGATAAAAATAAACTAGACCAGTTGAAGTTTTAAAGTCGCAAGTTTTACTGATTTTGACCCAGAGATGAATCCATGATAAATCTTTCTAGATTGGGTGAAAACAGGATTTTTCAAGTATTTTTGACTTTTTGACAGACTTGAACTTTGACTATGGTGAACTTTAATCCTAATTTGTTAACTGATATTGATGTTTTGTGGTATAATGAAACTAAGACAAGCTACTCTAGTGATTTCTAAGCATGAAACAAGCTTTTGATTTCCCAAACTCTTAACAGTTAATGAATTAAGACAGTTAAAACAAGATTTTGACTTTTAAGGTTTTAAGGTGCAATATAATGACTGACTTGAGTTCATATGAGCTAGACAAGCATGAAACAACAAGGTTCAATCACTGAACAAGCCTTGAACACGGATAAACCAACAATTCCAAACACCACTTTTACCAACTGATATGCAATAAAAACTGAACTAACCACTGATTAAGCTATTGCAAACACTAAAACTGACTTAAGCTAACTTAATTAACACTAATTAAACAGGTTTGAACAGATTATGATTATAATTACAAGTTGTGCAATGGAACCTTGCAAATAAACTTACATAAAGTCCTTAGCCACAATGGCTTGAAATCAATCCAACCAGAACCCAGTAACCACTAGCCTATATAAACCAATCCATTGAACTCAGAATCAACCCATTTCCATTTCTGCATCAACCCATTTCCATTTCTGCATCAACTTAAGCTCAGTTTGACTTTCTTTGACTAAGAACCAAAGTTGTTTGAAACTTAAATTTAAGCTTACAAAAAGCTATACTAAGATTATATAAGCTTGTTTGAGCTTATAAATAAGCTAATTGAAACTTTAAGATCAGTTTTTAAAATTGAAAATTGAAACAGTGGACATGAAACATTAATTGTAAACTCAAACTTGAATTGATGCTTGATAACAGTTGAAGTACAATGAAATACTTAAGTTTTATATAATTAAGCTTGAAATTACAACTTTAAAGCTACTTAAGACATTTTAAGAAAAATACGACATACTTAAAATTAAAAAACTAAAGATTGCGCTTCTCTCTTGTTTCTCTTCCTCTTTTAAGCACCAAAAAGCTTCCACGTGTCCTTCTGAGCAAATCCCACCTCTAAACTTGACCAATGGATGAGTTTGGAGCATTTTGGCCGTTTGATCATTTTGGCGGGAAAGGTAGGTTTGACATGTGGCTCTGTGTTTTAGCAACTAGGGGGTGGCATTTATTGTAGTGGTTTGTGATGATGAGGGGGTGGGTTTGAGGAGAAAAGGGAGGCTGAGGTGATGGGAGAGAGAAGGCAAGTTGGGGAAGATAAACAGGACAGGTGGGCGGGTAAAGCTGCTTGTTTGACTTTTTTTGACCTGGGGGTCCAAAATAGGCTAATGACAGGGGGTCAAAGGTTTAAAGGCAGGGGTCTAAATGTGCAAAGGGTTCTAAGGTTCATGGTTTAGTTTAACATTTCAAGGACCTAATTTGCAACTTCTGATTTTTGAAGGACCAATCCTGCCAATTTCCCAAATTTGTCACAAGGACCAAAATTGACAAGTTTCAATAGTACAAGGACTAGTTTTGACATTTTCAATTTTCTAGGGACCAAACTTGACATTTTTGAAAGTTGAGGGACCTTTTCTTCCATTTAACAAAAGATTTATTCAAGGACCATTTTTGACAACTTAGAATATTTCAGGGACCTTGAATAACATTTTTCTTTATTTTGTTTTACAGGGACTGTTTTTGACAACTTTTGAAACTTGGGGGACTAAAACTGCCAATTATGCAAACTTGATACGTTTTTCACCAGATTTTGATATTTTTGCATTTAAAACACATAAAACACTTATTTGTGATATTTTTATCATTTTGATGCATTTCTGAGTGTTTTCAGATGTTTTTGCAGTTTAAATGGTACAAAAATGATGAGTATTTAGACACTCATCAGAGGTATGTCCCGAATCTCTCTATTACAGTAGCTCATCATTAGATGATGATTCATTGCATCTTGAATATGATAAACTTTTCAAAATTAGTCTAAAAGTAATTAACCAAAATAAGATTTTGAAAAAAAATGAACGTTTAGAAAAGGAAGTCATTGAGTTAAAAGGCAAATTAAAACGTTTAGAAAAAGAGAAGATAGCAAGTGGGGAATGTGAGCTTTGTGTTCAACTTCAAACACTAGTTGATAATCTTGATTCCAAGATTGCTAGAATGAATACTAATACTCTAAATACAATACTAGATAGTGTTAAAACAGGAAACAATCAAAAGGGTTTAGGTTTTCAGGAACATAATGCATCAACTAGCGAGAATAAAGAAACACAATTCGTCAAAGCAACTAAAAAACAAGCTACTGTAGTCACGGATCCCACGGATCCCTTAAAAAGGGAACCGCCTAGTGTAAAACCAGGGATCTGTGGGTCTGTAGATATAAACAATAGAGATAATGTAGCTACTTCATCTAGAACCGACTTTGTTATCCTTAATAAGAAGAAACCAACCCACGTTACTGTTAGACAACCACCTCCACTAAAGCAAAATCAAAGTTTTATGAGAAACAAAGGTCCATCGTTTTCAAAACCAAACACATTTATAAGGAGACCTAATAATGTTTATCCGAGAAGTAACCACCATCAAATGGGATGGAATCCTAATGTACAAAACGGCTTTCCATTTCAAAACTTTACACCATGGAATGCATTCTCACCTTTTCCATATACGCCTAACATGAATGAAATGTATAACACTAATAGACCCATGAACAAATGGGGACCAAACTTTTGAGTTAATTGTTTTCTTAGGTGTGCTTAAATGTCGACCTAGATCCGGATGAATGGATCAAGGATAGCGGGTCCACGAGGTACATGACCGGTAATAAAGACTTGTTTTCCACATACGAATCCTTCAATGGAGGGAATGTGGTATTTGGTAATAGCAAGAGAAAAATCATCGGTAAAGGTACAATTTCTCAAAAATCTTTAACCATTAACAATGTGTGTCATGTAGAAAACCTAAACTTCAACCTTCTAAGTATAGAACAAATATGTGATAAAAAGTGTAATGTACTTTTTAGTGAAACCGGTAGTAAAATATTGAAAAACGGTATCACTATAGGAAGAGGCATTAGAAAACATGGAGTATATGTCATTAAAATTGGTAATGAACCTAAATACAAACTTTGTCTTACTTCTATGGATGATACTTTGACCTTATGGCATCGAAGATTGGGTCATGCCAATATGTGACTTCTTCAATCGCTATCATCTAAAGAACTAGTAAGAGATCTACCAAAATTAAAATACGAACATCACTTTTGTGATGCTTGTAACGTAGGAAAGCAATTCCATAATAGTCACAAAGTTAAAAATATGGTCTCTACTACTAAGTGTCTAGAACTACTTCACATAAATTTATTTGGTCCATCCGCTATTCAAAGTTATGGAGGTAACTACTATACTTTGGTTATAGTGGATGATTACTCTAGGTACACATGGACTAAATTTTTAAGGAATAAAACTGAAACGTTCAATTACTTTAAAATATTAAGTAAGAAAATCCAAAGACAATTAGGAAGTCCTATAGTATCTATTAGAATGGATCATGGTAGGGAATTTGATAATGAAGTGCAATTTGGAGCTTTTTGTGATGCTAACGGTATTACTCAGAATTTCTCGGCTCCTCGCACTCCACAATCAAATGGGGTAGTTGAAAGAAAAAATAGAACCCTACAAGAAATGAGTTGCACCATGATTAATGAGCAATCTATTCCTCAAAAATGTTGGTGCAATGCCATTGATACATCAACCTACATACTTAACCGAGTCCTAATTAGACCATTCTTAGGTAAAACTCCATATGAGTTACTTAGAGGCAAAAAGCCTACGTTAGAACATTTTAGAGTCTTTGGTAGCAAATGTTTCCTACTTAACACTAAAGATTACCTAACTAAATTTGATCCTAAATCAACCGAAAGTATCTTCTTAGGTTACTTTCCCAATAGTAAAGCTTATGTTATATTAAATAAAGAAACAATGAAGGTTGAAGAGTCATTAAACATAACATTTGATGAGAGTCCACCTAAACCTACCCAACCTCTTGTCGATGACGAGATAATCGAAAGTGAAGCCATAGAAATAAAGAAAAATATAAACAAAGAAGATGAACCATTAAACAATGAAATCATCAATATTAAAGAGTCTAAAGATCATCCTGTAGATAAGGTCATAGGAAAGTTAAATGAAAGAACCTTAAGATCTCAAGTCCAAAACCAAAGTAGTTTATTTTGTTTTGTCTCAACCATAGAACCTAAAAATACACAAGAAGCCATAAAAGATGAAAGTTGGGTAATGGCTATGCAAGAAGAGTTTAATCGATTTGTTTCTAACGATGTTTGGAAACTTGTCCCTCCACCTAATAACCAAACCATAATCGGAACTAAATGGGTATATAAAAACAAGTTAGATGCAAACGGCGTAGTGTCTAGAAATAAAGCTAGACTCGTTGCCCAAGGGTATAATATACAAGAAGGCATAGACTTTGATGAGACCTATGCTCCCATGGCTAAATTAGAGTCTATAAGAATACTTCTGGCTTATGCTTGTGCTAATGATCTTAAACTTTTTCAAATAGATCTTAAAAGTGCTTTTCTAAATGGCTTTATTAATGAAGAAGTTTATGTAGCTCAACCTCCGGGCTATATCGATTTCAAAAAACCTAAACACGTGTATAAATTAAAGAAAGCTCTATACGGTCTTAAACAAGCCCCAAAAGCTTGGTATGATAAACTCAAATCATTTTTAATCAAAAACAACTACACCATGGGGTTAGTTGATAATACACTTTTCACTAAGAAAAAGGAATCACATATAATTATTCTTCAAATAAACGTGGACGATATTATATTCGGATCGACTTGTGAAGACATGTGTGATGATTTCTCAAAAATCATGCATGATGAGTTTGAAATGAGTATGATGGGAGAACTAAGTTTCTTTCACGGTCTACCAATCAAACAACTAGAAGATGGTATCTTCTTTAATCAATCAAAATACATAAAAGAAATGTTAAAGAAATTTGGTTTAGAAGAGTCAAAACCCATAAGAACACCAATGTCATCCGACACTAAACTTACAAAAGATGAAGACGGCGAATCCGTTGATAACACAAAATACCGTGGCATGATTGGTAGTCTTCTCTATCTTACGGCTAGTCGGCCGAATATCATGTTTAGTGTTTGTCTATGTGCTAGGTTTCAAGAATACCCTAAAACATCACATCTAGAAGCGGTCAAAAGAATTTTTAGATACATTAAGGGTACGACTCAATTGGGATTATGGTATCCTAAGGGAACGGGGGTAGAAACTATTGTATATGCGGATTCTGACCATGCAGGTGATTATGTTGACTGAAAGAGTACAAGTGGTGTATGTACCTTTATGGGATGAAGTTTAACATCTTGGTTCTCGAAGAAAAAAACGGCATTGGCCATATCAACAACCAAAGCCGAATATGTCTTCGCCGGCAAAGCATGCCAACAAGTACTATGGATGAAACAAGTGTTAGTTGACTACGACATTCATCTAACTGACATAGCCATTTTATACGACAACAAAGGTGTTATTGACTTAAGCAAGAATCCGTTGTTGCACTCTCGCACCAAGCACATAGAGATCCGTTATCACTTCTTAAGAGACAATGTTCAAAAGGGAAACATTTTTATTGAGAAGGTAGCATCCAAAGACAACATAGTCGACGTCCTCACCAAACCGTTGAAGCGGGAACAATTCAACTTGCTTCGTCTTGGTCTTGGTCTCATGGAACAATCGTTGTAATATGTTTCTCAACTCTACAAGGTATGTAAATATTAGCCTTCCTTATTTTCTGAGTCTAGGATCTCTATTTTACACACAACTCACAAACAATATGGGGACTTTCAAAACTCAAAATATATTGTCTTGTACCCTTTCAAAACTAACGATAACTTTTTGTTTTCAAGAAACTTTTTGAAATGTTTTCTGAAATCATACTTCTCCCTGTATCATTTTTCTAATGCTATTCTCACGTCTTGGACAAACCTTTTTGTTAAAACAAACAAAGACCTTGATAGATCTTGAGCTCGTGGATCGTTATGTATGCCTATGTAATCACAAGCACAATAAAAGACAATCTCTACTACTAATGTTTATCAGCGGAATATAAACACAAGTAACAAATAACTAAGAACTTCTTGATCCTCTATGGATCTTTATATTAACTAAAACTGAGTTTTTCCAATCGGTACATAACTCTTTCTAATGTGTTCCTTTTATAGATAAGGAACCCTAAACAATATCGCTAAACCGTTTTCCAAGAAACGTATAATCATAAAACTAATAAAGATATACACAATCACTTCCTAATAAAGCTCATGTATATCCACACTAAATAAACTAAACACGGAATAAACACATCCGCATAAACAAACTAATAACTATTATACTTCAGCAGAATAAGTCTTCGGCAGAATCCACTTCACTTCAGTAGAAACACTTCGGCATTAAGTTCAGCATAATCCAGACTTTCACATAATTCCCAACAATCCTCCCCTAAACTGGAATTTGACTTGTTAAGTTCCAGTTTCTTGATAGATCTTACAGCACCAGAGGATTGTATACGAACAACAACAACAAAGAATCCAAAGAACATCTCTATGATGAAGAAACTCTGAAACTCCATATCTTTGCAGCAACACATGACAAGATGTACATCAAAACAGATTAGTTTCATACTATTCTCATCACATCCAGGTGTGTTAACTCCTGTGAGAGGTGAATCATTGAAAATAAATGGATTTGATGTCTCTTTACCAATAGCCATCACTACTGGAGTAGCCATATGTTTAAGTTCGTAAACTATGGTACACTGATAACCATCTGATTTATTGGCAAACCAGCAACCATATAAACGGATTTGAAATGTCTTTACCTGTAGCCGTTTGCTCAGGACTAGTCAATTCTTAGAATTGGTGAATTGAGAACCAAATATGGAATGCCAATGCCTTTACCACAAGCCATATACAAGTGGGCTAGTCAATTCTTGGATTCCAAAAAGGAATAAACCATGGTGAATTGAAAACCATACAACACTCAGCAATAAAGCATAGGTGGTTGCAGACCCTATGATTTTGAGCAAACCATTACAGCTATCAACAGATTTGATGTGTCTTTACCAAAGCTGTACCCTTTGGACTAGCTAACTCTTTGACATACACAAAGTATATCAGGTGAGTCAATAACCAAGAAAAATATACAACAAACCTGCAATAAAAGTTAGATAAAACAAATTTTTTTTTTTTTTTTTTTTTTTTTTTTTAACTAAAGAAAGAAAACAAATATTACAAAGTATTACAATCAAGATGAACCTTTATTCGATAGAAGTTGATTCTTAATCAAACCAACACATTGGGTAGCATGAAGGTCATCATTGCCAACCGGATTAGGAGGCACTTCCAATTTGTGTCTCAGAAACCTTTCCATAAAAGTATCAGAGAAAGGATAAAGCTTATCTGATAGCATACACAAAATCATCCCACATGTAGTCTGAACTACATGAACACAAGGCAGAGGATAAAATCTCCAACTCTCAATCTCCCATTTATGAGAATTCTTCCAAATAGAATACCCTTTACCATTTGGAGAATCAGAATCAAACATAACCTGAAGATCACCCAACAAATATAAACCAGAACCAGTTGCTAAATGAAACTTATAATACTGAATGACATGTTCATACAGCATTTTCAAATCATGTCTATTCACCAAATGAAGAATATCCTTTAAGAAGTTAAACTCAAGAACAGTATTATCCAGCCTATAAACAGTGTTAAGCTTTCCAGCTGTCCAATTAACCAAAACCACATTAGTACCTTCAGGAAAAGCTTCAATAGATCCAACCTCAATAAATGTAGATTCATCAGCCTTCAGATCCAAATTAGTATTCCTTGAAGCATGTTTCTTAGCCAATCTATCAGAACTTCTTGTAACCAAACTCTGCTTTCCCATATCAGCAATGTTATCAGTATCAAGCTGTAGATCAGTTTCCTGAATCAGAGAATCACTTATCTCCACACTAGACAACATTTCAGAAGAAACCAAAGAAGATTCAGCAGAAACACCCATATCAGAAGAAGGAGTAGCATCAGAAGTTGTATCAGAAGGAACAATTGAAGATACCACCGAAGGCAAAACAGTATCAAAATTATCCACAATTTCAACTGTTTTCTGTCTCTTGGCAGTAGGAACATCAGTCATTGAAGAAGAAGTAGAACCAGAAGAAGAAAACTTCATAACCATATGATACTGTCTAATCAAAGCATCATCAGACAAAGCCATGATTTGCTTCATTGTCATACCAGAATTATACAGAGCAGCATTCTTCACAACTCTTCTCATATAATTCCTCTTCTGAGCAACAGTCATAGGTTTTTCTCTTTTGGCTTTATTTCTTTGATCAATAAGAGCTCTTCTCTGTGCAGCAGATTCTTTCTTCCTTTGATTACCAAGTGCCACCATTTTATCCACAAAATTATCATCATTAAAAGATTCTCCTAAGATAAGTTTTGCATGATTAGGATCAGAAGCACCTTGAGAAATATAACCATCCCATTGATCATCAGTAATCGTAGGAAAGAATGCATCAAGCTCTAATTTCCTTTCAGGAGACAAATCAGAAGCATACTGATCTTGAAGAAATTTAGCCACAATACGACTCTTCTGCATATTCTCATAATCAGCAAACAATCTAGCCTGAGCTTGATTTTGTTCTTCAGTCACTATTCCTGAATTCAGTAGATCATTAACCACAGGGTCCTGTCCTTTCTCAGAAGATGTCTCAGCAGAACCAATTTCAGCAGAACCAATGTGAGCTTCAGAAGAAACAATCAAACCCACATCAGAGGAAATAGGTTGAGACAATTCCTCAACAGGTGTAGAGAAAACTTCAGATGAAGCATTCAACTTATACATTCTCCCAGCAATAAAAACCTCTTCATCATCTGCTGAAGGTGAAATATTTGAATGTTCTGGTATAGATGAAGTTTGACCATCAGCAGTAACCTCTTTCACTAAACCATCAGAAGATGCATCCTCCATATTTAGCTCCTTTGAAGTGTCAGCAGATACCTTATCCAAAGAATGTCTTCTTCTTTTGCTAGTATATAGAATAGGTTCCTTGCTAGACTCCTTTCTTCGTGAAGATTTAGCAATAGGAGAAGTAACATCAGATGTAAGTGCCACATCAGCCAATATCTCAAGAGATTCATTAAGATTCTCTTCATCCTCCTTCTCAGAAGAAATCAAACTACTCTTGTTACCTTTCTGACTTAGTAATTCCTCCAAGTGCTCAACTTTAGTCTCCAATTCCACAATCTTATTACCAAGAATAGACTTGGTTTTTGCAAGTTCTTTCTTAAGATCAGTCACCTCACCTGTAAGCTTGTTCATCAGATCATATAATGAGGTAAGTGTAATAGAATCCTCATTAGCATCAGGTGATTGCTCAGTTGAAATTGGAACTTCAGTAGACTGTTCAGTAGCAACATTAACCTAATCAACATTAGAACCTCCTTCACCAAATGGAGTCCTAACAGGACTTGGTGTAGACAATCTATCAGTATAAACCTGAACTTCATCAATTTGATCCTGAACTTCTTCAATAGGAACTTGGATAAAAGCTGGACTAGGACATGGTCTCGGTGAAGGTATAGATGCTTCAGCAACAACAGAAGGACCCTCATCACCATCTACTGAAAGATTTCCATCAGTAGGATTGGAAGAAGGTAAAACAACATTAAGCTCATTATCAGTCTCATTCTCCTGAGGTAGCATTGCAGCTAACAAAGGAAAATGTGTCCCTTCAAATTTAGTCCTCATAGTAGCAAATAACTTAGGAGTCAAAACACTTATGGGATGAAAAGCTTGGGTTTGTGTAGAAACATTCAATATTATCTGTAAGAACCTAGGGTACATCAAAAACTTACCCTTTTTCCTTGTTATATTTTCTACCATATTATCAAATATATACTTAGAGAAATTATAAGTCATACCCTTAGATAAGCAAACAATACCACATCCCATTTGTGTTGAAAACTGATCCCATCCTCCAGACTTATTGCTCATACACTGTAGCAACGTATGAACCAAAAACCTCCACATAGGACAAAGCTTATTCTTCAACCACATATCTGTCCTCGTACTTTGATATCCAATCGCACTAAGTCCTTCAAGTACCATCGTAGAATCTGAATGATAAATTCCATTCTCATCATCCAAGCGAAGTTGTCTTCTGATCAGTTCCTTTGTCACCACATATACTTGTCCATCAACACTTGCAACAATCTCAGTATCACCTCTCTTTTCTGCCGACGCCCAAAATTGAGTAATCAAAGTTTCATATATAGCATTTGGAGAATGCGTCAATGCATACAAAATCTTTGATCTTAGTAAGAAAGAAATCATCGGCCTATAAAGCTCATCTCCTCGAGCAGATCCAAGAAAAGCAACCTTATTATGATCATGTTTAAATTGAAGCGCCATGAGAGTTTTTGAAGATTAGGGTTACGATTTTGCACAAAAGGAAGTGTTTTTAATGAGAGTAACAATCGAATCTCTTAATATGGAGCGAAAATATGCCGTAGAGAATAAATAGAAAGTTCCAAATTTTGGTCAAAGTTGACCAAGGATGACGTGGACTTCTACTTTTACTTGGATTTACTTATAACTTCGGTAGAAATGAAAACCATTCTGCTGAAGTAGAACAATCAGCAGAAACAGAAGACTTACTCACGAAGCTTCAGTAAATATCTTTTAACTGTTTCACCCACACGCATTAATTCTCTTACCACTTGAACCCGGCTATAAAACAATCCCAATGCACATAGACTTCTTCATCAAAAATCCCCAAATAATATTTCAAACCCTAATTTCTTCAATCCTTCAAAATTAACCATAAACAACATGAGTACCAAACCTGAGATCATAGATCTCACAACAACATCCTCATCATCATCCTCATCATCTAGTGAAGATACCAATCCATGGTTTCACTATTTTCCAAAACCATATCTACTACCAAAGAAGTCACCCTTTCTCTCCTCATCAGAAGATGAAAGTGTTGAGAAACCAAGTGTATCTGCTGAAGATTCTGATGAATCCTATAATGAGGGAACATCTTACTCCCAAACCTCAGCACCTAGGCCTCAACGAAGGCCACGAGCCAAAAATCCACCACTTCCTATGGGAAGAAAGGTGGTGCTTGGTCTTTCTGCATCAGGTTTTGGTGCATCATCACATATCGTATAAGGGAATGGAAAAAGGAAAATGATGTAAGTTGTTGTATGATGGAAAGAGTAGATGATGCACAAAGGAAAATCTTTCCTTCTCATCTCTCTACCACAATCAGCTTCAGCTTCTTCGTTTTCATCAATCCATCCTCTCCATTTTGATCCTTAGCATCTGTTAGGGTTGGTTATGCTTATCATAAAAGCATAGCCATCATATAGTGCCAAAAGATGTGAGCAGTCATGCTCATCGTGCTCATCTTAGATGTTGGAACAGATGATATGTAATAGATTAGGACTATTAGATCATGTAGATGCTTTTGATGTTGCCAGTACTCTGTAATCTGTAAGCTGTAACCTGTTTCTTGAATGAATGAATGATCTATTTGCTTCTGTACTGCTTTTGATTGATTCATATAACTTCAGTACTTCAACTTCAGAGGAAACAAATAACACACTTCAGCACAATGAATTCAGTGGAAACAAGCTTAAGCTTTCTTGACCATATCACAACTGATCAGAGACAACCATTCTGCAAAACAAACACAGAAACATACACAAACCAACAAAGAAACACACTAAAATTACATTAGCAGGTTAGAGTTAGTTAAAATCAACCAAATATACAAATTTACATAGCAAAATGCAAAGTTATACACAAATCCTCCCCTGAGGCATATGCCTCCCCTGAGGCCTATGCCTCCCCTTAAACTTTGCAGTTAAGGGTTAAGCATACCAATATGGACCACAAGGTGTTGAAACCTTGGTCCTTCAAAAGCCTTTGTTAACAGATCTGCCACATTATCATCAGTATGAATTTTGACCACATTTATCAAATTTTTATCATATGCATCTCTTATAAAGTGGTGCCTGATTTCAATATGTTTTGTTCAACTGTGAAAAACTGGATTTTTAACAATGCATATGGTACTTTGATTATCAATAAAAATTGTTGTGTTCATGAAATTATACCCATAATCCAACAACTGATTTTGAATCCAAAGAACCTGTCCACAGCAATTAGCAGCAGCCACATACTCTGCTTCAGTAGATGAGGTAGCCACAATAGTTTGTTTCTTGCATTGCCAAGAAATCAATCTCTTTCCAAGGAATTGGCAACCTCCAGTGGTGGACCTCCTATCCAGATTAGCACCAGCATAGTCACTATCACTATAGGCTTCCAACTTAAAAGGAGACTCTTTTGGGTACCAAAGACCTAGAAAAGGTTGGCCTTTAAGGTACTTAAAGATCTTCTTAACAGCATTGAGATGGGAAGTCAGTGGAGTAACTTGATGTCGCGAACAAACACTCACAGCAAAAGTAATATCAGGCCTGGAAGCTGTTAAATACATCAAAGACCCAATCATAGACCTGTATAAATGAACATTCACAGGTGAATCAGCTTTATTGGTGGTCTTTGTCTTTGGAGTTTCATAAGGTGTAGTGGCAGTCCTTACACCCTCCATACCAAACTTCTTCAAGATGTCCCTCACATATTTGTCCTGACTGATAAAGATCCCATCAGGTTTCTGCTGAACTTGAAGACCCAAAAAGAAAGTCAACTCTCCCATTGCACTCATCTGAAACTCTCCCTTCATAAGCTCCTCAAAATCCCTGCACCAAGCTTCCTTTGTGGATCCAAATATAATATCATCCACATAGACTTGCACAAGAATAATGTTAGTGGAATTCTTCTTTAGGAAAAGAGTCTTATCTATTGCACCTCTTCTGTAACCATGCTTCAGCAGAAATGTAGAGAGCCTAGCATACCAGGCTCTGGGTGCCTGATGTAGTCCATAGAGAGCTTTGACTACCTTATAAACATGATTCGGATGATCCGGATCTTCAAATCCTTTAGGTTGAGTGACATACACCTCCTCTTCAATTTCACCATACAAGAACGCTCCTTTAACATCCATTTGATAGACCATAAAGCCCATATAGGATGCATAAGCTAAGAAAATCCGTATAGCCTCAACTCTTGCCACTGGTGCAAACACTTCATCATAATCGATCCCCTCCTCTTGTCTATAACCCTGTGCAACTAATATGGCTTTGTTCTTAATGACAACACCCCGAGCATCTCTCTTATTCTTCAGAATCCATTTTGTCCCAATAGCATACTTACCATCAGGTAGTGGTACCAATATCTAAACCTGCTGATTTTGAAATTGTTGCATCTCATCCTGCATTGCTTCAAGCCAACTTGAGTCTTCAAGAGCCTGAGTAACACTGGTTGGTTCCACTTGTGAGAGAAAACAAGCAAACAGACAATGTTGATAGTCTGTGTGATTGTCTCTCTACTGATTTGAGACATAAGAGAAAAAAGCCACCTGTCCATATTTAGAACGTGCCACAGTACCTCTTGTTCTAACAGGTGCATTAGGATCACCAATGATATTAGACTGTGGATGAACATTGTTGATCCTTGTAGTAGTGGTGGTGTTGACATCAATTGAGGAATCAAGATTAGTCATAGTAGGTTCAAATTTAGTATCATAGGAAGGTGTGTTGAAGATGCCTGCTTTTGGTTGATGATGACCAAGATCTGAAGGTTTTGGAAACCTTGTATAAGGTTCTCCAAGGTCTGTTGACACTCTAGTAGTAATAGGAGTAGTGTCACCATGTCTTTCAGCCGAATTAGAGAGGTGAGGAGAAACAGAACTACCTTCAGCAGAATTGAAGTTTCTGCCGAGTACTTCATTTGATCCTTCTTCAATATTCCTCTCAGCATCTAAATTGGCTGCATACTCTTGTTTCTTCAGTCTAGCAAGGTCCTCAGCATAATAGAATTCATCTTCACCCACATCAATATAACCTTTAGAAGTGTCACCTACAAAATTGTTAGGAGAGAAGGAAGGTACTACAATGGGTTGTTCATCATCAGACCCACTGTCAGAATGAGCATCCAAAGTGTCTGCATTAGTATTTGGAGATGCTTCAGAATCTGCATTTTGATTAGCCTTATGTCTAGCATAACCCAAGTAATCAGTCAAGTAGTCAAGATCAAATGACCAAACATGACCCTGGCCTTGAACATTAGGCTTGTCTTCAAGATACCTCAGATTCAATGTCTCCTCAATTTTCTTTGCAGATACATTGTAAACTCTGTATGTCTTACTATGAGCAGAATATCCCACAATGTAACCATCATCAGCTTTCTCATCAAATTTGCCCAAAGGATCACTGGTATTCAAAATTGTCACTTGGCAGCCAAACGGTTTAAGGTAATGAATAACAGGAACTTTCCCAAAAAGAAGTTCATATGGTGTTTTAAGATGTGGTCTAGTAATGGACACTCTATTTAGAACATAACAAGCTGTACCAACAGCCTCAGTCCAAAACATGGTAGGAAGTTTAGAGTCTGCTAGCATTGATCTTGCAGCCTCTATTAAGGTTCTATTTTTTCTTTCTGCCACCTCATTTTGTTGAGGGGTTCTTGGAGTGCTATAGTCCCTTTTGATTCCCTTTAACCTGCAGAGTTCGATCAGAATAGCATTTTTGAACTCTGTACCATTATCACACCTAATTCCTTTCACCTTCTTGTTCAACTGATTCTCAATAAGGGTAATGAAATCTTTCAATATGTCAGATGTTTCATCTTTGGTCCTTAGAAAGAATACCCAACAAAATTTGCTAAAACCATCAGTGATCACGAGACAAAAATATTTATGATCAATGCTTCTCACTTTAGTTGGACCAAACAGATCCATATGATGCAGCTGAAGAGGTTCAGAAATAATGGTTACTGCTGTAACAGGAACTCCTTTATATGAGGCTCTGTGCTGCTTTCCTTTGTTGCATGCAACACAGTTATGATCATTGGTGAATACTTTGGCAGGAATACCTTGTACGAGGCCCAGCTTAGAGAGCTGGTTGATGGTCTTTAAATTGACATGGGCCATCCTTCTGTGCCACTTGGTGGACTCATCCACAGATGCTTTAGCCACCAAACATGTTAAGTCACCTGCTGGTTTGACATTAGTTAAGTTGAATGTATACAGATTGTGACTACGAGGAGCCTTCAGCAGAATTGAAGTTTCTTCTGGGAGTTTGAAGTCTTTAGACAGCACAAGACATTCATCCTCTGTGAAGAGTACTTTGTTCTTAGTGTCACATATTTGTGAGACTGAAAACAAATTGAAGTGTTGAAGTTCCTTAACATAGTAAACATTCTCAAAGTCCAGCTGAGGTGTTTTGATGGTCCCTTTTCCAGTAATTCGTCCATCACTTCCTCCAAAGGTTACATTGCCTCCACCTTCAATAGGTACAAAGTTATGCATCATGTCCCTGTTTCCTGACATACTTCTAGAACAACCACTGTCAACAATTCCAACATCTTTATGCTTAAGGGGATGATCCTACAACAACAAAAATATACAAAGAATTAGTACACTATGGAGGCTCAAGTCATTGCTGACTTGAACATGCCTTGTGGATCATATGAGTTGTGCCATGTAGAAGTATAAGATCCACTATTGTTCTTGGGTTTCCAATGAAACTTAGGTCTCTGTTTATTCCAAGAACAACCTACTGAGGTCTTGACAGCAGTATCCCAGTACCCTCTCCCATCAGTCATAGGGTTAACATATCTAGGCCAAAAACCATTTTTAAAATATTCACTGGTTGGTTGAACATATGGTTTTCCAAATGATCTTCTCCAAGGAAAAGAAGTGTTATTATTAGCAGCCTGTGGAACATAAGGTGGTATATCATTAACATTGGTCTACATAGGTCTAATATTCCTAGAATCACCACACCTACTCATTCTTTGCTCATGATAATCAAAATCCTTAATTAAATGAGATTTACTTCCACACACAAAACATTTCTTCTGAAGAGAAGATTTATTCAAACCAAAAGAAGTATTCTTACAAGCAGAAGTATTCAAACCAAAACCATGAAAAGAATTGTTTTTAACAGTATTATTATGCAAAGAATTAAAAAGCAAGTCTTCAGAGGCAACTGTCTTGGAAGTGCATTCCTTGGCAGCAACTCTGTCATGCTTATTGGTAGTCTTGGGTGCAGGCAGGGGTGAAGACTTGGGAAGGTCAGACTTGGGAAGGTCAGACTTGTCATTTGAATCACACTCTGTAGACCCTTGCTTGGAGGACTTGTCACTGTTAACACAAGAGACAAAGTCATTAGTAGAAGTATTAGGGTCTGGCAAGTCTCTTGACTTTTTGCCATACAGATGGTGTGATCCATCAAAGTCATTAAGAGTGGAAAGGTCAATGGGCATGTGCTCACCTCTAATTGGTCCACGTACAGCATGTAGGTCACCTTCTTTCACAAAATTAGCTAGGCCTGCTGGTGTAGATTTACGTGTGTCATCCCTAGCTTCTAAGCCTACATATTTCTTAAAACCTAAAGCCACTGTAGAATTGGGAGCTTGACTGCTATAAATGAGACTAGCCAACTTATTACCATTCATCATCCAGTCATTATTCCTAGCAATTTCCTCCTTAAGTTTCTCCTTAAGCTCTAGATTTTCTGACTCTACATCTGCTCTTAACTTCTCAGACCATTTTAATTCGTTTGTAGCACATTCGAGATCTCTTTCTAAAACACCTATTTTCTCACCATAAGCTATTTCATTCTTCTGTAACCAAACCTTTTGTCTTTCTAGTGTTTTTAAAGCCTGTTTATAAGCTTCTACTTCCACATAGCATTCATTATATTTTAGTTCCATAATATCATAAGCTTGTTTCAGTTCATTATAACGCTCACTACAACCAAACAAATAGTTTTGTACCTGAGAGATGCCCATCAAGGCAATCTGATCATGCCTATCCTCTGAAGTACAGCTTGCAATCAACCCAACATTATCAGGACCATCATTATCAGACTCCTCATGTTGCTTCCAGTCCACATTGCTATCAAGAGTGACCAATGCAGTTGATCCCTTTGAATTTCCTGCATCCTTCTGATACTGCTGATAAGTAGAATATCTTGTCTCATCACCAGCTTTCCTGTCTTTGCATTCTCTAGAAAAGTGACCTATCTGTTGGCATGTGAAGCATTTAACCTTCCTTTTATCAAACCTTGTTGGATCGCGACCTTTGAATCCAAACCTTCTGCCAGCTTTGCGCTCAAAGGTCTTGATATCCATGGAAAGCATGGCCACTTGCCACCTCAGCTTCATCTCTTCAAACTCAAGTGGGTCCACTTGATCAAAATCTTCATAGGCTAGATCCTGCTGAGGATCATAATCGGCAAAGAAAGATCCAAGAATATCTTCCATAATACCACTGGATCTAGGAAGAGAACTTGATGAAGGAGCAGTATTAGATGATGATGGATATGGACTTGGACCATAGCTAGACTTTGGAGTAGAGGCTCCAACAAATGCAGTATGATTAGCAGTAGAAGATGATCGAAAAGGGCTTCTAACATCATGTTTAAGAGCTTTAAGTTTGTTATACAGCTCATCAAAAGTCATCATGTCCAAACCACCTTTAGCTTTTAAAGTTATGCTTACATGTAGCCAGGACGGAGGTAATGACCTCAGAAACTTAGAGTTACAGTCATCATTATCCGGCTTTGCCTGTAGCTGATTCAACTGACTTAAGATCTTGTGAAACTTATCATAGCCCTTGTGAATTCCTTCCTCTTCAGAGATCTGAAAGTCCTGAAACTGTTGTCTTGGCATGGACTTCTTCAGTCTTCTAGACTCCTCATTCCCACCGAACTTTGCCTTAATAGCTAACCATATATCCTTGGCATCTTGCATGAAGTGAAAATCACTCAAGTGATCCTCAGGAATAGCTTGCAAAAGAATAGTTCTGACCTTTGTTTCTCTCTGAACTGCCAGCAACTCTTCAGCAGTTTTGGGAGGAACATTCATCATATTACCAGCAGCATCCGTGGTAGTCCTCTTCAAACTGTTCCCCTTCAAAATTACCTGCCATAGATTCCAATCAATGTTGGAGATCCAGTTTTTCATCTTCATAGCCCAAAGATCATATTCCTCCCTTTTAAGATAAGGAAACTTAGCATTGCTATTAGAGAGACTTAGTTGTTGCATATGGGTGGAGTTTTGGTTGTTGGTGAGTTCAGTATCAGCATCTGAACCAGGCATGATGTTTTTGTGATGGTTGTATGGGTGTTTAGAAAAAGCTTGTCCTTAGTATCGTAGAGACTCTCACGAGGCTCTGATACCACTTGTTAAAACAAACAAAGACCTTGATAGATCTTGAGCTCGTGGATCGTTATGTATGCCTATGTAATCACAAGCACAATAAAAGACAATCTCTACTACTAATGTTTATCAGCGGAATATAAACACAAGTAACAAATAACTAAGAACTTCTTGATCCTCTATGGATCTTTATATTAACTAAAACTGAGTTTTTCCAATCGGTACATAACTCTTTCTAATGTGTTCCTTTAATAGATAAGGAACCCTAAACAATATCGCTAAACCGTTTTCCAAGAAACGTATAATCATAAAACTAATAAAGATATACACAATCACTTCCTAATAAAGCTCATGTATATCCACACTAAATAAACTAAACACGGAATAAACACATCCGCATAAACAAACTAATAACTATTATACTTCAGCAGAATAAGTCTTCGGCAGAATCCACTTCACTTCAGTAGAAACACTTCGGCATTAAGTTCAGCATAATCCAGACTTTCACATAATTCCCAAAACTTTTTCATTATTAATATAAAATAAAAACAAGTTTTTATTGCATCTCATTTCTTTTGAATGCTAAAGGGAACACATAACTAATATGCGTTTTCGGGTACATTCATTTAAGCAACAATGAATTAAGGAGCACTCGGGTTATCTCACATAATAATATGCTTTTTCACTTCTAGTTTATTTTCTTTTTGTTTTTAGGACTCGAGATAACCGCAACTTCAAATGATTTGCATATAGGCACACACTAGGCACAAATGTTTCCAAAAGGAAAAATTTGAGTTGCATGAGTCACAGTACCACGGATCCCAGCATTAATGCTGGACGGTTCCCTCAAGGAATGGATCAGTGGGAACCGTGGGACAGAAGCTAAAATTTCTCTTCTATTTTTCTCACTTTGGCTATAAACCTTCAAATTTTTCATCATTTTACTTCTTTCACTAATTAGTATGTTACTTAATGCTTGTGTTCTCATGATCACATGCCTTAAATTCATATCTAATCATTAGATTTTAGTCCACATGTTGGGTCTAGCATTCATTACAATGCACTATTTTCTCTATAAATAAGGTTCCCAAAATGATTGCATATCCATCACTCTAAACCTCACAAACAATCATCATCATGTCATCCAACATTGATGAATCACCTAGTGCAAACAATCCTCTTCTAGAAATCCAAAACTTTATCCTACCACCTTCCGTAATGCCACCACCCAAATCTATAAAAACCACACGGATTAGCATCCGGCCTTCTTGCTTAGCCAAACCATTGTCAAAAAGATCATCTCCAACAAGTACATCACCACCATCACCTATTAAGTCTACACCTAAAATCACCCTATTGAAACTTTTTAAGACTCTGAAAACAACCCCACTACTCGTGTCTAGTCCAAAAGAATAAGTCTTTTTAACACCACTCACATCTCCAAACATACTTTACAAAGATCTTGCAGGACCTCCACGATAGCCATTACTATTCTTGGTGAGATGTCCTCCCCCATCACGGTTATAGTTTCCAAAAAGTACATCACCACCATCACGATTATAGTTTCCAGCAGGACCTCCATGATAGCCATTACTATTCTGATTATCTCCGTAAAATGGTCGATTTTCTCCATATTTAGCTTCTTCGATCGTGTTCACTTTGTTATTGTGAGGACAATTCTTGGTGAGATGTCCTCCCCCGCAGCTTTCGCAACCTACTTGGATGGCATGAATAGTTTCTCTGATTTTTAGCATATCTCGGCTCAGATTTTCAATTTTTCTAGTGATGGCGGCAATTCCGTCAAGATTTCTGCCTTGGTTCCTTTTGCTTCCTCAATCGTGCCATTTCTGGGAATGATCAGCCATTTTTTGGATGGCTTCAATCGCCAGAGTAGGAGTCATGCTCGGAATTGGTTCTTGGTAGTCCAGCATCTGTCATGTAGTCACGTTGATTCCTTTGTAGAAAATGTTGACCTTTTGCTGGTTGTTTAGATCATGTGTAGGACTCTTGTAGTGGAGACCATTGTATATATCTCAGGCTTGATACAACGTTTCATCGTCTTCTTGCTTGAAATTATGGATCTCCAAGAGCTGGTTAGATATCTTTGACGGAGGACATTATCTCTGAAAAAAGTGCTTTTTTAGTAGAGCCCATGTATCAACTGCCCCGACGGGCAATCTTTCGATCCATCTTCTTGCAGCCCCAGTAAGAGTCATGGGGAATACCTTATGCATAACAGCGTCATGAGACACACCCGGAATGTTGAAAAGGCTTGCGATGTACAAGACATTTTCAACGTGCTCATACGCATCTTCGTCCCTGTTTCCTAAAAAAGGGTTAGCACGAAGCTCCCTCATAAATTGGTCTTTAATTTCGAAATGGACATTAGCTCCAATCGCCGGTCTTACGAGCCCCGGCCCTTGTTCTTCTCTTGTCAACACCAAATATTCCTCGAGAGTGAGGTCATCAATGTTAACAACTTCCATGGTACCTGAAACTTGCAAAGAGATCGAGAGAAATTGAGAAAATTTTAAAACAAAACAAAAATGAAAGACTTAATAAAAAACCAAATATAACTCCCCGGTAACGGCACCAAAAACTTGATCCAGATTTTACTGACCAGGTTTTAATATTTATAAGTTCTCGTTATACCTATGGTCTACCCTAATGCACTAACGGGCAATGTACCCGGTCGTGTGTAGTGTAGTATTTGGTAAAACCGAGGTCGTCCCAAGAGCTATGTGTGCGGATTTAAACTAAGTCTAGGTGTCACAGATTTTAATATGATTTAAGGTGGAAATGATTAATTACTACTAAGACAATAAAATATGAAAGCAAATGAAGGCGAGGGTTGTGATCAATAGAGGAGAGGGGTGCTAACCTAGTTACTCATCCTAACTAGTAATGTTTATGTCTAATTACTTCCAATTACTTCAGGTGGGGTCAAAGTCGCTAGGACAGCATTTGGTCAGTTCATCCTAACCTATCAGCAAAGGGTTCCACTGGAGAAATCAGGTGACCCGTCATAAGTCCAGTTGTTCTTAATCTCCTAAGCCAAGTCATTAAGTACCGCTACATGCTAGATTCATAACAATGAGTGCTCGGGGGCTAGCAACTTACACACTCATCCCCGACTTCTTAAGTTCATCCAAACGGTAGGTGATCAGTTGGTCAAATCCCACAAGCAGAAAGGATCGTCAGTTGGTCATATCTTACCCTTCCCACTCAGTCTACCTACTTAGGGTCAGTTGGTCATATCTCCTAAGTAACTAGCCACTACTGCCATTCAAAACTACCAAAACAAGGGTAGCTACCAACAAACTATGCATGCATACACTTAGAAATAATTATGCGGAAGCAATGTAAACATAAACAAAACAATTAAGGAATCATAACTAGGCCAGCACCAGAGGTGCTTAGCCGCTCATATTAACTAAAGCAATCGATTCAATGTTTAACATTACGAAATACATGAATTGAAAGTAAAGAAAAGATAAAATGCTAATGCTTATTGTAGGGGAGTGATTTCTCCCTTGGAGATAGCTCCGTATGCTCCTCTAGATCTGCCTTCGACTTCTACTCACGTTCAATTGGTGTTGTGTGTGAAATAGGATGCTTTGAAATGCTGGAATTCGTGGAGTATTTATAGGCCATATCTGGTTACGGCGTAACTAATATTAAGAGTTACGCCGTAACATACAATTTTTCGTATTTTGCACTGAAAATGCTGGTTGCGGCGTAACTTTGGAAGGAGTTACGCAGTATCTTCAATAATTCTTGGTTACGCCGTAATTGAGCCAATAGTTACGGCGTAGCTTGCAGCGGCGCGGAACCTCATTTGACCTACTTGGTTACGTCGTAATCTTTGGGGGAGTTATGCCGTAATCTTCTATTGAGTTGGTTTTCGGACCCACGCTTTAGTTACGGCGTAATGTGAGAGAGGAGTTACGCCGTAACTTCTTCAAAATGTGCATACTATGATATATCTTCAATAAATTCTCCAAATCCGCGTCTCTTTAGCTCCAATGCTCGTAATTTACCTGAAAGTGAAATATAGAGGAAAACAAGCGTAAATCCATATAAATGATATAAAATACGAGCATTATTGGGGGAAATTGACACTTAATATTTAGGACTATTTGATGTTATCAGTATGTCTTAATAAAAGACATAGCAAGTTAACGTCTTACTTTATATTATAAGTCTTATAAAAATTAAAATACTTCATGTTTGTGACTTTACAAAGAAATAATAAACATGTATAAGTAAAGTAATTATGAACACCACTTTTGGTTTCAATTAATAATTTCAAGTTAATATTTACTACATTTTTTATGTCATTCAAAGAATACATAAATACTTAAATTTAAAGTAGTATTAGATTACTTCATTCAATTATGTCATTTCATGAAATGTTCAATATAAGAAACTGTAAAATTATCCATGCTCGGTCTCACGACATATGGATATTTTACCTTGGGCTATAATCTAGTTCACGTTCTCACGTAACGTAAATTGTAATTACAAGTGTTTCTTTAATATTGAATGACATGAATATTTAAATTAAAGTAGTCTTTGTTATCATCTTGACACATGTTCTTAATAGGGCAATCTTACATATTAAATGTATATTAGAACGTTACTCTATTACTTTATGGTCAAGAGAATCCATTAAATCATATTAATATGTGTTGTACCTTGCACACAATAAATATCTCTCCCACTTGTGCATGGAACAACATCATGTAGTAGATAAACAACACGACAAACGTTTGTTTATTTGATTAATATGATTTTTTTTCATAGATATAACAAGTAGATGTAGGACTATATTGATTAGTAAGGGAACGCACATGACTATCCTTAAAAACATAAGTTCCTACAATTGGAAAGTAATTATCTTTGAAGATAATATAGGTTACTACACAGGAAACAAAGCTTGTAGCTCCCACTGAATTAGAGAATATTATAATAACTTCTAATTCAGTAAGCAACATAATGCTCCCACTGGATTTGATAACATTGTAAGTGTTTCATAACCAATGAAAGCAAATTACTTGCTTTTTACTTTCCTACACCATTAAAAAACCATACGTAATCATTACTTAGGTACTAAAAGGTGTATTCTACTCTGTGTATGATGGGTTATTGTAAAACCCCCAAAATTTAGTACAGCGGAAGACTTAATAAAGATTTCGGGGTGCTACTGGATTGGAACACAACACAAGTATAGGAAAATATGATAGCATAAAACGTCTCACAAACCAATCCTATATTTCATTATCTGGTTACATTTATTTGAAATATTAAAAGTAAGGCCCACAAGAAATCATAAGGTAGGTCCGCAATTATTATCAGAGTTCTAGAATGATCCTCCAACCATGCCCCTTCTGCCAAGCCTTCAAGAAACAAGCAATCCAAGCATCATCTTAGTTACCTGAGAAAACATGCTAAAAAGGTCAGCTAACGTTGGTGAGTTTATAGGTTTAATCGTAAATTCAGTAGTGGACCTGATAGAGTTTATTTGCTATGTGAAACTAAGGAAGATATACAATAAACATTCCAAACACATTCCAACAACATTCCTTCCAATAACATAAACGATATCTCAGCAGGGCCCCAAGCGACTCTAGCCAGGTACCACGGCCATAGCAAAGCAAAATTCGATGTTACCCTGGTCTACGTCGGAGTAGATATCTATTCTTAGCTAGGTTTTGTAACCAAAGCAAAGGATTGCTACCCTAGTATAAGTCAACATCTACCACATATCTATCCTTTACTAGTCAACACATAAGCAAATCAAAAAGTAAAAGCAGGTCCAAGAAAATAGTAGCATGCTTTCTCACCCCAATTTAGATAAAACCATAGTTAAAATGGGGCTATGAAACTCACCTTGATCAAGCAAAGCACAAATAACCAATAGCAAAAGCAAATAAGCAACTAACACAGCTCGACAACTACTGACTCAGCAAAACCTATTAATATAGATCCATCTTTAATACATTTTCCAATTTCAATATTTTCTATCCCGAATATATTCCATTTCTATTTCCAAAATATCTCGTTCTCAATTTAGTTATAAGCGTTTGGTATCATCGTGTGAGGTGTCGACTCGATAAGACTCCAATGAATGCACTATGTTACAAGCAATGCACAACTCAACAATACAACGCAACCTCTATGTGATAAGCTTTATAGTTTAATAAGTTTCAAAATGAATCATTAGGACTTATCGAATTCGTCAACTCGATAAACACAACTATTTATCTATTTCACTTATTATTCCAAAAACTAGTCACAACCTAACGAGTCATAAGGATAAATTGTTCATTAATAGATTTGCTCGACGTACATAGCGGGCTCTTATTGGATTCGTCAACCCACTAAATCCGTTATCTACATGGGTTAAACATATTAATGTCAAGTCATCCGTAAACCATGCATATTCCAAAATGATCATAAAATACCCATTAATGACGTATTCAGGTAACGTGCCCTCAAAACATTTAATAACTCGTTATTATAAAACCTTTCCAATTTTAAGTCGTTAGTTCCTTTTTTTTAAATATTGAATAACAAATTGTATCTTCTTATTAAATATTTAACACAAGAACTTATTAATAGTTTTATTTTCTAGTTTATATATACACATGTTTATATATTGCGTCAAGTTTTTAATTTACATTCTGAGTTATTATCCGTCTCGATTGCACAAGTCCGAGTCATGACTCTCTGATTTTTATGTCATATTGTCCAATAATAAATATAAGTCCATATTACGGCGTTGTCGGGGTCAACCGATACTAAAAAGTCACGGTAACACCGACGTTGCACAAAGCTCACATATATAATATTTCAATGTCCAAATAAATATTCTCACTCGTTACCGGCCCTAAACCTACGGCTCGGCAACGTATCAACATTTTCAATCAATCTCCATTTTAACTCACCATCAACTCCATCCCCATTCAACATCAAACTACCACCGAAACCAATGCCGAGACCTAATGGTCTCGGCTTAGCCACGGCTAACCCACACGGTCCAAACGGACCCTAGCGGTCCTTGGCTCCTTCTCGATCTCATCCATAACTTACCATACCGGACCTCTTGGTCCCGGTTACTCCCAACAACAACAATAACAACAAAAACCAATCCCGCGACAACCAAAACCCAAACCTCTTTGGTCCTTGGGGCTCTCGGCTCCAACCCTACACGACCTAACCGGACCCTAGTGGTCGCGATGGGTTTCCAACACCATCAATCCTCCATTTCAAACCTTAATCCGCAACAAATTCATATAACATAAAAATAAAATGCACATAACACGACACGACACGACACACACGATACCAACTCGTTTTATTTTCATTTATTCCTTTAAAATGCATTTTTAATTCATTTATCCCACTTAACCCAAACCAATCGGATGAAACGAGACCTAAGGGTCACCAAACAAGTGTATAACTCGTTTTCCTCACCACCTTTCTTCCCGATCTACACTTGAAACGACGAAACACAACAAAGAAGAGAGTTTGGGGTTGTTCAGGTGGTGGTATGGTGGAGATAGGGTGAGTGGTGTATACCAAAAGATAAAGGAGAGAATGGGGAGTGTTTTGGTGATGGTGGTGGCGGTTCAAGTGCAGCGAGGAGGCGGCGTGGGGTGGTGGAGCGGCAGCGGTACAAGGTGGGTAGAGAGAAAGTGTATTAGGGTTTTGAGGTAAAAGAGATGGAGTAAGTGTGTGTGTATGTGTGTGGGGGGGTTTATATTTTTGAGGTGGGGAGTTGTGTGTAAATTATTTGTGAGTGGGGGGGGCGCCGGCTAGCACAAAACCACAGGGACCCAAGTCGTTATTTTTATTAACTTTCCATATTTATTACTTAACGGCTCGTATATTTTATCAGTTGTGACCAGAAACTTTTATAATATACGCCATTGTTCTTAATTATCTCTTTCCGTAAATTTTGATTATTAACACGTCCATTTCCACGTAACGAGTTTAATGTTACTATTTCTCACGCTTTTAAGTTTTTATTGTGTCGACTCGAGTAGTGCCGAACATTACAGATCATAATTCATATCCTAACTCATTCTATAACATAATCATTCATGAAATCAAGTTAACGATTCCAAGTCAAATTATCATAATTCCAAAATAGCTCCTACAGGCCTTCTACTCGTTTTAACTAACGTAATGCGGTACCTAAAAGGACTCCCTAACTTGCCAGTTGTCATAGCCTCCCAGCCTTAGAAGAAACTCGTCTTGTGTTTCATTCCGAGTTACCCGATGACGTAAAGAGTTGAGGATACTTCCTCCAAAACTCATCCTCACGTTCCCACGTGAACTCAGGTCCATGACGAGAATTCCAACGAACTTTGACGATAGGGATACGGCTATGCTTCAGTTGTTTAACTTCACGATCCATGATCTCAACCGGCTCCTCAATGAAATTCAGACGCTCGTCGATTCGGATATCTTTCATAGGCACGACCGGGGTCTCATCAAAAAGGCATTTCTTTAGATTACTCACGTGAAAGACATCGTGTACACTGCTCAACTCCTGAGGTAGCTCAAGTCTGTAAGCTACTGGTCTGACTCTTTCCAGGATTGGAAAGGGGCCAATATATCAGGGGTTGAGTTTTCCACATTTGCCAAAGCGTATCACCCCTTTCCAAGGGGAAACCTTCAACATGACTCGGTCTCCCACTTGAAACTCTAGGGGCTTACGTCTCTTATTGGCATAGCTCTTTTGTCTATCACGTGCGGCTTGCAAATGATTGTGAATCTTGGCTACTTTCTCATTAGTTTCCAGCACGAGTTCGGGACCGATAAGTTGGCTGTCGCCAACTTCACCCCAACAGTTCGGGACTGGTATTATAGCTATTGTTGTAAGAGAATTCAACCAAAGGTAAATACTTCTCTCAGTCTTTGCCGAAAACGATAACGCATGCACGGAGCATATCTTTTAGCATCTGGATGGTCCTTTCGCTCTGAACTTTGGTTTGGGGATAATAGGCAGTGCTCATATCAAGCTTCGTTCCTAAGGTCGTCTGCAGCGACTGCCAAAAATTTGACGTGAATCGGTTGTCTCGGTCGGAAATGGATAGATATGGGCACGCCATGATGAGATATTATCTCCTTGACATAAAGCAGAGCAAGCTTGTCGATACTATCAACTTCGCTGATAGCCAGAAAGTGAGCGGACTTAGTCAGTCGATCCACAATTACCCAGGTAGCGTCACAGCCGCTAACTGTTCTTGGTAATTTGGTGATAAAGTCCATGGTGATTCGCTCCCATTTCCAAATAGGGAGTTCGGGTTGTACTAACAACCCTGACGGCTTCTGGTGTTCGGCCTTTACCTTGGAACATGTCAAGCACTTACTGACATACAGAGCTATGTCGGCTTTCATGTTCAGCCACCAGTAGAGTTTCTTCAGGTCATGATACATCTTGTCGGCTCTGAGATGAATGGAGTATTTTAATTTATGCGACTCGTGCATAATCAACTCGCGGATTCCTTCATGAAATGGTATCCAGCTTCTGTCTCCAAAGCATAGGGTTCCGTCGGAATGCTTCAAGAAGCCATTTTTGCTCTCCAACATTCCATAAAGGTTCTCAGTCAGACAGTTCTCTTCCTTCAATGCCTCGGCTTAGGCTGTTAGTATCTAAGACGGTAGTGGCGAACTAATCGTCATTCCTAAGGATCATACTCATAACGGTGGTATTCTCTCTTTTCGGCTAACGGCATCTACAACAACATTGGCCTTACCCTGATGATAACGAATCTCACAATCGTAATCACTGAGTAATTCCAACCAGCGTCGTTGTCTCATGTTCAGCTCCTTCTGGTCTAAGATGTGTTGCAGACTCTTGTGGTCGGTATACACTATACACTTAGTACCGTACAGGTAATGTCTCCATATCCTAAGAGCAAACACCACAGCACCCAATTCTAAATCATGGGTGGTGTAGTTTTTCTCATGCTTTTTAAGCTGTCGGGAGGCATACGCCTATCACCTTCCCCTGTTGCATTAGGACAGCTCCCAAACCTTTATGTCAAGCGTCGCCGTACACGACGAAGTCTTCACTTCCTTCAGACAGGGCTAAAATGGGCGCACTACACAACTTCTCATTTAGCAGTTAGAACGCCTTTTCTTCTTTTTCTCCTCATTCGTACTTAACGTTCTTCTGTGTCAGTTTGGTCAGCGACTTAGCTATTTTAGAGAATCTCTCAATGAACCTCCGGTAATAGCCTGCTAGACCTAAAAACTGGCGAACTTCTGATGGGGCTTTCGGAGTGGCCCATTCCTTGATAGCCTCAATCATGGCGGGATCCACGTGAACTCCTTGACTATCGATCACGTGACCCACGAATTGTACGGTCGGGATCCAAAATTCACACTTAGGGAATTTGGCGTACAGCTGTTCTTGCCTTAATAACTCCAAGATGAGCCACAAATGCTCTTTGTGCTCCTCTTTACTTTGGGAGTATATCAGGATGTCGTCTATGAATATTATCACAAACTTATCTAGGTATGGCTTGCACACTCGATTCATGAGGTCCATGAATACCGCGGGCGCGTTGGTTAAACCAAACGACATCACTTGGAATTTATAGTTCCCATAACGAGTCTTGAACGCCATCTTTGGGATATCTTCTTCTCGAGCTATGAGTTGGTGATAACCAGATCGCATGTCGATCTTAGAGTAGATACTATATCCTTGGAGTTGGTCGAATAGGTCATCTATCCTAGGTAGAGGGTATCGATTCTTCACCGTCAACTTATTTAACTCTCGATAGTCGATGCACATACGGAAATATCCATCCTTCTTCTTCACGAACAATACGGGTGCTCCCCACGGTGACGAACTTGGTCATTAAATCCCTTCTCTGAAAACTCTGTCAACTGCTTTGACAGTTCCTCCAATTCACTTGGAGCAAATCGATAGGAAGCCCGGGCTATGGGTGCAGCACCAGGTATCAACTCGATTTGGAATTCCACTTGTCGGACAGGTGGAATTCCCGGTAAGTCATCGAGAAATACGTCCAGAAAGTCTCGAACGATAGGTACATCTTTTAGACGTCTTTCACTCTTCTCCTCACCTTTCTTTTCAGAAATTCGAGCCAAGAAAAGGCATCATCCTCTGTCGATGTACTTCTGTGCCTTTACACAAGAGATGATGTTCAACTTGGAGGGACCTCCACAGTCGCTTCGATCTCCTTGTATACTCAGGACTTCTCTACCATACGGAATACTCCACGATCTTCTCATCGCAGATGATGTGCGCACCATTCTTCGACAACCAATCCATACCGATGATGATGTCAAAACTTCCTTAGATGACGGGTAAAAGGTCTATATTGAACGGGTGGTCGAAGAAATTTAACATGCAATCTCCAATAATAGTGTATATCCTCTCCCTATTTCCTTTAGCTAACTCCACATCATAACCTAATCCTAAAGGTGCCGGGGAGATTCCTAGTAATGGCATAAAGGTAGTAGATACGAAACTCATATCAGCACCGGTATCAAACAGTATGGAAGCATAGCGGTTACTAAGAAGGAACGTACCCGTGACTACGTTCGGATCCTCTTTGATCTCCTTCCTAATGACGTACACTTGCTTTGCTCCCACGTCTCTCTGTTGATTTCCAGCACCCTGGTTTCATCGGTTTCCTTGAGTTCCTCGATTTTCAGGGTTATGCCCATTACCCCCGCACCTCGGTTCACCTGATTTCCTCCACTCCCAGGATTTCCTCTGATCCAGGGCTCTTGGCACTCGGTCTTATAGTGCCCTTTCTTCCCACATCCAAAACAGGTGACATTGGCCTTCCAGTTCATTCCCTATGTGGTTTGCGCCACAGTAAGGGGTCGGGACCTACAGTCTCTAGCCAAGTGTCCTACCTTTGAGCAATTTCTACACACCACGGTACACTGCCCATAGTGGTGTCGATTGCAACTTCCACACAAGGGCTTACTTCCTTCGTAACCCTTCTTCTCTTCATTACCGATAGCATACACCCTGGCAGTCTCTTGCCATTTTTTGGGGTTGCTATCACCCTTAACGTCCTCATTCCTCTTCCTTTTATCGTTCCCTCCCTTGTCTGTTCCTTCCAGCACAAGGGAATCCACCAGACTTTGGGCTATGGTAATCTCCTCGTACAGGTTTGTCGGCTTTGCAGCGATCACGTCGTTTCTAGTAGCTGGTGGCAAACCATCAGTGTACCTCTTAATCTTGAGAGCCTCGGTACGAACCATCTCTGGGCAAAGCAACGACAATTCCTGAAAGCGACGGTTGTAAACCGTCATGTCATTTCCCTTCACTTTATGGTTCCAAAACTTAATTTCTAACTTCTTAACTTCATTCCTAGGGCAGTATGTCTTGATCAGCAAAGCCTTGAACTGGTTCTAGGTCATCACGTAGGCTACCTCACTACCTACCGATTTGTGATAGTTATTCGACCAAGTCAACGCTTCGTCCTTCAGGGTAAATGTCGCATACTTCACTTTGTCATTCTCATCACAGTTGCTGACAGTGAACACCGATTTGGTTTTCTCCATCTACCTCATTAGGTAAACCACTCCTTCAGTTCCTTCGAACTCGATGGGACCACAGAACCGGAACTTCTTTTAGGTACAACCTCAGGTTCGGTTAAGTGGTGAGGTTCCAGCAAAGGTGTTTGAGTGATTCGACTCAACTAGCAGCTCAACGACACGTTGCGTCACGAGCTGATTGGTAAGGGCTTGATTCATAGCCGGAGGGTTCGGCGGGACGTGACCATTGTCGCCTTGATCATTGGCGTTCTGATTTTCAACGGCGGGGCTGTTGGTATCTTGGTTGTCGAAATTTTGATTCTCAACAGTTGGAGTCAGGGTCAAGCGCCGACCTTGACAGACGGGATTGACCACAGCAAGAGCTGCTCGGGTGGTCCTAGGCGGGTTTCGTCTTGGTGCCATTGATCTGAATGATAACACTAGAGTTCCATAAGTTCCAAACATCATACCTCATTAGTCGGAGACGGTTTCTAAAGACGTCGAATACCGCATGAATACTGAATCACGATAACGAGGATAATGCCTCATTATATCAACATAACGAAGGCTCAAAATGAGAAATCAAAGGATGCACTTCTATTAGCCATAACACATAGTTTTCAAAGTACAATAACGTGAAAAGATAGAGAATAGTCGTAGACGATCCTAATAATAAAACTAACATGATAACTAAGATAAGTCGGCATCTCGAACTGAGGACTCCTCAATTTCAAGATGGTACAACACTATAAACCTAAAAACAATCTAGCCACGATCTGCACGGGCGCCTCTCGCTGATCTCCGAACATCCTCAATCACTCTCCACACTAAGGAATTCTCAATACGCTGGAAGTCACGATCTCTCCTCAGATCCGCAACCTCTCTCTCCAGCTAGCCGACCTTGTGCCAGAGAGCTCATCCTACCTCTCGTACTGTCATGAAACCTCTATGCAAGTCTCCTACCTGCTCATGAAGCTCTGACATACCTTCTCTCAATGCCATAGTCCTCCTAACAACTGCCCCCATGTCTCCCCTCAACTCCTCTAGATTACCATCGATATGCCGACTAATCGGTCCGCTAAATGACTAAGCCTAACTCCCTAAGAAATAAGTCACTCCCAAATCAGACCCGTCTCTCCATACTCCGCGGGCTCTAAATCTACCTATGATGGGAAATCTAAACCTAGTGGGCTACCTAGCTCAGGTGTGAGGATGTGAGACTAACTTGAACGGCTGCTCTAGTGAATTAGGCTCAGGCAAGGGTAAAGGAGAGCCTGGTCTTGGAGAATGAGCTGAATGTGTGGGACTCTGAATCGGTGAAATGCCCTCATCTGGGATGTCCTCCTCTTCCTCCTCTGGAGGGTCCACATCCTCATCCTCATATTCCTCCTCATCTTCATCTACTGAGTATGAGTCCATGAGTTGACATCTCTGCGAAGGTGAATCATGTGGTGGTAAATTAAGGGATCTAGGTCATCGGTGGGACGACGATGAAAGCGGTGATGACAGGAGAGACTGAGCAAAAAGGTACACAGGTGATGGCGGAGGTCGTACCGACATACGAGCAGTATTACGATGGGTAATTCGGGGAATATGGGCTCGTGCTAAAGCCTGATGTAATGTAAGCTGTCGCGAAGAACTGGGGAGATCAGATGATGATGATGGTAGCTGAGAAGTGGGTGAAGTTTGTGGCTTTGGAATGGCTGATGATGATGAAGCAAGATTGGGATATCGGACAATCATGTAGAGGATCATCCTGTGCAGGAGTCATCAGAGTCCGTGCTGAGCGGGATGCGGTAGCAAGGATCTCATCTGACACGTTATAAGCTAATGAAGGCATGGCCTGTGACAATGGCATAGGGTAGGTATAAGTATACGAAAATGACTAATTCTTATAGCGCAATATCATATCAAAACATCATACAATTCATCACATAATGGCAAGCAGTTAATTTAAAAATAGTGGATACCACATTACTCAAAACATGCTTAAAACAAAACCGCATAAGTCCTAATTCGCAATTCTATCATATAACCAACACTTCATATAATTTCTAAGACATATCAAACATATTGCAATCTTATAATATCCCAAGCTCAATAATCATATCGCAATTCATAGAATTTCAATAATCATATCGCAATTCATTCCATACTCAATTCAAGAGGCTTCGGCTAGGCAGGCTGGCATGCATCGATCAAGGATCAAGTTTTATAAAAAGTTGTTATAGTTTAGGTTTTTAATAAGTACCTAGTTCTCAATAACCTTGGCTCTTATACCAATCTGTAACACCTCCGAAATTTGGTACAGCGGAAGACTTAATCAAGCTTTTGGGGTGCTACTGGATTGGTACACAACACAAGTATAGGAAAACAAGATAGCACAAAATGTTCACAAAGCAATCCCATATTTCGTTATTTGGTTACATTTATTCGAAATATTAAAATTAAGGCCCAAAATAAATCATAAGGTAGGTCCACAATTATTATCAGAGTTCTAGAATAATCATCCAACCATGCCCCTTCTGCCAAGCCTTCAAGAAACAAGCAATCCAAGAATCATCTTAGTTACCTGAGAAAACATGCTAAAAAGGTTAGCTAACGCTGGTGAGTTCATAGGTTTAATCATAAATTCAGTAGTGGACCTGGTTGAGTTTATTTGCTATGTGAAACTAAGGCAGATATACAATAAACATTCCAAACACATTCCAACAACATTCCTTCCAATAACACAAACGAGATCTCAACAGGGCCCCAAGCGACTCTAGCTAGGTACCACAGCCATAGCAAAGTATAATTCGATGCTACCCTGGTCTAGGTCGGAGTAGATATCTATTCTTAGCTAGGTTTCGTAAGCAAAGGATTGCTACCCTAGTCTAAGTAAACATCTACCACATATCTATCCTTTACTAGTCAACAAATAAGCAAATCAAAAAGTAAAAGCAGATCCAAGAAAATAGTACCATGCTTTCTCACCCCAATTTAGATAAAACATAGTTAAAAATGGGGCTATGAAACTCAACTCGATCAAGCAAAGCACAAATAACCGATAGCAAAAGCAGATAAGCAGCTAACACAGCTTGGCAACTACTGACTCGGCACAACCTATTAATATAGATCCATCTTTAATACATTTTCCAATTTCAATATTTTCTATCCCGAATATATTCCATTTCTATTTCCAAAAATATCTCGTTCTCAATTTAGTTATAAGCGTTTGGTAACATCGTGTGAGGTGTCGACTCGATAAGACTCCAATGAATGCACTATGTTACAAGCAATGCACAACTCAACAATACAACGCAACCTCTATGTGATAAGCTTTATAGTTTAATAAGTTTCAAAATAAATTGTTAGGACTTATCGAATTCGTCAACTCGATAAACACAACTATTTATTTATTTCACTTATTATTCCAAAAACTAGTAACAACCTAACGAGTCATAAGGATAAATTGTTCATTAATAGATTTGCCCGATGTACATAGCGGGCTCTTATTGGATTCGTCAACCCAATAAGTCCTATATCTACGTGGGTTAAACATATTAATGTCAAGTCATCTGTAACCCATGCATATTCCAAAATGATCATTAAATACCCATTGATGACGTATTTTGGTAACCATGCCCTCGAAAAATTTAATAACTCGTTATTATAAAACCTTTCCAATTTTAAGTTGTTAGTTCCCTTTTTTTTAAATATCGAATAACAAATTGTATCTTGTTATTAAATATTTAACACAAGAACTTATTAATAGTTTTATTTTCTAGTTTATATATACACATGTTTATATATCGCGTCATGTTTTCAATTTACAGTTCGAGTTATTATCCGTCTCGATTTCACAAGTCCGAGTCATGACTTTTGGCTTTTATATGTCATATTGTCCAATAATAAATATAAGTCCATGTTACGGCGTTGTGAGAGTCAACTGAGACTAAAAAGTCACGGTAACACCGACGTTGCACAAAGCTCACATATATAATATTTCAATGTCCAAATAAATTTTCTCACTCGTTACCGACCCTAAACCTACGGCTCGGCAACGTATCCACATTTTCAATCAACCTCCATTTTAATTCACCATCAACTCCGTCCCCATTCAACATCAAACTACAATCGAAACCGATGCCGAGACCCTAATGGTCTCGGCTTAGCCACGGCTAACCCAAATGGACCCTAGTGGTCCTTGGCTCCGTCTCGGTCTCATCCATAACTTACCATACCGGACCTCTTGGTCCCGGTTACTCCCAACAACAACAATAACAACAAAAACCAATCCCGCGACAACCAAAACCCGGACCCATTTGGTCCTTGGGGTTCTCGGTTCCAACCCTACACGACCCAACCGGACCCTAGTGGTCGTGGTAGGTTTCCAACACCATCAATCCTCCATTTCAAATCTCAATCCGCAACAAATTCATACAAACAAAAAATAAAATGCACATAACACAGCATGACACACACGATACAAACTCGTTTTATTTTCATTTTATTCCTTTAAAACTTGTTTTTATATCGTTTATCCCACTTGACCCAAACCAATCAGATGAAACGAGACCCGAGGATCACCAAATGAGTGTACAACTTGTTTTCCTCACCTTCTTTTTCTTGATCTACACTTGTAACGACAAAACACAACAAAGAGGCACATTTGGGGTTGTTTGGGTGGTGGTATCCTGGAGATAGGGCAAGTGGTGTATACTAAAAGATATAGGAGAGAACTGTGAGTCTTTTGGTGGTGGTGGTAGCGGTTCACGCACGGCGAGGAGGCGGCATGGGGTGGTGGAGCGGCGGCGGTACAAGGTGGGTAGAGAGAGAAAGTGTATTAGGGTTTTGAGGTGAAAGAGATGAAGTGGGTGTGTGTGTGTGTGTATGTGAGTGGGTTTTTATATTTTTTAGGTAGGGAGTTGTGTGTAAATTATTTGTGAGTGGGGAGGCGCCGGCTAGCACAAAACCACGAGGACCCAAGTCGTTATTTTTATTAACTTTCCTGATTTATTACTTAACGGCTAGTAAATTTTATTAGTTGTGACCGGAAACTTTTATAATATGCGCCATTGTTCTTAATTATCTCTTTCCGTAAATTTTGATTATTAACACGTCTATTTCCACGTAACGAGTTTAATGTTACTATTTCTCATGCTTTTAGGTTTTTATTGTGCCGACTCGAGTAGTGCCTAACATTACGGATCTTAATTCATATCCTAACTCATTCAATAACACAATCATTCACGAAATCAAGTTAACGATACCAAGTCAAATCATCATAATTCCAAAATAGCTCCTACAGGCCTTCTACTCGTTTTAACTAACGTAATGCGGTACTTAAAAGGGCTCCCTAACTTGCCAGTTGTCACAGTTATCCACCAATGTTATTAACTTGAAAAATTGGGTATGCAATTTCTTCCTTAACAGGCCTACCATCCCCATACTGGTATGTAGCACCTTTAAAGGATAAAACAAAACAGCTGGATAAATTATGCTAGTTTGCCTTTTACCAATTTTCACGGTAATTAGTCTAGCTTCTAATTTAGTAACTCATATGCATGTTCCAGTTAACCAAAAGTCATCTTTGTTACAAAAGAATTCATTCACCAAATGAGGGTAATGAAATCTTTATGGAAAATAAGGTGTGCAATTCTTTGCTATGAGTTACATTAGAATTTAGACAATTCAAATGTTCCTATTATACCTTTCTCATTCATGAAAAGGAATAAGATTGAGTCTCATTCTTCTCCCATGGAAAATAGACTTTGTTTTTCTTTTTAGTAAATTTTTCTTGATCAAACATTTGTTTGAAAGCAGAATGAATCAATTTACTAATAAAAAACTAAACCACGTTTACGGTTAAATGTTGCATTAATACATTTAAAAGTATTACAAAATTCAATTTTAGTATTTTCGATAATTAACCTTTTCAAGAAAATTAAATATCCATGGTTCATAAACATATAACCATTTAATTTTCACTGAAAACTAGGATCCAAATTGACATAGTTTCATCACATCAGTTGATCTGTTAGTAATGAAAGTATTCAAAATGGTACTAGTCGAACCTCAATTGCCAATTTTCAAATTGCAACTCCTATATTTATGGGATTTACATATTTCCAACAACAGTTGCAATGTAAGCATGTTTTATCCCCATCTTTTGCCTTGAGTTGCTAGTTCTCACTACAAAACTCAATTAAGTTGTCCAACTTAAGAAACTGCAAAATCATCCATGCTCGGTCTCACGACACGTGTATATTTTACCCTTTGATTACAATCTAGCTCACGTTCTCAAAATGGTAATCTCAGGTGTTTCCATTTCATTGGATGGCATATAACTTAAATTAAGGGTAATATTTTGATTTTGGTGTTAAATCAACTATGTACAAAGATGTCATGCATTTATCTTTGTAGCATAAGGTTTTATTAATACAGTTATATTCTTGTTTTAATGTTTAAGCTTTTAATCATCAAACTTTAATCGAGGTATTGGTTACACTGTTAGGACCAAAAAACATATAAGATTTATGTGGTTTTGGAGGTCGGGGTTGGTGATATAAGATGAAAGTATTCATCTTGTTTAGTGAGAGAAATTAGAGAGAGGGAGGAGAAACAAAAGGATAACTTTTATTGAAACAAGAAACAAACACACACCAAATGATTCACCTCGCCCCTCATGGAGAGTCATGAGGGGTATTTATAGGCTCAACAAACCTTAACTTTGCCACTTAAATGATACTAGTCCCTATGGGCAAAGTATACTACGCATCTAGTCCAATTCACGTAAGTGACGTTATCTTTCTAAAAAAGTGAGGCTAACAATCTCCCTCCAAGATATCGGCACACGTGAATGGTTACAATGAGACCTATAAATACAAAACAAAGTAAATTACAATAGTAACGAACAATGTTGATGTTGTTGAAGCGCAGAGTCTCTGTAGTCTAGTCTAGATACTGAGGCAAACTTGAAGTTCTCCCTTCTGACGATTTCGGCATTTGATCTTTGGCGCTGACAGCACAAATCCTTGTAGCTCTGAACTTCAACTGTAACGGTCTAGTTAGGTTATTACTCCCTCCTAACTAGTGAGCCTTTTTTCTTTTTATGCTCCCTCCTGAACCGACAACTCTCTTCCAACACGCAGTGAAAAAAGTAGACTCTTGATTGTAGCACAATGGTTGTCATTCTGGGAACATCATAATAACATAACTCACTTAGTATTGCATCCAAGTAGGTAAAAAGCCCCGATGTACACACACTACTTCTCCTTCTTCGGTCTTAAGCACAAATCCCTTCGTAATCCAATCACGGAAGATGAAATAGCAACTTCTCCCTCCTGATGGTTGCGAGATATTGGAATCATCATAATGTTGCGTACATGCCGTATATCTTTTTCTTGATGCAATATTAACATCATACTTGATCAAAATTCTGTGAGAATATGTCGCAAAAATACTCTCAATAATTCTCTCAAACCAACCTTAAATCGAACCTCCTTTGAATTCACCGGCTAATTGTAATGACCACATATGGAGAAAACCTTATACGACTAACTTGAAAAGGAAGTAAACATCCCAACTTTGTGACTTACTGCTTGTTCTAAATTCTTGAACAATCCACAACGCCGTGTGACACTGAGCACTACAACGTAACTCCTTAAAGTGATGATTACACACTGTAAGCACTACAACGTAACTCCTTACATCAGTAATAACCAGATTGTCAATTCAAAATCACTTAAAGTGACAGTAATGCCCCACAAGTTATCTTGAGACATGCATCCAACCAACCAACATCTCAATGATAAAGAAGATCACCCGTGAAACGTCACTTCAATTTCTCGACAATAATACCGTACAAAAACCCCGTAGTCATTATTCAAATTTTCTTCAAGCCGTGAATTATGTATCCTCCGTGAAAATTTACCATACCAAAAATACCACTCTTATCCGAATAGATTAAAACTTATGCATCCAAATATTTGTGAATGATAAGTTTCGGATAACACCATGTTTGATAACCAATTCAGTGAACCGTATCATTCATCTTATGCAGTTTAGTCCACGATTGATTTTATCACACAAGGCCCATCTCACAAGACTAACGATCCAATACAAATCAAATGCCCGATCCAATAGCCCATGAATTCAAGTAAACGGTTATATACACAATATAACTTAACCCTAAAATTCATTTAACTTTGACAAACCCTAACCTAACACACACAACAGAAATACTCCGCCCCCTTTTTTCACCTCAACACATCGCCTCTCACCTCAAGCTATTTTCCTCGTCAGCCTCAACTCATAATCATCAACTCCCATGAATCACATCTCATCTCAAACGGCAAGTCATCAAGAGAAACGAACAAAAACAATCAACCTTCTTCTTTTGATTTATGTGATGAACACATATTGTTTGCACTTCAAAATCCTTTCATAGGTCTCGGGTAAGGTTTTAATTGTTTGTTTTTGATGATGGTCATATAACGAATTAAGGAAAGAATAATAACATCATTGTTATATCTCCTTTTCTTGATGATTTGAATATTACATGGAGTTTGGTCTTCGAACACATTTATGGGTCAGTGATGATTCATAGTTCAATTAAAACAATCTTTAAAAAGATTACAAAAAAAATGAACCATGTCTGAGATCTTGCTTGAATTATATTTCATTTATGTTCTTTTGTTGAGTCAAGAGAAGTTGTAGATGGTATTGAAGGGGATGTAGTAGGATAGATTTGGATTTGTTGGAGTTGGTTTTGATTTGGATTTGATGTTACTGCTTTGTTCTTCTCGATTTCTTTATATTAAAAACCAAGGACTGATGATGTTCATTATGAAACAGAGGTCATTGAGTCGTGGTATATGGTATGTGATGTGGTCAGTCATGTTACTTTCAGTTTACGCATATGGTTTTTTCATATCTAGCTCGTAAAGGATATCTTACGCATAACATCTTTATCTTATGCGTAACACTGTGCTGCTTATGCGTAAACAGGGTCTAGGTTACGCGTAAGCATATGCTTATGCGTAAAGACCTTACGCGTAACAATTCCTACGCATAACTTCACAGTTATGTGTAATATCTCTGAAGATGCTCCTTATGCGTAAAAAACTAGGGTTTTGACCCTTTGACTTTTTTTCGACGAGTTTTCCGACCATGTTTCCGACCAGCTTCATATTTACCCAAAAAAGCATAAAGACTGCTTCTTTTGACCCTGTTTGACCCATGAAACTGACTGTTTGACCACTAATATTTCACGGATATGGATTATTACAGAAGCAGTCTAAAAGATGCAGTTTTGGACATACAAATGACACAAAATTGAGATGTCAACAAGTTGAGACCACATGACTTTTGACCAAAACCAGATACACAAACATAGTCTAAAACTGTTTACCAAAATATACGGAAAAAAAATTTTCCAACCCCAAAAAATTGTACAAAACAGTATAAGACAAGATACAAAACCACCATAAATCATCAAAACATAATCATGGCTCTGATACCACTTGTTAGGACCGATTTTCTTATGATTTATGTGGTTTTGGAGGTCGGGGTTGGTGATTGAAGATGAGAGTATTCATCTTGTTTAGAGATAGAAAGTATAGAGAGGGAGGAGAACACAAAGATAACTTTATAAATAAAACACACAAAACACTACACCTAATGATTCACCTCACCCCTCATGGAGAGTCGTGAGGGGTATTTATAGGCTCAACAAACCTTAACTTTACCACTTAAACGATACTAGTCCCTATGGGCAAAGTATACTACGCATCTAGTCCAATTCACGTAAGTGACGTTATCTTTATAAAAAAGCGAGGCTAACACCAATTAAAGAATTACCTTTAATTACCACTATATGCTATTGCTGCATGAGTCATAAGACCCAAGTTATTCAGATAATTACCACAAAAGTGGTACGTAGAATTTAAGGTCCATTCACCCTTAAGATGTTATGCACATTATATAGGAATACTTGGTAAATCCATTAAGACGCACAAAGGAGCGAAGAATAAGGTCAGCGCGAAGCGATTATATAACCTCTTCTTTATGGTCACAATTTAATGCGTACCAACCTTCTACCCCTCACACAGTTTGTCATTATTGGGTGCGTCGTTCTAGCTATTTGTGCATAAACATCAATCAATTAAACGTTTATGACTAATATGCTTAAAAAACATGTCATAAAACTTTATTTGTGCAGATCTCGTTGTGAGGATGCATTTAACGCATTACGGCATGTAAAGTCAATCCCTTAGTGACACATGAGATCTAGCAATAATAAAGTTTATAACAAAAAAACATGTTTCACCATTGTTTAGTCCTGTTTATTTTTCTTATAAAAAATACCCTTGTTTACAACTTGTCACACAAAAATAAACAAGCAAGTATTGAAAAAGAAACACATAAACAATAAATACATAACTTAACAATTAATCATGCATATCAAATAGCCGCATGCAAACCTTTTGATAAATCCTATTAATAATCAATTCTATATTTGAATTAATGTATATGTTTAATTAAGACTTTCACCCGTACAAGGTGAGCCACATGCATCGATTCATCGATTGCGTAAGTCAAAATTAAACAAATACCACATAGCATGTAATTAAATTATTAATAATAATTGAGGTCTTCCCCAATTTTAGATCTATAAAAATTAATTAATTATATGTATACACTTAATCCAAGTAAAGCATACAATAATTAGATCCATGACAAAAACATGCATGTTTTTATCGTGGATGTTAACACATAACAATTATTGCAACAAATCAAAGTTACGCAATAAAAAACATAATATTGCATGCAACCTAGGGTTTTTCTAATCCAATTAAAAAAATACAAAACCTTAAAAAATTAGGGCACAAAAATTCAGCCCCCCCCCCCCAAAAAAAAATTAGGGTTTAAGGTTTTGCAAACCCTAGATCTACAACATACAAATAATAACACAATACAATTATTCGTTTTTTATGTGTTTTCAGTAATTAATTACAGATTATAACGGGCTCTTGATGCCACTGTTGGAATTATTATACTTGACATACAAAATAATAAACATGAACATCACAGAGTACACACAACGGAAGACTTCATATAATTGCGATTAATTAACTGAAAAATAAAGCGTAACATACCTCTTGCTATTTGGCTAGATCTCTTAAATACAAGTGATAATGGTTTAACGAGTTATCCCTTACCGTTTTATAACTCAAACCAAATTGATGTAACAATAATGTGTTACACCACGTTCTTGTACACACGTACTGTTAGCGATTCGATGCGAATTAGTTCTTGATCACAATAGATTAACCAAACACCTTTGTTATGCTCAAGGTCATTCGCAAATCCCTAACATGGGGTTTTACTCGTCGACCTAAGAACAACAGGGAAGAAAAGAAGAAGTTTGGCCTTCTATATAAATCAAGTGTACCAAAGGATGAATACATGGGGATGTCTATAGCCTTATGGTAGATGTCAAGTTTACTATGGTTTCCGATGTGGGATTCCATAGTTTCGGCCAAAAACAAGCCCAAAAGAGGGTTTATAAAACCTTCTCTTGGCTTGTTTACTTTTCTTCGTATCCCGTTGATATTTAACGACTGATAGTCACTTCCGATAAGTACTTATCGCTCGTTAGTCGTTTATCGTGAATTTAATAATTAAACATAACATTTTATATTAATTATTTAAACATCGATTCTCATACATAAAGTGTGCAATCCTATGGTCTCGAGTTCGAATCCGGTCATACACATATTAAACATATCCATAAAACCAACAGACTAATCATTAGTCGATCCACATATAAACCCTAATTAGGTTTTATAACTGATTCAATCTTAATTGGGGTTTTTCATAAACCCTAATTGCATGAATTGCTAAAAGGTATGCATTCGTTATGTCTCAGTTAATTAATTCAAAGTATTGATTCTTGTCTTCCACTGCGTGCTTTTGATGTATATATGTTTTAGAGTAAAATACACCGTTCGTCCCTAAACTTGTACCTGCGTATCACGATTAACCAAAGTTGGGCTTTTTCATCGCTGGAGGTCCAAAACATAGGTTTTATACTCTAGACAAGTCCCTTGACCAGGATTGCCAAAGTCAACATGAATTTTCTGGCTTTACATCGAGGGTATAATAAACCATTTGTTGGGAATTATGTGAAGTTTGGATTTTGCTGAAATTAATGCCGAACTGTTTCTACTGAAGATGAAGTGGATTCTGCTGAAGACATAATCTACTGAAGTATAATAGTTATTAGTCTGTTTCTACGGAAGTGTTTATTCCGTGTTTAGTTTATTTAGTGTGGATATACATGAGCTTTATTAGGAAGTGATTGTGTATATCTTATTTAGTTTTATGATTATACGTTTCTTGGAAAACGGTTTAGCGATATTGTTTAGGGTTCCTTATCTATAAAAGGAACACATTAGAATGAGTTAGGTATCGATTGAAAAACTCAGTTTTAGTTAATATAAAGATCCATAGAGGATCAAGAAGTTCTTAGTTATTACTTGTGTTTATATTCCGCTGATAAATATAAGTAGTAGAGATTGTCTTTTATTGTGCTTGTGATTACATAGGTGATAACGCTACACGCGTCGTTCGGGGTCAAGGAAACTTCCTTTTCTTCGAGCAAGTTTTATAACACCCTAGGCAGTGAACCTAATCGTTGTAGTGTAGTAATTAGGGTAAGCCACGGGTATTGATATCGTTCTCTAGGGGAATAGGAATGCTAGTGAGAAGTTACTACGCTAAGGTTGAGGTTGAGGAAGATTATTTTTTATCTTTTTATGTTTTTTAGAAAATGAAAAGGTACGAATCTCGGGTATTGGATTTAGGGGGTTGGTATTTCTACCGATTACTCTACTATTATCTAATTATCTAAGCTAAGGTTGTGATAGTCTATGTCTAATTGATGTGCACTCGTATGATAGTTTAAAGATGTGTTTACTTAGGTTTTACTACTCCTTAATTATCTCCTATTGATGGTTGATTTGTCACGTCCTTATTCCTAGTTGCGTTGTGATTCTAAGGCTATAGGGCGTGCTTATTTCCCTAACTCTTTGAATTTACCAAAGGGTCTTGTTTACAAATCCTCTAGTGATTTATAGACGCCTACTCTACGGTTGTCCTTGAATACTTTATCCTACAATTACCTAGATAATTATATTCTAAAGTTCACAAAGAAAAGTCAAGCATTAAGTACACAACGAATAATCTAGCGCACTCTAGATCATTAGTCAACTAAGATAAGTATCAACCAATCAATATTCAATAATTAAGTTTCATATTCCCTAAGCAAACACACAAATAAATTAGCCGGACATGGAGAACATGCAAGCATACACACAAATAATCAAAGACATAATTAAATTAATGAAGTAAATACTTATCTTGATGTATAATAGGGTTTAGAACCCTAAAATACTGCACAAGAAAGCCTTGGTTCGGTTTTAGGTTTTTACTCCAAAAGACTACACCCAAAAACTGAAAAATTCGGATTCTATATATAAGATTACATCTGCGACGGCGTCACCTTATGTTTCGTGACGCCGTCGTGTCGCCGTCATTAGGGTTTCGTCTTGGCCACGTAAACCTTGCGACGGCGTCACCTTATGACTGTGACGCCGTCCCCTTCAGCTCTGACGCCGTCTTGGCTGCATCTAGGCCGTCTGAGTAGCGACGGCCTATTCCTTTAGAACCTGACGTCGTCCCTTGAAAACATGCAATTTCGCCTCTGACCCGTCGCAAAATTCCTTCCCGACGGCGTCGCAGATATGCAGTGACGCCGTCGCCTTATGTTTCAGCAGCTTTGAGTGTCTCGATTCTGACTTTGGCCATTTTCTTCGTATATTCGCGCCTTTTCGTCCAAATAAGCATCATTCCAGCATTTTGCCTTCAAGAGACCTAAAAAGTGAAAAGGAACGATATTAAGCAATAACGGATACAAAAGTGATCGAATAAGGGCTTAAATGACCCCTCAAAAAGGTACCTTTTAAAACCTTATCAAATATCCCTACACTTGGTATTTGCTTGTCCTCAAGCAAATGTGCTTTTAGCCAATTAATTTATAAGTTAGGGGTCATGAAGCATCCATTCAAAACGGTCCACAACACATATAAGCCCCGCAAAAGTCATAACAAGCACGGAAATTACATACTAGCACCTCACATGGGGTGTTTGGATACTCACATCTCTCTCGGGTGTATATAAGAAATATAACAAATCGGAAATGGAAGATAAACACTCATTAACCGGTCCTAGTACATAGATTACCATAGGCTTGAGAATAGATCAAACCTCCATCGCTTTGGCGTAAGCACCTAGGAAAGACTATCAAAGAGGTCTTTAAAGGGTTGTAACGTTAGGCTTACGGTAGGGAAATAAGGGTTTGGTGGGATAGGCTATATATTGGTGGATAGTCAAAAATCTCTATGTTGCAAGTATACGAAGAATGGCGTTGCTAAGCCAAGACTCGACACTCTAAAACTCTAGGCAACGAAAATAAACAAACATAATTTAAAAGATAGATGTAGGATGGTAGCCCGTATGGTTTTTTTTTTTTTTCGAAAATTTTTTTTTTTTTTTTTTTTTTTTTTTTTTTTTTTTTTTTGCATACACTTTTAATCTACCATCCTCTACGGTACATCAAAATGATAGGGATTTATAGACACATCCCTACACTTGAGTTTTTATTACTCTAACACTAATTTGACCCGAATTGAAAAGATCAAAACACTTGGAGTACATTATTATGCAAACAAAGGGAATTTGAGTTTAACGTTCTCTTTCCTATGTTTCATAAACTTTAACTTTTCCCATGAATCCCAATCATCCCAAAACTGTATACAAGGGATATGACTCGACTTAGCAACTCATGCAAGCAACCAGATAATTGAACTAAGGGTTTTGGGTGATAACATAAATTTGCACTAAAAGTGAGTGCAATAAAGGTAGGCTAAGGCGATTTGGGTGTATATTTGGGGGTGGGGTGTAAACAATGCTCTTCATTGATATTCCGGAAAAACCGAAACATCACGAGAACCGCGAAAGGGATAGGCTCTGAGGGGTTAACTAGGGGTATCGTGTACTAAAGATGAGTACAACGCAAAGGGTGTGGGGGAATTACTCAACCGAGGTGGAAGAAGTAATTATATTACAGGTATCAAACAAGGGTTTATCCTAATGCCTCTTATCATTTAGTTATTCCTAACTACACAAGTGTAGTCTCACTAGCGATCTCGGAATGCATCACAAAACAAGTTCTAGAATCTAATATACTACCGGTTCACACTCTAAGCATTAAAGATGAATGCTTTAATTCCTACTAATCTAAGGGCGATCCTCACATTTTGGGTGGAATTTAGGTGGTAAGGGTTTTTGTGCTAGTCATGCAACTTCCTATCCATGAGACGCTTTTGTTAAGACTAATGGCCCACTCTTATACGTCATGAAAAAATTTTAAATTTGGCTAAAATTACCCTAACCTACATTTTCTCATGGTTTATTACACAAATACACTTGGACAAAGCAAACAGTCAAGGATAAGCATAGTTTCAAAGTTCCCGTTTATTTTCCCTCCCTACACTTAAACTGAACATTGTCCCCAATGTTCCCCGAAAGTATCAAAGTTATGATAATAGAAGGTAATTAAAAACGAAAGAAACTAATACTCCCCTGATTAGCTCGGTAGGATCCGTAAAAAGTGGTGGTTAAATCTTTTCCAAGAAGAGTTTTTTGCGTGAAAGGCTCCTTCTTAACTTGTGTAACTTCTTCTTGACAAACTAAACCTGCACACTAGAAGAAAACAAACGAAACCTTCGCGTAAAATCGGCGGTAATAATATACATAAGACTCGATTTAAACTAGGATATAATGCTTGTGGAATGGATGTTTACAGAATTTGTTTTGAAAGTTAAGATCTGGAAAATTCCAAAATTTTACAAGTAGCTCAGAAAACGAGAAAAAGTAAGCTGAAGTTTTTATTCCTTCCTGACGCCGTCAGGTTGCAATCCTGACGCCGTCAGGTTATCCTGACAAAAACTGGTCTGCGATTTTCTGGAAAAAATTCTGGAAAATTTACATCTTTAGAATCTGGAAAAACTTCTGCAAAAACATCCATTATGACTCGATACAAGCATTTGACTCGAACAAACAAACATATATATCTTTTAGTTAATCGTTATTCTCATGTTCACGTTTCTTATGAAAACGTGTGTAATCCTCCCTACACTTATCCTTTATGTAAAATACCTTTATATGTAATTAAGACGAGGTTAAAAACAAAATAAAGCATCTTTACAATTTCAAACATGAGGACAAACAATTAATAAAAGATATATGACACTAACAAGCAAACAATTAAGCATGGGTTGCCTCCCACGAAGCGCTTTTCTTTATTTAAGAGTCTTGTAGCTAGACTCGTAGTCCTACCCCTACGTTGCCTCGTGCACGCTCGCGTGATCATACCTAAGCCACTCCAACTCTCTTTCATTCTTTTTATAATCATCTCCTAATTCAAGGCATTTTTTGTAATACCGTTTTGTTTTCTCATATGGGTACCTAAGCCCACTTTGCTTATCTCTTTCACTAAGCAATGAAATAGGGGTCATTCTATTACAAGCCTTAATGTCCCTATGTTTAAATCTGGGATGAGCGCGTGGTATTTGATAGACAAAATCTTCGACTTCATCAGAGAAAGTGATTAGACCGTCAATCATTCGTTCATTCAACCTAGTCAAATTCTTGAAAGGTTTCCCAAAAATTACTTGAGTGAGGTCCTTGTCGATAAATTCTCCCAGGTTTTCTAAGACCATGAATTCTACCAAGTAGGCAAAACTTCCAACAAACACGTGCAAATGAGTGACTGCTTTAACAACATTGTTCCCATGATAGGTTAACTCATTGACCTTGATTTTATTGTATAGATCCTTTGAGATTAAGTTTAAAGGCAAGAATGAATTCAAATAAGCATCGAACCCTTCTAGTCCTATTTTGCATGGGAATTGCATGTTAAATGGGCCATCTTTCTCAATCCTACATCTAGGGTCAAAGTATTGGGAGGGATCTTCCTTAATTTCAAAGCTATCCTTATTGATGACCTTTCCGCCATCAAGTTCTTCATCATGATCAGATTCCTCATCAGAATCTGAGTAATAGAAAGGACTTTGTTGTCGCCAATTCACCTCGTTATGCCCTGGGTGGTTATCAAAATGGTGAGTGGGTGAAGGGTTTTGTGGGATTGTGTTCTCAACCTCGGGGTTGGGAATGGGTAGGGTGAAGAATCTTCGGTGGAAGATACGGATCATGGTGAGTAATGGTTTTTACGAACGAAGGTCACGAAGAAGGGGGATAGACTAAGAGAAAGCTAAAAATGAGAAAAAAGTTTACTTGATAGGAATCAAGCAAAGAAACCTAAACGAGGTGGACTACTAACTAGCTATTCTATTCCCCGGCAGCGGCGCCAAAAACTTGATAACGCTACACGCGTCGTTCGGGGTCAAGGAAACTTCCTTTTCTTCGAGCAAGTTTTATAACACCCTAGGCAGTGAACCTAATCGTTGTAGTGTAGTAATTAGGGTAAGCCACGGGTATTGATATCGTTCTCTAGGGGAATAGGAATGCTAGTGAGAAGTTACTACGCTAAGGTTGAGGTTGAGGAAGATTATTTTTTATCTTTTTATGTTTTTTAGAAAATGAAAAGGTACGAATCTCGGGTATTGGATTTGGGGGGTTAGTATTTCTACCGATTACTCTACTATTATCTAATTATCTAAGCTAAGGTTGTGATAGTCTATGTCTAATTGATGTGTACTCGTATGATAGTTTAAAGATGTGTTTACTTAGGTTTTACTACTCCTTAATTATCTCCTATTGATGGTTGATTTGTCACGTCCTTATTCCTAGTTGCGTTGTGATTCTAAGGCTATAGGGCGTGCTTATTTCCCTAACTCTTTGAATTTACCAAAGGGTCTTGTTTACAAATCCTCTAGTGATTTATAGACGCCTACTCTACGGTTGTCCTTGAATACTTTATCCTACAATTACCTAGATAATTATATTCTAAAGTTCACAAAGAAAAGTCAAGCATTAAGTACACAACGAATAATCTAGCGCACTCTAGATCATTAGTCAACTAAGATAAGTATCAACCAATCAATATTCAATAATTAAGTTTCATATTCCCTAAGCAAACACACAAATAAATTAGCCGGACATGGAGAACATGCAAGCATACACACAAATAATCAAAGACATAATTAAATTAATGAAGTAAATACTTATCTTGATGTATAATAGGGTTTAGAACCCTAAAATACTGCACAAGAAAGCCTTGGTTCGGTTTTAGGTTTTTACTCCAAAAGACTACACCCAAAAACTGAAAAATTCGGATTCTATATATAAGATTACATCTGCGACGGCGTCACCTTATGTTTCGTGACGCCGTCGTGTCGCCGTCATTAGGGTTTCGTCTTGGCCACGTAAACCTTGCGACGGCGTCACCTTATGACTGTGACGCCGTCCCCTTCAGCTCTGACGCTGTGACAACTCGCAATTTCAGGTCATTTCTCGAAACAATTTATGCCTCACTATTTCAACATTTATCGTAAACTTGGTTTACTTGTTTCAAATTCGCGTAACCTTGAAGGTTTAACGGAGAATTCATGATCATAACATCACGTACATTTCATATGGACTAAGTTTAGTCTGCATTTCATTAGCATCATTTGCATCATATTAGTTCATTCATGACTTTGCATTTCACATTAAACGCGTAAATTTTTTTTATTAAATAAACGTTATCGCGTAATTAATTATTTTGAACAATTGATCCATTAATTCCAAAAATCATCCCGATATTTTTTTTATACTCATATTAAGTTATAAAAATAATATTATGAGTTTACCCAGTGTTTTAAATTTATTTTGTATATAAATTGTTATATTTATATAATTACGACGTTTTCTTAAATTCGACACGATTATTATTATATCACTCAAATTTTGCAAGAAATGTATTTTTATATTTTTTTTATGACCTAAATACATTTTATTTTGATCCGTTAAAATTTATTTTTAGCTAACGCTACCTTAAATGCTTAAATAAATACACAAGTTACCTACAATCCTTAAATAATTATACACTTATCCAACACTTACGCACTAAGTATCTATCTACTCAAATACAAACTCTTTATTTATTTTATGGCATGGTCGACATTTACATGAGTGAGTCATGTAACTTACAAATATCTTGCAAGTAGATAGTATTTTACTCTTAAACTATACAACACATACACTTGATATTATCTAAGGTGTAAATTACACACTCTCTTCTTTCTCTCTTCCTCAAGAAAACCGGCCACCATAGGGACCATGGAGAAATCATCATATAAATTTCTAGACAAGATTTATTTACTCTAGTATCACTCTTGATTAAGGTTTTGCAATAAAAACCTTGGGTGATTAGGAAAAACCTTTTGTCCATTAAACCTCATCATATCACTAGTAAGCATTCCTAGTCATATTTTTATTTCATATTCATTTTTGTGGTCATATCATTTTATTGGTGAAACATGCAAGTCTCATGATATTTATACCATTTTTAAGGTCTTTAAGGTTTTTTATGTGCTAAATATATATATAATCCATCCTATAATTACTCCTTGTTATATTTTAGTTTTGGTGATGTCTAGGAACCCATGACACCCTAAGAAGGTGTATGGTAGGATTAGATTAGCTTTGGAGTTGATTTGAAGGGATTAGAATAGGTTTTGTCCGAGAAAAACTATTTTCAATACGTATAAAATAGGTTCTGTCTTTGTTTCGATTTTCTGGAAAAACCGACAGTAGGCACGACATTTTGGCCTTGATATTTAGAAAATATACTTTAAAACGAATCCGTGGCCGCTTGAACGGATAAAAACGGAGTTATAACGAAGAAGTTATGAATTTTTAAAGTTTGACGACGAAATATAGTATTTTCAGAAAATTCAGCAATATGTTTTTGGTTTACTCGAGTCAAAAACGAGTCCTAAGCTTTGCAAATTATTTCGACTTGTCAAAAATATATTAGTATACTTTAATATGAAGCTAAGGACGTATTATACGTAGAAAACGGATTTGAAACGACTAAGATATGCACGTTTTCATAAAATTGCCGTAACTATTATTTTCTGAAAAACTATATTATTTTTACGATACAAGTGTTACGTTAGCTGAAACGACCATGTTAGCGGCTGTTTTTAACCATGATGTGGAACTTTTTGGAACGAAATGTATTCTAGTAAAATCAAGTTCACCGGCCATATTTTTCAAAACAACAAGCTGTTTGTAAAGCGGAGTTATAGTAAATTAATTACGGATGTTCAAACTTGGCCGAAACTCATTTTTCTGCACAACAATTAGCCAAAATCACTATCTTTAGCCTTTATTATTTTTATGTTCGAGACCTTTTGGACGAAAACTCCTGAACTGAAACTTCTAGATATCGATACAAACTTTCCAAAACAGTCGAGTTCGTTCTCTAACGATCGACGTACACTATTTTACGACTAGTTTTCCAAAGCCATTTTTGTTTATTTCATGATATTTCCGACGACATTGTTTTGCGACGAAAAGTGATAATTTCACCAAAAATCATTATAAAACCATTGTAGGATGACATTTTGACGTAAAAACATGTAAAGTCATTTTTGAAGGGTCAAGACGTCAAAAGAGAATTTTTCGACGATAAGTAATATTTTTCAAAACTCGCAAATGGTATAAATAACATACGAAATGCATGCATAACATTACATTGCAACTCATTACATATCATATCATTCGTAATAGGTCCCGGTTAACGCATCACATTATACCTCGGTGTACTCACTCTTGTCATCACATCAGTTTACCAAGTGAGTTTTCATAGCCCCGTTTTACATGCTTTTGATTATTTTCAAACCTACGGGGGAGAATACATTGCACAACATTTTTATTACGATACCAAGTACTTTAAATTCATTACATTGCTTAAGTTACCGTATTTGCCAATTGAAAGTCCCCATTCCCATTACCTGAACATGAACCGTTAATCTTTGAAGCGAGGATGAGTGGATAGATCTATCGAGGGTGACGCCTCCATCCGGGTTGGTGAATCCCAACTACATGTTACGGATGCATTTCATTTAATAACATTACGGAGTTGTCTGGCAAACACTCTGCAGGGGCATACATTATGAATAGTCTTGTTTCGGTGTCATGGGCTTAAAGCAATTGTAACATTTTTACGTGACATAATTGTCATGCCTGTAACATTTTTACGTGACATAATTGTCATGCCTGATCTATACTTGTGTAGTCGTATAAAACATTTACATAAACCTATGAATTCTCACCAACATTATTGTTGACCGTTTTAGCAATGTATTTTCAGGTAACTGAGGCATTATCATCATGACATGGTTTAGGGACCTACCTTTTGAGTCGCGGCGTCGACTTACATCATTATACATCATGGCACTTTCTTTCAAAAACCATCGTTTGGACTTGTATTACATTTATATTCCCGCAAACTTTGTAAACCTTTGGGACCTATACTTTGTAAACTCTGATTGTTTTATTAAATCAAACGATGTGTTTTCCAAACGACACTTTAGGTCGTTCAATATAACTGTGATTGTGGTGCTATGACAGTCAATCCCCCAGGAATTCCATTCCGATGCAAAACAGGTAAATTGGGGGTGTGACAGATTGGCATCAGAGCTTCAGTTATAGAGAACTAGGTTGCATCATTGACCCTAGACTATAACTACATTATCATAGCATCTCATCATTTCATCATAAGTTCATGTTCACTTTACACGCGGTTTATGTGTACATTTTTCGAGTTATTTACTTTCATTTCATAATCGATTGTCACATGGATGCCTTTAAATGCCCATTCCATTATTCTTTCTTCATACTCTAATGTGGAGAATTCCTCGTCAGTCCCTATCACAAATGTTAACATCAGTTGACTCAACACCGATAACATTAGATGATGACACTGAGACCTTTTAGGAGGACGAAGTTGCACCTACACCATCGCAATCACTATTGATTCACCGTAGGATCAGGACAATTTTTATCACTCAGTAGGGACAGATCATACCATTGGGTAGAACTTATAGGCTTAGTCCTAATGAACCTATTTTCTTAACTCACCACAAGGATTTCCATCATCATCATTGTCATTATTTTCATCATCATTATCATTTCGAGCACCATCCGTACCATCATATCTCATACACGATACTCATACACCTGACTTGCAGCTTGGGAAGCGTGCATGATTTGACACACCATTACCATCTACCACTAAGACTATAGACACTACACCATCTCATAGGTTTGAGGACTGTGAGAGTTCTAGGGCTATTGTTGCTAGACCACCTACTACTCCTACACTTGAAACACGATTAGACCACCAACAGGAACATATAATAAGTACCTTTCTAGCTAATGTACTCCGTATCATTTATTATCTCTACGATAATCACCACCTTGTTTATTTCATCCCTTACTCCAATTGCCCAATTTTCCATCATTTCACGACGATACATCACTATCTTACTAGGGGTTAGGCCAACTTTATTTTCGACCAATTAGTATACTATTACTACTCGATAAGGTTCTCCTATGTATCCTACAAACCATCCAACAAATTTTATTCCAAATTATTCTGCTACTATCTCATGAAATTATTTCACTTGATTTTATTTCGAACTATTTTATCACCATCTTAGAAACGTTGTTTCATAAAATTTTAACGCAAGTTGTTTTATTACCAACTTATCAATTGGTTTCAGTCATTTTATCAACTATTTAATATCCTCATGCGAAACGATTTTCATGTTACTCTGAAAAATCATTGAGCCATTATATTACAAAACAAAACGTTGAATACCATCTAAAACTTCGGAGGAATATAATACCATTTCAACAAAAACAAGCATCATTTCAAATCTCCTAAAATAATTCTCATTTAAAAGCAAAGTTTTATAACCAGATAAATCGTGCATAAACATTTCTTTTCATTAACACTCTATAGATGCTTACGCCATTTATCTCTTATTCAACCGATAAGCTAGGATTTGACGAGTGACTTTTTAGGAAAGACTTCCTATACCATCTGTGAGGAGGATTCCTCGATACAAGAAAACAATGGAAGGATTTTTGGAATTACCAACAAGGACTAGAACTAAGTGGTAGGATGATTCAAAACTCAACAAAAATTTTAAGACATCACGAGACATTTCGAATCACTATTTTGGATTAGAATCCAAATTCTGCCATTTCATAAGTACTAGCTAGACCGAGTTACAAGACTTAGTACTAATCGAATACACACTAAGCAACGCTATAGGAATAAACCAATCCTCCTAATTGAGACTACAGAACATTTCATTAAACAAGGCTTCAACAATATGTGAACTTCCCTACAATGAGTGTCCCTTAAAGGAAAATTTGGTTAAATTAAGGTTATCGATATAGACTTCCCCTAAGGCATTGTGTTCTCTAGAAATTCCAAGTAACCTCATTTCCATATCAAGAGTTGCCACAGGTGTGAACATGTCGGACAATCAATGACTCCCCATCTACAAGTGAAACTAGAACAAACATTCTTCGACATAGTTTGAGCTGATATCTATTTTCTTGCTAGCATGATAACAATATTAGTGATGAACTATCTTTGGAAGCACTCCATATCGGCACAAATCTTGAACATCAACCACTACACCACCTCACTTAAATATTTAAGGTTTGTGACTTTACAACATGGAGCATGGAAACACTTCGATAATCAAACAATAAACAATTTAGTCATAGAGACTAAGCACCTTAGACAAGTAAGACTCAGGTCATGACATTCGCTAGGACTAGAAACGCGAGGAACCACAACTGTTACCTATAATCTATTCTTTTCAATAAGGTCCTTTCCGACAGATTTAACATTTTGGAATCTAACACGAGACACGGGGTATCAATTTCAGTTGTACCTATTATAAGCTATTCGATTCACCTTAGACCGCTGACAGTCATTTCAGGATTTCCATGAAACCTACTAGGACATGATTACCGCCTACTATCCTCAGCTCAATGGTTAGAGCGAGAGAGCAATTTCCACATTAGATAATATGCTCAAGCCAGTGTAACTTTCTAGAAATGGTTAGGCAAATCATTCTCCATCGACAAGTTTCCTTACTACAATAGTTAACTCATGAACATATTGACTACACCATTTGAGGCACTGTAAGGTTGAGGTATCAATCACTTATTCAAGGATTAAAAGCAGGAAAGTCCAATTCATTAGTCCATAACTCATTCATGAAACAACCAAGGAAGTCATACAAATCAAGAATCAGTTACAAGTAACAACATATAGCTTGATAGGCTACATCGTTATGCGATGCAAAATTTGGAGATATGTCCCATAAGCCGCAAACCATTAGAATCTCAAGTGGGCAACAAATTTTGCACAAGGACTCGTCTTGGAAAGGCGTGGTACGATTTAGAAAAACACTGGAAGAACCAATTCGACCCAAATATTCTCATCTATCGTACTTTATTTTCTTTCCGATTTGTTATTACTTACGAGAATTTTAATTCCTTTCACTTCAACTATCATTTTAACGACACCGTTTAAATCCTTGTAAGCATCGAGAGTTATAACAACTAAACCGAACGTCACATCATCGTTCCTTAATTATACATAGCCTAGCTAACTATGTCTAATTCTGGAGGGATCATGTTACGTTGGGAGCAGTTATTTATAAATCTTAGTGCAAGCAAAATCTTCACATATTTCAAAGTCAAAGTGTTACTTATGAGAGATTCATCCGATATCTTCTTTACTACGATGTCTTGTACGCTCTCAATCATCGACAGCCGTAACGACACTTCTCCATGTCTTTTCTCCTCGTTATTCATCATAAACTCAAAAATTCGATAGACTAACACGAACTGAATTCAGGGACTGAATTCCTTTTTGGTTGGGCGAATGTGACAACTCGCAATTTCAGGTCATTTCTCGAAACAATTTATGCCTCACTATTTCAACATTTATCGTAAACTTGGTTTACTTGTTTCAAATTCGCGTAACCTTGAAGGTTTAACGGCGAATTCATGATCATAACATCACGTACATTTCATATGGACTAAGTTTAGTCTGCATTTCATTAGCATCATTTGCATCATATTAGTTCATTCATGACTTTGCATTTCACATTAAACGCGTAAATTTTTTTTATTAAATAAACGTTATCGCGTAATTAATTATTTTGAACAATTGATCCATTAATTCCAAAAATCATCCCGATATTTTTTTTATACTCATATTAAGTTATAAAAATAATATTATGAGTTTACCCAGTGTTTTAAATTTATTTTGTATATAAATTGTTATATTTATATAATTACGACGTTTTCTTAAATTCGACACGATTATTATTATATCACTCAAATTTTGCAAGAAATGTATTTTTATATTTTTTTTATGACCTAAATACATTTTATTTTGATCCGTTAAAATTTATTTTTAGCTAACGTTACCTTAAATGCTTAAATAAATACACAAGTTACCTACAATCCTTAAATAATTATACACTTATCCAACACTTATGCACTAAGTATCTATCTACTCAAATACAAACTCTTTATTTATTTTATGGCATGGTCGACATTTACATGAGTGAGTCATGTAACTTACAAATATCTTGCAAGTAGATAGTATTTTACTCTTAAACTATACAACACATACACTTGATATTATCTAAGGTGTAAATTACACACTCTCTTCTTTCTCTCTTCCTCAAGAAAACCGGCCACCATAGGGACCATGGAGAAATCATCATATAAATTTCTAGACAAGATTTATTTACTCTAGTATCACTCTTGATTAAGGTTTTGCAATAAAAACCTTGGGTGATTAGGAAAAACCTTTTGTCCATTAAACCTCATCATATCACTAGTAAGCATTCCTAGTCATATTTTTATTTCATATTCATTTTTGTGGTCATATCATTTTATTGGTGAAACATGCAAGTCTCATGATATTTATACCATTTTTAAGGTCTTTAAGGTTTTTTATGTGCTAAATATATATATAATCCATCCTATAATTACTCCTTGTTATATTTTAGTTTTGGTGATGTCTAGGAACCCATGACACCCTAAGAAGGTGTATGGTAGGATTAGATTAGCTTTGGAGTTGATTTGAAGGGATTAGAATAGGTTTTGTCCGAGAAAAACTATTTTCAATACGTATAAAATAGGTTCTGTCTTTGTTTCGATTTTCTGGAAAAACCGACAGTAGGCACGACATTTTGGCCTTGATATTTAGAAAATATACTTTAAAACGAATCCGTGGCCGCTTGAACGGATAAAAACGGAGTTATAACGAAGAAGTTATGAATTTTTAAAGTTTGACGACGAAATATAGTATTTTCAGAAAATTCAGCAATATGTTTTTGGTTTACTCGAGTCAAAAACGAGTCCTAAGCTTTGCAAATTATTTCGACTTGTCAAAAATATATTAGTATACTTTAATACGAAGCTAAGGACGTATTATACGTAGAAAACGGATTTGAAACGACTAAGATATGCACGTTTTCATAAAATTGCCGTAACTATTATTTTCTGAAAAACTATATTATTTTTACGATACAAGTGTTACGTTAGCTGAAACGACCATGTTAGCGGCTGTTTTTAACCATGATGTGGAACTTTTTGGAACGAAATGTATTCTAGTAAAATCAAGTTCACCGGCCATATTTTTCAAAACAACAAGCTGTTTGTAAAGCGGAGTTATAGTAAATTAATTACGGATGTTCAAACTTGGCCGAAACTCATTTTTCTGCACAACAATTAGCCAAAATCACTATCTTTAGCCTTTATTATTTTTATGTTCGAGACCTTTTGGACGAAAACTCCTGAACTGAAACTTCTAGATATCGATACAAACTTTCCAAAACAGTCGAGTTCGTTCTCTAACGATCGACGTACACTATTTTACGACTAGTTTTCCAAAGCCATTTTTGTTTATTTCATGATATTTCCGACGACATTGTTTTGCGACGAAAAGTGATAATTTCACCAAAAATCATTATAAAACCATTGTAGGATGACATTTTGACGTAAAAACATGTAAAGTCATTTTTGAAGGGTCAAGACGTCAAAAGAGAATTTTTCGACGATAAGTAATATTTTTCAAAACTCGCAAATGGTATAAATAACATACGAAATGCATGCATAACATTACATTGCAACTCATTACATATCATATCATTCGTAATAGGTCCCGGTTAACGCATCACATTATACCTCGGTGTACTCACTCTTGTCATCACATCAGTTTACCAAGTGAGTTTTCATAGCCCCGTTTTACATGCTTTTGATTATTTTCAAACCTACGGGGGAGAATACATTGCACAACATTTTTATTACGATACCAAGTACTTTAAATTCATTACATTGCTTAAGTTACCGTATTTGCCAATTGAAAGTCCCCATTCCCATTACCTGAACATGAACCGTTAATCTTTGAAGCGAGGATGAGTGGATAGATCTATCGAGGGTGACGCCTCCATCCGGGTTGGTGAATCCCAACTACATGTTACGGATGCATTTCATTTAATAACATTACGGAGTTGTCTGGCAAACACTCTGCAGGGGCATACATTATGAATAGTCTTGTTTCGGTGTCATGGGCTTAAAGCAATTGTAACATTTTTACGTGACATAATTGTCATGCCTGTAACATTTTTACGTGACATAATTGTCATGCCTGATCTATACTTGTGTAGTCGTATAAAACATTTACATAAACCTATGAATTCTCACCAACATTATTGTTGACCGTTTTAGCAATGTATTTTCAGGTAACTGAGGCATTATCATCATGACATGGTTTAGGGACCTACCTTTTGAGTCGCGGCGTCGACTTACATCATTATACATCATGGCACTTTCTTTCAAAAACCATCGTTTGGACTTGTATTACATTTATATTCCCGCAAACTTTGTAAACCTTTGGGACCTATACTTTGTAAACTCTGATTGTTTTATTAAATCAAACGATGTGTTTTCCAAACGACACTTTAGGTCGTTCAATATAACTGTGATTGTGGTGCTATGACAGTCAATCCCCCAGGAATTCCATTCCGATGCAAAACAGGTAAATTGGGGGTGTGACAGACGCCGTCTTGGCTGCATCTAGGCCGTCTGAGTAGCGACGGCCTATTCCTTTAGAACCTGACGTCGTCCCTTGAAAACATGCAATTTCGCCTCTGACCCGTCGCAAAATTCCTTCCCGACGGCGTCGCAGATATGCAGTGACGCCGTCGCCTTATGTTTCAGCAGCTTTGAGTGTCTCGATTCTGACTTTGGCCATTTTCTTCGTATATTCGCGCCTTTTCGTCCAAATAAGCATCATTCCAGCATTTTGCCTTCAAGAGACCTAAAAAGTGAAAAGGAACGATATTAAGCAATAACGGATACAAAAGTGATCGAATAAGGGCTTAAATGACCCCTCAAAAAGGTACCTTTTAAAACCTTATCAATAGGCATACATAACGATCCACGAGCTCAAGATCTATCAAGGTCTGTTTGTTTCAACAAGTGGTATCAGAGCCTCGTGAGAGTCTCTACGATACTAAGGACAAGCTTTTCTGATCACCTAAACAACCTAAACAAAATCAACATGCCTGGTTCAGATGTTGATACTGATATCACCAACAGTCAAAACTCCACCCATCTGCAACAACTAAGTCTCTCTAATAGCAATGCTAAGTTTCCTTACCTTAAAAGGGAGGAATATGATCTTTGGGCGATGAAGATGCATAACTGGATCTCCAACATTGATTGGAATCTAAGGCGAAGTTCGGTGGGAATGAGGAGTCTAGAAGACTGAAGAAGTCCATGCTGAGACAACAGTTTCAGGACTTTCAAATCTCTGAAGAGGAAGGAATTCACAAAGGCTATGATAAGTTTTACAAGATTTTAAGTCAGTTGAATCAGCTACAGGCAAAGCCGGATAATGATGACTGTAACTCTAAGTTTCTGAGGTCATTACCTCCATCCTGGCTACATGTAAGCATAGCTTTAAAAGCTAAAGGTGGTTTGGACATGATTACCTTTGATGAGCTGTACCACAAACTTAAAGCTCTTGAACATGATGTAAGAAGCCCTTTTCGATCATCTTCTTCTGCTAGTCATACTGCATTTGTTGGAGCCTTTACTCCAAAGTCTAGCTAGGGTCCAAGCCCATATCCGTCATCATCTTATGCTGCTCCTTCATCAAGCTCTCATCCTAGATCAAGTGGAATTATGGAAGATGTTCTTGGATCTTTCTTTGCTGATTATGATCCTCAGCAGGATCTGGCTTATGAGGATTTTGATCAGGTGGACCCGATTGAGATGGAAGAGATGAAGCTAAGGTGGCAGGTGGCCATGCTTTCCATGGATATCAAGAACTTTGAGCGCAAAGCTGGCAGAAGGTTTGGATTCAAAGGACGCGATCCAACTAGGTTTGACAAGAGGAAGGTTAAATGCTTCACATGCCAACAGATGGGTCACTTTTCCAGAGAATGCAAAGACAGGAAAGCTGGTGATGAGACAAGATACTCTTCTTATCAGCAGTATCAGAAGGAGGCAGGAACTTCAAAGGGTTCAGCTGCTTTGGTCACTCTGGATAGCAATGTGGACTGGAAGCAACATGAGGAGGCTGATAATGATGGTCCTGATAATGTTGGGTTGATTGCAAGCTGTACTACAGAGGATAGGCATGATCAGATTGCCTTGATGGGCATCTCTCAGGTACAAAATTGTTTGTTTGGTTGTAGTGAGCGTTATAATACACTCAAAGAAGCTTATGATATTTTGGAACCTAAATATAATGAATGCTATGTGGAAGTTGAAGCTTATAAACAGGCTTTAAAAACACTAGAAAGACAAAAGGTTTGGTTTCAGAAGAATCAAATAGCGTATGATGAGAAAATAGGTGTTTTAGAAAGGGATCTCGAATGTGCTAAAAATGAGTTAAAGTGGTCTGAGAAGTTAAGAACAAATGTAGAGTCAGAAAATCTAGAGCTTAAGGAGAAACTTAAGGAGGAAATTGCTAGGCATAAAGAATGGATAATGAATGGAGATAAGTTAGCTGGTTTTATTTATAGTAGTCAAGCTTCTAATTCTACAGTGGCTTTAGGCTTTAAGAAATATGTAGGCTTAGAAGCTAGGGATGACACACGTAAATCTACATCAGCAGGCCTAGCTAATTTTGTGAAAGAAGGTGACCTACATGCTGTACGTGGACCAATTAGAGGTGAGCATATGCCCATTGACCTTTCCACTCTTAAAGACTTTGATGGATCACACCATCTGTATGGCAAAAAGTCAAGAGACATGCCAGACCCTAATACTTCTACTAATGACTTTGTCTCTTGTGTTAACAGTGACAAGTTCTCCAAGCAAGGGTCTACAGAGTGTGATTCAAATGACAAGTCTGACCTTCCCAAGTCTGCCCTTCCCAAGTCTTCACCCCTGCCTGCACCCAAGACTACCAATAAGCATGTCAGAGTTGCTGCCAAGGAATCCACTTCCAAGACAGTTGCCTCTGAAGACTTGCTTTTTAATTCTTTGCATAATAGTACTGTTAAAAACAATTCTTTTCATGATTTTGGTTTGAATACTTCTGCTTGTAATAATAAATCTTTTGTTTTGAATAAATCTTCTAATCAGAAGAAATGTTTTGTGTGTGGAAGTAAATCTCATTTAATTAAGGATTGTGATTATCATGAGCAAAGGATGAGTATGTGTGGTAATTCTAGGAAATCTAGACCAATGTGGACCAATGTTAATGATATACCACCTTATATTCCACAAGCTACAAAATATAATAATCCTTTTTCTTGGAGGAAACCAGTTGTAAAACCATATGTTCAAGCAACCAGTGAATATTTTAAAAATGGTTTTTGGCCTAGATATGTTAACCCTATGACTGATGGGAAAGGGTACAGGGATACTGCTGTCAAGACCTCAGCAGGTTGTTCTTGGAATAAACAGGGACCTAAGTTTCATTGGAAACCCAAGAACAATAGTGGATCTTATACTTCTACATGGCACAACTCATATGATCCACAAGGCAGGTTCAAGTCAGCAATGACTTGAGCCTCCATAGTGTACTAATTATCTGTATATTTTTGGTGTTGTTATAGGATCATCCCCTTAAGCATAAAGATGTTGGAATTGTTGACAGTGGTTGTTCTAGAAGTATGTCTGGAAACAGGGACATGATGCATAACTTTGTACCTATTGAAGGAGGAGGCAATGTAACCTTTGGAGGAAGTGATGGACGAATTACTGGAAAAGGGACCATCAAAACACCTCAGCTGGACTTTGAGAATGTTTATTATGTCAAGGAACTTCAACACTTCAATTTGTTTTCAGTCTCACAAATCTGTGACACTAAGAACAAAGTACTCTTCACAGAGGATGAATGTCTTGTGCTGTCTAAAGACTTCAAACTCCCAGAAGAAACTTCAATTCTACTGAAGGTTCCTCGCAGTCACAATCTTTATACATTCAACTTAACTAATGTCCAACCAGCAGGTGACTTAACATGTTTGGTGGCTAAAGCATCTGTGGATGAGTCCACCAAATGGCACAGAAGGATGGCCCATGTCAATTTCAAGACCATAAACCAGCTTTCTAAACTGGGCCTAGTTCAAGGTCTTTCTGCCAAAGTATTCACCAATGATCATAACTGTGTTGCATGCAACAAAGGAAAGCAGCACAGAGCCTCATACAAAGGTGTTCCTGTTACAGCAGTAAGCATTATTTCTGAACCTCTTCAGCTGCTTCATATGGATCTGTTTGGTCCAACTAAAGTGCGAAGCATTGATCATAAATATTTTTGTCTGGTGATCACTGATGGGTATAGTAAATTTTGTTGGGTATTCTTTCTAAGGACCAAAGATGAAACATCTGAAGTATTGAAAGACTTCATTATCCTTATTGAGAATCAGTTGAACAAAAAGGTGAAAGGTATTAGGTGTGATAATGGGACATAGTTCAAGAATGCTATACTTATAGAACTCTGCAGGTCAAAGGGAATAAAAAGGGACTATAGCACTCCAAGAACCCCTCAACAAAATGGGGTGGCAGAAAGAAAAAATAGAACCTTAATAGAGGCTGCAAGATCAATGCTGGCAGACTCTAAACTTCCAACCATGTTTTGGACTGAAGCTGTGGGTACAGCTTGTCATGTACTCAATAGAGTGTCCATTACTAGACCACATCTTAAAACACCATATGAACTTCTTTTTGGGAAAGTTCCTGTTATTCATTACCTTAAACCGTTTGGCTGCCAAGTGACAATTTTGAATACCAGTGATCCATTGGGCAAATTTGATGAGAAAGCTGATGATGGTTACATTGTGGGGTATTCTGCTCATAGTAAGGCATACAGAGTTTACAATGTATCTGCTAAGAAGATTGAGGAGACATTGAATCTGAGGTATCTAGAAGACAAGCCTAATGTTCAAGGACAGGGTCATGTTTGGTCATTTGACCTTGATTACTTGACTGATTACTTGGGTTATTCTCGACATCTGGCTCATCAAAATGCAGAATCTCAAGCATCTCCAACTCCTAGTGCAGAAACTTTGGAAGCTCATTCTGACAGTGGGTTTGATTATGATGAACAACCCATTGTAGTACCTTCCTTCTCTCCTAACAATTTTGTAGGTGACACTTCTAAAGATTATACTGATGTGGGTGAAGATGAATTCTATTATGCTGAGGACCTTGCCAGACTGAAGAAACAAGAGTATGCAGCCAATTTAGATGCTGAGAGGAGTGTTGAAAATAGTACAAGTGAAGCACTCAGTGGAAAAGTCAATTCTGCTGAAAGTGGTTCTGTTTCTCCTCACCTCTCCAATTCGGCTGAAAGACATGTTGACTCTACTCCTATTTCTACTAGAGTGTCAACAGACCTTGGAGAAACTTATACAAGGTTTCCAAAACCTTCAGATCTTGGTCATCATCAACCTAAAGCAGGCATCTTCAACACACCTTCCTATGATACTGACTTTGAACCTACTGTGACTAATCTTGACTCTTCCTTTGATGTCAACACCACCACTACTACAAGGATCAACAATGTTCATCCACAGTCTAATATTATTGGTGATCCTAATGCACATGTTAGAACAAGAGGTACTGTGGCACGATCTAAATATGGACAGGTGGCTTTTATCTCTTATGTCTCAAATCAGCAAAGAGACAATCACACAGACTATGAACATTGTCTGTTTGCTTGTTTTCTCTCACAAGTGGAACCAACCAGTGTTACTCAGGCTCTTGAAGATTCAAGTTGGCTTGAAGCAATGCAGGATGAGTTGCAACAGTTTCAAAATCAGCAGGTTTGGATATTGGTACCACTACCTGATGGTAAGTATGCTATTGGGACTAAATGGATTCTGAAGAATAAGAAAGATGCTCGGGGTGTTGTCATTAAGAACAAAGCTAGATTAGTTGCACAGGGGTACAGACAAGAGGAGGGGATCGATTATGATGAAGTGTTTGCACCAGTGGCAAGAGTTGAGGCAATACGGATTTTTCTAGCTTATGCATCCTATATGGGTTTTATGGTCTATCAGATGGATGTTAAAGGAGCCTTCTTGTATGGTGAAATTGAAGAGGAGGTTTATGTCACTCAACCTACAGGATTTGAAGATCCAGATCATCCTAATCATGTTTATAAGGTGGTCAAAGCTCTCTATGGACTACATCAGGCACCCAGAGCCTGGTATGCTAGGCTCTCTACATTTCTTCTGAAGCATGGTTACAGAAGAGGTGCAATTGATAAGACTCTTTTCCTAAAGAAGAATTCCACTGACATAATTCTTGTGCAAGTGTATGTGGATGACATTATTTTTGGATCCACAAAGGAAGCTTGGTGCAGGGAGTTTGAGGAGCTTATGAAGGGAGAGTTTCAGATGAGTGCAATGGGAGAGATGACTTTCTTTTTGGGTCTTCAAGTTCAGCAGAAACCTGATGGTATCTTTATCAGTCAGGACAAATATGTGAGGGACATCTTGAAGAAGTTTGGTATGGAGGCTGTAAGGACTGCCACTACACCTTATGAAGCTCCAAAGACAAAGACCAACAATGAAGCCGATCCACCTGTGAATGTTCATCTGTACAGGTCGATGATTGGCTCTTTGATGTATTTAACAGCTTCAAGGCCTGATATTACTTTTGCTGTGAGTGTTTGTTCACGACATCAAGTTACTCCACTGACTTCCCATCTAAATGCTGTTAAGAAGATCTTTAAGTACCTCAAAGGCCAACCTCTTCTAGGTCTTTGGTACCCAAAAGAGTCTCCTTTTAAGTTGGAAGCTTATAGTGACAGTGACTATGCTGGTGCTAATCTGGATAGGAGGTCCACCACTGGAGGTTGCCAGTTCCTTGGAAAGAGATTGATTTCTTGGCAATGCAAGAAACAGACTATTGTGGCTACCTCATCTACTGAAGCAGAGTACGTTGCTGCTGCAAATTGCTGTGGACAGGTTCTTTGGATTCAAAATCAATTGTTGGATTATGGGTACAATTTCATGAACACAACAATTTTTATTGATAATCAAAGTACCATATGCATTGTTAAAAATCCAGTTTTTCACAGTCGAACAAAACATATTGAAATCAGGCACCACTTTATAAGAGATGCATATGATAAAAATTTGATAAATGTGGTCAAAATTCACACTGATGATAATGTGGCAGATTTGTTAACAAAGGCTTTTGAGGGACCAAGGTTTCAACACCTTGTGGTCCATATTGGCATGCTTAACCCTTAACTGCAAAGTTTAAGGGGAGGCATAGGCCTCAGGGGAGGATTTGTGTATAACTTTGCATTTTGCTATGTAATTTGTATATTTGTTTGATTTTAACTAACTCTAACCTGCTAATGTAATCTTAGTGTATTTCTTTGTTGGTTTGTGTGTTTCTCTGTGTTTGTTTTGTTTTGCAGAGTGTCTGTTCGGTTCAGTTGAGATATGGTCAGAAGTACTAAAGCTTGTTTCTACTGAATTCAAAGTCCTGAAGTGAGTCAATTGTTTCTTCTGAAGATGATGTACTGAAGTTATATGATTCATTCAAAAGAAGTACTGAAGCAAATTGATCATTCATTCATTCAAGAAACAGTTTACAGTTTACAGCTTACAGAGTACTAGCAACATCAAATGCATCTACCTGATCTACTAATCCTAATCTATTACATATCATCCGTTCCAACATCTAACAGGCTGTTGGATATGCATGATCGCTCACATCTTTCACACTAAATGCTGGCTACGCTTTTGTGACGTGCATAACCAACCCTAACAAGATGCTAAGGATCAAAATGGAGAGGATGGATTGATGCAAACGTTGATGATGACAATGACCACATTTGATGATGGAGAAAAAAAATGTGTCCTTTGTGCTTCATCTATGTATTTCAACCAAAATGCAATCCATCTACCCTCTTTAAGTTCTTCCCTTATACGATATGTAATGATGCACCAAAACCTGATGCAGAAAGACCAAGAACCACCTCTCTATCTTCTGGAAGTGGTGGATTTTTGGCTCGTGGCCTTCGTTGAGGCCGAGGTGCTGGGGGTTGGGAGTAAGATGTTCCCTCCTTATAGGAGTCATCAGAATCATCAGCAGAATCACTTGGATTCACTACACTTTCATCTTCTGATGAAGGGAGAAAGGGTGATTTCTTTGGTCGTGGATATGGTTTTGGAAAGTAATGAAGCCATGGATTGGTATCTTCACTAGATGATGATGAGGATGTTGTTGTGAGATCTATGATCTCAGGTTTGATACTCATGGTTTATTATGGGTAATTTTGGAGTATTGGTGGAATTAGGGTTTGGAAGGATATTTGGGGGGTTTTGATGAAGAAGTGTGTGTGCTTTGGGATTGTTTTATAGACGGTTTCAAGTGGTGATGAGATTTAATGCAAGTGGGTGAAACAGTAAAAAGATATTTACTGAAGCTTCTTGAATAAGTAATCTGTTTCTGCTGATGGTTCTAGTTCAGCAGAATGGTTTCCGTTTCTACTGAAGTTATAAGTGAATGCGAGTAAAAGTAGAAGTCCACGTCATCGTTGGTCAACTTTGACCAAAATTGGGAAATTTCTATTTATTCCTCACTAGGATATATTCATCCCATTTTAAGTGATTTGCTTATTACTCTCATTAAAAACACTTCCATTTGTGCAAATCGTAACCCTGATCTTCAAAATCTCTAATGGCGCTTCAATTCAAACATGATCATAATAAGGTTGCTTTTCTCGGAAATGCTCGGGGAGATGAGTTGTATAGGCCAATGATTTCATTCTTACAAAGATCAAAGATTCAGTATGCATTAACGCATTCTCCAAATGCTATATATGAATCCTTGGTTACTCAATTTTGGGCGTCGGCTGAGAGAAGAAGTGATACTGAGATAGTTGCAAGGGTTGATGGAAGAGAGTATATGGTGACAGAGGAACTGATCAGAAGACAACTTCGCTTGGATGATGAGAATGGAGTTTATCATTCTGATTCTACGATGGTACTTGAAGGGCTTAGGGCGATTGGATATCAAAGTACGAGGACAGATATGTGGTTAAAAAATAAGCTTTGTCCTATGTGGAGGTTCTTGGTTCATACGTTGCTCCAGTGTGTAAGCAATAAGTCTGGAGGATGGGATCAGTTTTCAACTCAAATGGGATGTGGTATTGTTTGTTTATCTAAGGGTTTGACTTATAATTTTTCTAAGTTTATCTTTGATAATATGGTAGAGAATATAACTAGGAAAAAGGGTAAGTTTTTGATGTACCCTAGGTTCTTACAGATGATATTGAATGTTTCTACACAAACCCAAGCTTTTCATCCCATAAGTGTTTTGACTCCTAAGTTATTTGCCACGATGAGAACTAAATTTGAGGGGACACATTTTCCTTTGTTAGCTGCCATGTTACCTCAGGAGAATGAACCTACTGATGAGGTTAATGTTGTTTTACCTTCTTCCAATACTACTGATGGAAATCTTTCAGTTGATGTTGATGAGGGTCCTTCTGTTGTTGCTGAGGCATCTATACCTTCATCTAGACCATGTCCTAGTCAATCACCTACACATGTTTCTATAGATGAGGTTCAGGTTAATACTGATGAGGTTCAGGTTGATATTGATAGATTTCCTACACTGAGTCCTGTTAGGATACCATTTGGTGAAGGTTGTTCTAATGTTGATCAGGTTAATGTTGCTCCTGAACAGTCTAATGAAGTTCCAATTATAACTGAGCAATCAGCTGATGCAGATGAGGATCCTGTTACACTTACCTCATTATATGCTCTGATGAATAAGTATGCAGGTGAGATAGCTGATATTAAGAAAGAACTTGCAGAGACCAAGTCTATTCTTGGTAATAAGATTGTGGAATTGGAGACTAAAGTTGAGAACTTGGAGGAATTGCTGAGTCAGAGGGGTAAAAAGAGAAGTTTAGTTTCTTCTGAAGAAGAAGACGAAGAGAATCTTCATACATCTCTTGGAATCTTGGCTGATGCAGCTCTTACACCTGATGTTTCTTCTCCAGTTGCTGAATCTTCAAGGAGCAAGGTGCCTATTGTATTTGCTAGAAACAGAAGAAGACAATATTTGAATAAGGTATCTGCTGACACTTCAAAGGAGCCGAATATGGTTGATGCATCTGCTGATGTTATAATTGAGGAGGTTGCTTCTGATCATGATCAAACTTCAGCTTTACAAGAACAACCAAATGTTTCACCTTCAGCAGATGATGAAGAAGTTTTTATTGCTGGGAGAATGTATAAGTTGAATTCTTCCTCTGAAGTTTTCTCTACACCTGTTGAGGAATTGTCTCAACCTATTTCCTTTGCTGTGGGATTGATTGTTCATTCTGAAGCTCACATTGGTTCTGCTAAAATTGGTTCTACTCCATCTACTGACGAAGGACAGGACCCTGTGATTGATGATATGCTTAATTCAGGTATAGTGACTGAAGAAGAAAATCAAGCTCAGGCTCGGATGTTTGCTGATTATGAGAATATGCAGAAGAGTCGTGTTGTTGCTAAATTTCTTCAAGATCAGTCTGTTTCTAATTTGTCTCCTGAAAGAAAATTAGAGCTTGATGCATTACTTCCTAAGATCACTGATGATCAATGGGATGCTTATACTACTCAAGGTGTATCTGATTCAAATCTTGCAAAACTAATATTAGGAGCATCTTTTGATAATGAGAATTTTGCAGATCAAATGGTGGCTCTTGGTAATCTAAGGAAGCAAGAGGCGGCTGCAAAGAGGAAAGATATTATTGCTCAAAGATATCAAGCTAAAAGAGACAAACCCATGACTGTTGTTCAGAAGAGAAATCATATGAGGAGAGTTGTGAAGAATTCTGCTATTTATAATTCTGGGATGTCAATGAAGCAAATCAGTGAGTTGTCTGATGATGCTTTGATCAGAAAATATAATATGGTTATGAAGCTTTCCTCTTCTGGTTATACTTCTTCTTCTCAATTGGAAAGCATTGCTTCAATGTCTGATGTTCCTAAAGCTAAGAGACAGAAAACAGTTGAAATTGTGGATAATTTTGATACTGTTTTGCCTTTGGTGATCTCTTCAGTTGTTACTTCTGAAACAACTTCTGAAGCTATGACTTCTTCTGATGTGATTGTTTCTGCTGAATCTTCTTTGGTTTCTTCTGAAGAGTTGCCAAGTGTGGATTTGGGTAACTCATTGGGTCAGGATGATGATCTCAAGATTGATACAGATCATATTGTTGGTAAGAGGCAGAAGAGCTTGGTTAAAAGGAGTTCTGTCAGATTGGCTCGGAAGCATTCTTCAAAGACTCCTTATTTGGATCTCAAGGCTGATGAATCTACTTTTATTGAAGTTGGACCTGTTGAAGTTTTTCCTGAAGGAACTCATGTGGTATTGGTTAATTGGAAAGCTGGAAAGCTTAACACTGTTTATAGGCTGGATAATACTGTTCTTGAGTTCAACTTCTTGAAGGACATTCTTCATTTGGTGACTTGACATGATTTGAAGATGCTGTATGAACATGTCATTCAGTATTATAAGTTTCATCCAGCAACAGGTTCTGGTTTATATTTGTTGGGTGATCTTCAGGTTATGTTCGATTCTCATTCTTCAAATGGTAAAGGGTATTCTATTTGGAAGAATTCACATAAGTGGGAGATTGAGAGTTGGAGATTTTATCCTTTGCCTTGTGTTCATGTGGTTCAGACCACATGTGGAATGATTTTGTGTATGCTATCGGATAAACTCTATCCTTTATCGGTTACTTTTATGGAACGGTTGCTGAAACAGAAGTTGGAAGTGCCTCCTACTCCAGTTGGCAATGATGAGCTTCATGCTTTTCAATGTGTTGGTTTGATTAAAAATCAGCTTCTGTCACATAAAGGTTCATCTTGATTGTATTATTTTGTAACTTTTGTTTTCTTTATTTCTTAGTTAAAAAAAAAATTAATTTTTTTTTTTGGTTTTATCTAACTTTTTCTGTAGGTTTGTTGTATACTTTTGTTGGTTCTTAACTCACCAGATATACCTTGTGTATGTCAAAGAGTTAGCTAGTCCAAAGGGTACAGCTTTGGTAAAGACACATCAAATCTGTTGATAGCTGTAATGATTTGCTAAAAATCATAGGGTATGCAACCACCCATGCTTAATTGCTGAGTGTTGTATGGTCATCAATTCACCATGGTTTATTCCTTATTGGAATCCAAGAATTGACTAGCCCACATGTATATGGCTTGTGGTAAAGGCAGTGGCATTCCATATTTGGTTATCAATTCACCAATTCTAAGAATTGACTAGTCCTGAGCAAACGGCTACAGGTAAAGACATTGCAAATCCGTTTATATGGTTTCTGGTTTGCCAATAAATCAGATGGTTATCAGTGTACCATAGTTTACGAACTTAAACATATGGCTACTCCAGTAGTGATGGCTATTGGTAAAGAGACATCAAATCCATTATTTTCAATGATTCACCTCTCACAGGTGTTTACACACCTGGATGTGATGAGAATAGTATGAAACTAATTTGTTTTGATGTATCTATTGCCATTTGTTGCTGCAAAGATATGGAGTTTCAGAGTTTCTTCATCATCGAGATGTTCTTCTTTGGATTCTTTGCTGTTGCTGTTCGTATACAATCCTCTGGAGCTATTGTTGTTAAAGATCTATCAGGAAACTAGAACTTAACCAAGTCAAATTCCAGTTTAGGGGAGGATTGTTGGGAATTATGTGAAGTTTGGATTTTGCTGAAATTAATGCCGAACTGTTTCTACTGAAGATGAAGTGGATTCTGCTGAAGACATAATCTACTGAAGTATAATAGTTATTAGTCTGTTTCTACGGAAGTGTTTATTCCGTGTTTAGTTTATTTAGTGTGGATATACATGAGCTTTATTAGGAAGTGATTGTGTATATCTTATTTAGTTTTATGATTATACGTTTCTTGGAAAACGGTTTAGCGATATTGTTTAGGGTTCCTTATCTATAAAAGGAACACATTAGAATGAGTTAGGTATCGATTGAAAAACTCAGTTTTAGTTAATATAAAGATCCATAGAGGATCAAGAAGTTCTTAGTTATTACTTGTGTTTATATTCCGCTGATAAATATAAGTAGTAGAGATTGTCTTTTATTGTGCTTGTGATTACATAGGCATACATAACGATCCACGAGCTCAAGATCTATCAAGGTCTGTTTGTTTCAACACCATTCACAATATTAACATGCCATAGTGAAAATCTAACCCAACCTTCAACCCAGGGACCAAATGTGATTATGGCTACTAGCCGTTTCTTCCCTGATACGCTAGCATTTAATTTCGCGCGAACCAATAAACCCACCCAACAAACGACTTTACCAATCATAATAACACCTTATCCAGAAACGATCAACTGAAAATCAAAATCCGAATCTAAATCCTCATTTCCAGAACTCAAAAGACCAACCCAACTTCCAACAATACCATGTCGATCGATCGTATTAGCAACATGCCTGATATAGTGATCAGTAACATTTTGAATCGGTTGCCTTTGTTAGAAGTGGTGAGAACCTCTAGTTTAGCGCAAAACTGGAAGTCTAAGTGGACTTTGCTCACCGATGTCATAGTTGATGAGGATTTCTTTTATTATTTAACATATGAGTTTGATGGGAGGCGTGTTACTAGACTCTTAAATCAGCTTATGGGTCCAATAAGAAAGTTTGTCTTCTTTGTAGAGCCAAGACCAATGCTTGGAATAGACGACTTTCATTATGAAGAGATTCGTTATTGGCTTTTGTTTTCGGCTCGGCATGGAATTGAGGAGCTGATTATTAGAAACTGGTATGGTGAACGAGTTAGGTTCCCAACCCAACTTTACTCTCGTAGGGAGTTGAAACATCTGGAACTTCATGTTTGTGATATTGCTACTTTGGAATATTTTCATGGCTTTCCAAATCTATTGAGCTTAGAATTGATTCATGTCAATTTTTTAACCGGTACAGTTTGGGAGTTTATGGCTGGTTGTCCCTTACTTGAGTCTCTTAAAATGAATCGTCCTACTACAAACGAGATGAGACTATGGGATATTGCAAAACTTAGGAATTTGAAGAAGTTAGATTTGTCATTCGGTCTTTATAATGTTGTGACGACAATCACAACATCCGATATCTTTCACCTGACAACACTTCAAAATCTTGAGACCCTTACATTAGATTTTGATGATTGCACGGTAAGAACAATTTGAGTTTTACACTTATAATTTTACAATGTTAAAGAAATGTGTAACAGTAATGAAATTTAATCTTTAAAACTTGTTGTAGTTGATACGGGAAGCTAATTCTAGGATGAATGTGCCCTTTGTATCCCTGATTAATCTTAAGCTGTCCGATGTCGATTTTGAGAATAGTGTTATGGTATCGTTCATCATTGAAATGATTCGTGGATCTCCAAATTTGAAAATGCTGGATACCAGAGTAAGTGTAATACTGTAATGCATATGTATCAAATAAACATTCGTAAATTTCCATGTTTCTGTATCTCAACACTATTTGATTGTAGCACAATGGTTGTCGTTCTGGGAACATCATAATAACATAACTCAGTTAGTATTGCATCCAAGTAGGTAAAAAGCCCCGATGTACATACACTACTTCTCCTTCTTCGGTCTTAAGCACAAATCCCTTCGTAATCCAATCACGGAAGATGAAATAGCAACTTCTCCCTCCTGATGGTTGCGAGATATTGGAATCATCATAATGTTGCGTACATGCCGTATATCTTTTTCTTGATGCAATATTAACATCATAGCTTGATCAAAATTCTGTGAGAATATGTCGCAAAAATACTCTCAATAATTCTCTCAAACCAACCTTAAATCGAACCTCCTTTGAATTCACCGGCTAATTGTAATGACCACATATGGAGAAAACCTTATACGACTAACTTGAAAAGGAAGTAAACATCCCAAATTTGTGACTTACTGCTTGTTCTAAATTCTTGAACAATCCACAACGCCGTGTGACACTGAGCACTACAACATAACTCCTTAAAGTGATGGTTACACACTGTAAGCACTACAACGTAACTCCTTACATCAGTAATAACCAGATTGTCAATTCAAAATCACTTAAAGTGACAGTAATGCCCCACAAGTTATCTTGAGACATGCATCCAACCAACCAACGTCTCAATGATAAAGAAGATCACCCGTGAAATGTCACTTCAATTTCTCGTCAATAATACCGTACAAAAACCCCGTAGTCATTATTCAAATTTTCTTCAAGCCGTGAATTATGTATCCTCCGTGAAAATTTACCATACCAAAAATACCACTCTTATCCGAATAGATTAAAACTTATGCATCCAAATATTTGTGAATGATAAGTTTCGGATAACACCATGTTTGATAACCAATTCAGTGAACCGTATCATTCATCTTATGCAGTTTAGTCCACGATTGATTTTATCACACAAGGCCCATCTCACAAGACTAACGATCCAATACAAATCAAATGCCCGATCCAATAGCCCATGAATTCAAGTAACCGGTTATATACACAATATAACTTAACCCTAAAATTCATTTAACTTTGACAACTTAACCTAACACACACAACAGAAATACTCTGCCCCCTTTTTTCACCTCAACACATCGCCTCTCACCTCAAACTATTTTCCTCGTCAGCCTCAACTCATAATCATCAACTCCCATGAATCACATCTCATCTCAAACGGCAAGTCATCAAGAGAAACGAACAAAAACAATCAACCTTCTTCTTTTGATTTATGTGATGAACACATATTGTTTGCACTTCAAGATCCTTTCATAGGTCTTGGGTAAGGTTTTAATTGTTTGTTTTTGATGATGGTCATATAACGAATTAAGGAAAGAATAATAACATCATTGTTATATCTCCTTTTCTTGATGATTTGAATATTACATGGAGTTTGGTCTTCGAACACATTTATGGGTCAGTGATGATTCATAGTTCAATTAAAACAATCTTTAAAAAGATTACAAAAAAAATGAACCATGTCTGAGATCTTGCTTGAATTATATTTCATTTATGTTCTATTGTTGAGTCAAGAGAAGTTGTAGATGGTATTGAAGGGGATGTAGTAGGATAGATTTGGATTTGTTGGAGTTGGTTTTGATTTGGATTTGATGTTACTGCTTTGTTCTTCTCGATTTCTTTATATTAAAAACCAAGGACTGATGATGTTCATTATGAAATAGAGGTCATTGAGTCGTGGTATATGGTATGTGATGTGGTCAGTCATGTTACTTTCAGTTTACGCATATGGTTTTTTCATATCTAGCTCGTAAAGGATATCTTACGCATAACATCTTTATCTTATGCATAACACTGTGCTGCTTATGCGTAAACAGGGTCTAGGTTACGCGTAAGCATATGTTTATGCGTAAAGACCTTACGCGTAACAATTCCTACGCATAACTTCACAGTTATGTGTAATATCTCTGAAGATGCTCCTTATGCGTAAAAAACTAGGGTTTTGACCCTTTGACTAATTTTCGACGAGTTTTCTGACCATGTTTTCGACCAGCTTCATATTTACCCAAAAAAGCATAAAGACTGCTTCTTTTGACCCTGTTTGACCCATGAAACTGACGGTTTGACCACTAATATTTCACGGATACGGATTGGTACAAAAGCAGTCTAAAAGATGCAGTTTTGGACATACAAATGACACAAAATTGAGATGTCAACAAGTTGAGACCACATGACTTTTGACCAAAACCAGATACACAAACATAGTCTAAAACTGTTTACCAAAATATACAGAAAAAAAATTTTCCAACCCCAAAAAATTGTACAAAACAGTATAAGACAAGATACAAAACCACCATAAATCATCAAAACATAATCATGGCTCTGATACCACTTATTAGGACCGATTTTCTTATGATTTATGTGGTTTTGGAGGTCGGGGTTGGTGATTGAAGATGAGAGTATTCATCTTGTTTAGAGATAGAAAGTAGAGAGAGGGAGGAGAACACAAAGATAACTTTATAAATAAAACACACAAAACACTACACCTAATGATTCACCTCACCCCTCATGGAGAGTCATGAGGGGTATTTATAGGCTCAACAAACCTTAACTTTACCCCTTAAACGATACTAGTCCCTATGGGAAAAGTATACTACGCATCTAGTCCAATTCACGTAAGTGACGTTATCTTTATAAAAAAGTGAGGCTAACACCAATTAAAGAATTACCTTTAATTACCACTATATGCTATTGCTGCATGAGTCATAAGACCCAAGTTATTCGGATAATTACCACAAAAGTGGTGCGTAGAATTTAAGGTCCATTCACCCTTAAGATGTTATGCACATTATAAAGGAATACTTGGTAAATCCATTAAGACGCACAAAGGAGCGAAGAATAAGGTCAGCGCAAAGCTATTATATAACCTCTTCTTTATGGTCACAATTTAATGCGTACCAACCTTCTACCCCTCACACAGTTTGTCATTATTGGGTGCGTCGTTCTAGCTATTTGTGCATAAACATCAATCAATTAAACGTTTATGACTAATATGCTTAAAAAACATGTCATAAAACTTTATTTGTGCAGATCTCGTTGTGAGGATGCATTTAACGCATTACGGCATGTAAAGTCAATCCCTTAGTGACACATGAGATCTAGCAATAATAAAGTTTATAACAAAAAAACATGTTTCACCATTGTTTAGTCCTGTTTATTTTTCTTATAAAAAATACCCTTGTTTACAACTTGTCACACAAAAATAAACAAGCAAGTATTGAAAAAGAAACACATAAACAATAAATACATAACTTAACAATTAATCATGCATATCAAATAGCCACATGCAAACCTTTTGATAAATCCTATTAATAATCAATTCTATATTTGAATTAATGTATATGTTTAATTAAGACTTTCACCCATACAAGGTGAGCCACATGCATCGATTCATCGATTGCGTAAGTTAAAATTAAACAAATACCACATAGCATGTAATTAAATTATTAATAATAATTGAGGTCTTCCTCAATTTTAGATCTATAAAAATTAATTAATTATATGTATACACTTAATCCAAGTAAAGCATACAATAATTAGATCCATGACAAAAACATGCATATTTTTATCGTGGATGTTAACACATAACAATTATTGCAACAAATCAAAGTTGCGCAATAAAACACATAATATTGCATGCAACCTAGGGTTTTTTTAATCCAATTAAAAAAATACAAAACCTTAAAAAATTAGGGCACAAAAATTCAGCCCCCCCCCCCCAAAAAAATTAGGGTTTAAGGTTTTGCAAACCCTAGATCTACAACATACAAATAATAACACAATACAATTATTCGTTTTTTATGTGTTTTCAGTAATTAATTACAGATTATAACGGGCTCTTGATGCCACTGTTCGAATTATTATACTTGACATACAAAATAATAAACATGAACATCACAGAGTACACACAACGGAAGACTTCATATAAGTGCGATTAATTAACTGAAAAATAAAGCGTAACATACCTCTTGCTATTTGGCTAGATCTCTTAAATACAAGTGATAATGGTTTAACGAGTTATCCCTTACCGTTTTATAACTCAAACCAAATTGATGTAACAATAATGTGTTACACCACGTTCTTGTACACACGTACTGTTAGCGTTTCGATGCGAATTAGTTCTTGATCACAATAGATTATCCAAACACCTTTGTTATGCTCAAGGTCATTCGCAAATCCCTAACATGGGGTTTTACTCGTCGACCTAAGAACAAGAGGGAAGAAAAGAAGAAGTTTGGCCTTCTATATAAATCAAGTGTACCAAAGGATGAATACATGGGGATGTCTATAGCCTTATGGTAGATGTCAAGTTTACTATGGTTTCCGATGTGGGATTCCATAGTTTCGGCCAAAAACAAGCCCAAAAGAGGGTTTATAAAACCTTCTCTTGGCTTGTTTACTTTTCTTCGTATCCCGTTGATATTTAACGACTGATAGTCACTTCCGATAAGTACTTATCGCTCGTTAGTCGTTTATCGTGAATTTAATAATTAAACATAACATTTTATATTAATTATTTAAACATCGATTCTCATACATAAAGTGTGCAATCCTATGGTCTCGAGTTCGAATCCAGTCATACACATATTAAACATATCCATAAAACCAACAGACTAATCATTAGTTGATCCACATATAAACCCTAATTAGGGTTTATAACTGATTCGCTCTTAATTGGGGTTTTTCATAAACCCTAATTGCATGAATTGCTAAAAGGTATGCATTCGTTATGTCTCAGTTAATTAATTCAAAGTATTGATTCTTGTCTTCCACTGCGTGCTTTTGATGTATATATGTTTTAGAGTAAAATACACCGTTCGTCCCTAAACTTGTACCTGCGTATCACGACTAACCAAAGTTGGGCTTTTTCATCGCTGGAGGTCCAAAACATGGGTTTTATACTCTAGACAAGTCCCTTGACCAGGATTGCCAAAGTCAACATGAATTTTCTGGCTTTACATCGAGGGTATAATAGACCATTTACAATATTAACATACCATAATAAAAATCTAACCCAACTGATCCGCGCAAAACAGTCAAGCTAAATCACGCAAGCCTGCCACTTGTGAATGGCGGACCGTAATCAGCTTAAAACTGCTCAAGCACGAATGCAATGAAGATCAGGAGAGTATAGTGTTTCCCCAGGTCGTTAAGTCCCAACGAGCTGTGCGAGAATAGTCAAACGTTTAGTGATCGACAAGATTTGAATGGATACAGAGATTTGATATGATTATAACTACAGGAAAAAGCCAACAAATAACAACGGCTTAAATGCAAATTAAAGGAAAATAAAAAGATAAAATCTATTAAATAAACGCTATCACTATATTTAAAATGATGAACGTTTAAAACCTAAAACTTACGTTTAAATTAAAATTACGTAAACGTACAAATAAAAACGTGAAAATTATTCAATATTAACCCTAAAAATATGAAAAATACATTTTTACAAACCTAATGATAAAAGAAAATATTTGGAAAAAGAAAATTACTTTTATAACTAATTAGTTAATTATTATTAAATAAAAACTATTTTTAACTATTAAATAATTATCTAAAATACAAGAAATTAGGAAATAAAGCTAGAAAAATAAAATTAAGACTTAGAAAAGTCTAAAATATCAAAATAGACTTTTCAAAACTATTTTTGTATTTTTCTGATTATTTTTCTATTTTCTAGGAATTAAATACTATTAAAAACTAATTAAATATCTAAAAATTACAAAATAAACTATGAAAAATATGGAAAATTACTTTTTTCACTTTTTATATTTATCTAAACTTAATAAAATTGAAAAATTATTTTTTTGAACCTTTTCTTAATTTTTTGTATTAAATCCTATTTAAAAAGTACTAAAAAGTGATTTAAATTAAGAAAAATAGCAAACAAGCTTAGAAAAATCTGAAAATTTCAGGAAAAGTCTAAAATAATATAAGGAATCTATGAAAAATGGAAAAACATGGGGTTGTGTGGCAGAATATGAAACTGAAGATCAAAGTGCTTATAAAATAAGCACTTGGATAAGCAAATGGAACCCAAAAGGCACCAAACCAAGACAGAAGCTATGAAATACTAAAACAACTAAAATGGAACAAGTTTCAACAAGCCTTAACCACTGATAAGCTATATTCAACAGATTTGATGAAATGAAATAATAAGCTAAAATAGTGAGAGGTAGGCAACTATGAGCTTATGCAAAAGCTTCAAAATAAGCTGAAAAGGGAAACCATCAATTAGAACTTGGAGAGGACCTGGCTAAGTACCTGTGAACCAAAAATCAGACCTATCTGAGCTCTAACAAGCTTTGTGCAAGAACTACAAATACTGCATAACTCCTGTGCAGTTAACAGGCCCTGCACAGGGGATATAGTGGCAGTTTGATAAGCTTGTTTGAAGCTCAAGAAAAATTCACAAAATTAAGCTAAAATAAGGATAAGAAAATAGACCAGGTTGAATTTTTGAAATCACAAGTTTTATTGAAAATGGCTCAGAAATGAGCTTGTGAAAATTCATCCTTTTTGGCCCAAAACTGAGATTTGCAACATTTGACTTTTGATAAAAACATGAAAGGTTGACTTTTGTAGATTTTGATCATGATTTATGGATTAACTATGATGTATAATGATGAAACAAGGCTAATGCAACCTTTCCCTAAGTATTTTAAATACAAAATGAGATTTTGATTGGCAAAAGTTTTAACAGATAAGCATTTAGAACAGTTTAAGACATGATTTTGACTTACTCTGACTTGAGGTCCAAATAAATGACTCAAATGAGTCTAATGTGCCTAAAGGGGACTTGGCAAACTAAGTTAATCCACATTTAAATACTGCAAAGCCAAAGATCAACTTAAACCAAACACTCCTTAAAATTACTAATTTGCAAATGAAATAATATAACCCATGATCCAACTTGTGCAGTCAATCAAAATGAGTCTAAATGACTTAATGACAACTAGTTAAACCTGTTTAAGCCAGCAATGATCACAGATAAACATATAACCACAATATGCAAAATGGACAGAAATTAGGAAGTGAGATACACACTTACAAATGACCAGCTGGTGTAGCAGGCTAAAAACAAACCCAAACCTAAACTAACCTAATCTATTACAACCCAAATCACCCTCTGCATCTGATTTAATCATCACCATTTCCCATTTTGAATCAAAGTTGACTTTTGTTGACCAATGAGGGAAAATGCTTAAAACTGTTTCCAGAGCTTATCAAAGACTATATAGAGCTTATCAAAGCTTATTTGACTTTAACAAAAGCTTATAGGAAGCTTAAACTTAGAATTTGAAACTGAAAGTTTCAACAGTAGTCTTGAAAACATGAAATGATATTAAACCTTGAATTACACTTTAACACTGGATTACAACTTATAAAACAACTTAGTTTGATTCATAAAAACAGAAATTACAACAACATGACTTGAATTAAAACATTTAATTAAGAAACGACATTAAAGAAAAAATAAAAACTAGCTACTGGGTGTCTTCCTTCTCTCTTCTCTTATTTATGCTCCAAGACACCTCCACGTGTCCTCATGAGTGTTTCCCACCACCCTATTTGACCAATGGTTGAGCAGAGACTTCATTTGCCTTTTGACGATTTTTGGCGGGAAACTCTGGTATTTGACTTCTGTGGTTTTTAGACTGCAACTAGGGGGTGAGAGGTGTAATTATGAGGTGGGTGAGGGGATAAGGGATAAGGTGTTGGGAGATGGAATTGGAGAGTGGGTTGCAGAGATCAAGTGGAAGAAGGAGATAAGAGGATTGGCGCGTATCTGGTTTGACTTGGGATTTGACTTGAGGGGTCCAAAAACAGAAAAGGGTCACAAGGTTTAAATGCAGGGGTCAAAAGTGTATAAGGGCAGGGGTCACAATCTATTTTGACAAGGCTCTTTATAGTATTAATGACAAGGACCTTTTTGCAATTATCCAATTCATGAAGGACCAAATCTGTCCATTTCTCAAAGTTAACAAAAGGACTGAAACTGACAAACTTTAATAGTATAAGGACTTGTTTTGACATTTTCAAATTTTCAAAGGACCAAACTTGTCAATTGTGAAAGTTCAGGGACCTAAGTTGTAAATTTGTAATTTTAAATTTCAAGGACCAATTTTGACAACTTAGGAATCCCTAGGGACTCAAAATGATATTTTTCTTTATTTGGATTTACCAGGGACTGTTTTTGACAACTTTTGAAACTTGGGGGAATAAAACTGCCAATTATGCAAATTTTATACGTTTTTCACCATATTTTGATATTTTTGCATTTAAAACATATAAAACACTTATTTGTGATATTTTTATCATTTTGATGTATTTCTGAGTGTTTTCAGATGTTTTTGCAGTCTAATTGGTACAAAAATGATGAGTATTTAGACACTCATCAATCCCCCACACTAAGATATTGCTAGTCCCTAGCAATGTTTTGAGAAAAATTAATGGATTTTATCTCTTTACCAAAAGCCATTACTTCTGGAGTAGCCAAATGTTTCAGTTCAAGTAAGAACCATGGTACACCGATAACCATGTGATTTTGAGCAAACCACCAGCTTTCAACGGATTTGATTTGTCTTTACCAGAAGCCGTTTGCTTCTGGACTAGCCAACTCTTAGATAAATTATCAATATTATCTTTGGTGAGCTGATTACCAATTATGGTTTTTCCACTGCCTTTACCACAAGCCATAAACTTGCGGGCTAGCCAACTCTTTACTTTTAAGGATATGGTGAGCTGAATACCATACAATTTTGGGCAAATTGCAAGCCGTCAACGGATTTGAAATATCTTTACCAAGAGCCGTTTGCTCCTGGATTAGCCAATCCTTATGTGGGTTAGACATGGTGGACTGATTACCATTTGTTGTGTTTAGTACATAGTACTTCCACTAAAAAAAATTTAAAATTTGGCCATTTTGGGGGAAAAAGGGACTAAAAGGGTACATTTATGATCAAAATTCGCCAGAATTTCCCCCCCCCCCCCCCCCCCACACTTAGAAATGAATATTGTCCTCAATATTCAAAGTACCGGCTGTTATGCCGAAACTTAGAACGTAAAAAAGATAACATTCTAGCTAAGTGTAGAAACACAACAATTATTCTCTTTTTTAATATTTACAATTTTCATTCATTTTTTAAAATCTATATACAACATGTGGGGCATCTCCCCCCACACTAGAGTGGTACACACGGGTGAAAACCCATGTTAAGCTACTGTTTTTGATTACCGAGTCGCTAGCTTGACTCGACCCCGAATTAATTGGTTCATGGGGAAGTAAGTGGAAGAGATAATCTCCATCGGACTTTCATTCAAGATGTTTGGATAAACATTTGAAGTACGTGAAAGTTCCACACCGATGAGATACAGACAGACCCGGCTCACAAATGGTACGTGGAAATGCCTGGGTCAAAGATAATGTCTTCATTCCCGAAGGAGTGAAGAACAGGAGAAGCCACGGGATAGGTAAAGAAGAGAAAGAAAGTCATGATAATGATCTTGACTAACTCATCATCATCAGGAGGGGAATTCATGATAGCATGAATTTCATCTTTTAAGCTCAATTGGTCTAGACATATCCCGGTTGTGTCTAGATCAAAGTAGAAGTTATCATACTCTGGTGGAGATATGATAACAGTGAGTTCATCTGAGAACTCCATGAATGTGAATGAATCATATTCAGAATTGATATGAGTGGGTTCACTGGTGAACTCCTCCAATGTAAATGATTCATAATCGGGGAGAGAATTATGAGAATGAAAAGTGGTACTGCCACTAATCTTCTCTCCCATATCATCAAAACAGAAGGCTTTCATTTCCGGAATAGAATCATCGGAAAGAATGTCACTATCCTTAATGGGGATAGGAGATGAAATAGGTTTTTCATTGAAAGCCTCGATTTTAGAAATGAGAAGACTGACATTCAGTAATGTTGCACGAAGTGCTTCATCTTTGATTTCAGTAACTTCATCATTCTCTTCTTCTAAGCTAACAAGCTCAGAAGGTAAATCTTCCACATAAACGATGTCTCCACAAGATAACGAATCATTATCATTAGAATCGGAGAACATCTCAACATGATCATTTTGGAAGACAAGAGGAGGAGGGATATCACACACATGATCAGAAGTTCCCTGTGACTCTCTTGGGATTGGAACAAGGTTCTCAACACTAGACTTTATGAATTCGTCCGATTCCTTTTCAGGAACAGTGTCAAGATGCTCGTCCCCCATATTCAGAGAGTGAGTGGGAGCCTCGGGCGTGATAGCAGTTGTTTGAGATGGAATCTCAACTGCTGGAATATCAACTGACTGAGGGAGTTGAGAAGTATTATCTCTAAAAGGATAAAAACTCTCCTCGTCATCATCATATAGAGCGGCCTTCAGAAATTGGGAACGTCTTAGAGCTGCTTGCTCTAGGATTAATAATTCTTCCCTAGATTTGCGAGCTTCTCGTTCTTCTCGTTCTTCGGCCAGCAATTCTCCTATGGTCTTTTCATTACTCACTTGATCCTTGAAGTTTTGCATCATATCATTAAGTGATTTCATTGCGGTTTCAAGATCCTGGGAGATTTCATGAGACAACGGCTCAGGTGGAGTTTGAGCCGTATCGTGCTGTGGAGGTTGGAAATTATCAAACATGTGAGAGTCATGATTGTTACAAGGAAATGGATTCCCTGTTTGACAATCAGAGCTGAAATGGGGACCTCCACAGTACTCACAACAGTAAAACTGTTGAGTCTGGACAGGTGAATCATATGGATTTTGGTCATAACCAAAGTTCTGAGCATCACTGGAAAACTGTTCATAGACAAACGTGTTTCCGGATTGACACTCAAATCCTTGGTGAGGACCTCCACAAAATTCACAGTAGGTATGTTGATTATATGAAGAATAGTCGGGCTGTGGTGGGTAATTGGAAAAGTTTGAGGAGTCGTTAAATGAGTTTTGATTAGGATCATAATCAAATGAATTCCTCGAACCACAAAACAAACAACTCCCGTTATGAATATCATTACCACATTGTACACAAGTACACCAACGACAGGGTGAACCATAAAGAGGCTCACCACAACCGACACAAGGAATAAACGATTGCATTTGATAGTTATGAAGAGGAATCGGTTTATTCAAAGAATCAACAAAACCAACATGATGATCCGAATGACTATTGAGTCTCGAAGAACATTCAGAAAGATCAGGAGGTGGGACAAGTGGTGTGCTCTGAGAGCTAGCAATTTCCACCACTTCCGTTATGGTCTCCGGTTCTGGTTCTTGAGAAACGTGAAGATTAGGCAAGTCATTCTTGCTAGTCACCGGTGTTTGAACGGGTTCATCGTAATCAATTCTAATTCTCGACCTGTTTTCGTCGGCTTGAATTTGTTCGATTAGATTACGGGCTCTATCTTCAAAGAAAGTGTCCTCGTAATCCTCGGTGGGTGCTTGGGGTAGCTCCTACGTTTGAACTGGTTTGTCAAGATCAGAATGGATTTCAGGTTGTGGCGGGTGGTCGAAATAACTTTGAAAAGAATTTATGATGGATAATTCGCACGAATTGCAAAATTCGCTTGAACTAGGCCCTCCACACCGCTCACACACATTTCTGACGATGAAGTTGACGAATGTCGACATAAGAATTAAACATAAAGAGGATTAAGAAGAGAATCAAATGGTTGAGAGGATACGAAGAATATAATTAAACGGCAAAAGAGGGTAAGAGAAATAGAATCAACGAATAAGAGGAATGAGAAGAGTATTTTTGGATTTTTGGATAAGAAAATATAAACATATACAGATGGATGGTATGAACAAAGAGTGAATATCCAAATCACTAATCTGCTAAACGTAAGATAATTAGCACAGCTCCCCGGCAGCGGCACCAAAATTTGATCCGCGCAAAACAGTCAAGCTAAATCACGCAAGCCTGCCACTTGTGAATGGCGGACCGTAATCAGCTTAAAACTGCTCAAGCACGAATGCAATGAAGATCAGGAGAGTATAGTGTTTCCCCAGGTCGTTAAGTCCCAACGAGCTGTGCGAGAATAGTCAAACGTTTAGTGATCGACAAGATTTGAATGGATACAGAGATTTGATATGATTATAACTACAGGAAAAAGCCAACAAATAACAACGGCTTAAATGCAAATTAAAGGAAAATAAAAAGATAAAATCTATTAAATAAACGCTATCACTATATTTAAAATGATGAACGTTTAAAACCTAAAACTTACGTTTAAATTAAAATTACGTAAACGTACAAATAAAAACGTGAAAATTATTCAATATTAACCCTAAAAATATGAAAAATACATTTTTACAAACCTAATGATAAAAGAAAATATTTGGAAAAAGAAAATTATTTTTATAACTAATTAGTTAATTATTATTAAATAAAAACTATTTTTAACTATTAAATAATTATCTAAAATACAAGAAATTAGGAAATAAAGCTAGAAAAATAAAATTAAGACTTAGAAAAGTCTAAAATATCAAAATAGACTTTTCAAAACTATTTTTGTATTTTTCTGATTATTTTTCTATTTTCTAGGAATTAAATACTATTAAAAACTAATTAAATATCTAAAAATTACAAAATAAACTATGAAAAATATGGAAAATTACTTTTTTCACTTTTTATATTTATCTAAACTTAATAAAATTGAAAAATTATTTTTTTGAACCTTTTCTTAATTTTTTGTATTAAATCCTATTTAAAAAGTACTAAAAAGTGATTTAAATTAAGAAAAATAGCAAACAAGCTTAGAAAAATCTGAAAATTTCAGGAAAAGTCTAAAATAATATAAGGAATCTATGAAAAATGGAAAAAAACATGGGGTTGTGTGGCAGAATATGAAACTGAAGATCAAAGTGCTTATAAAATAAGCACTTGGATAAGCAAATGGAACCCAAAAGGCACCAAACCAAGACAGAAGCTATGAAATACTAAAACAACTAAAATGGAACAAGTTTCAACAAGCCTTAACCACTGATAAGCTATATTCAACAGATTTGATGAAATGAAATAATAAGCTAAAACAGTGAGAGGTAGGCAACTATGAGCTTATGCAAAAGCTTCAAAATAAGCTGAAAAGGGAAACCATCAATTAGAACTTGGAGAGGACCTGGCTAAGTACCTGTGAACCAAAAATCAGACCTATCTGAGCTCTAACAAGCTTTGTGCAAGAACTACAAATACTGCATAACTCCTGTGCAGTTAACAGGCCCTGCACAGGGGATATAGTGGCAGTTTGATAAGCTTGTTTGAAGCTCAAGAAAAATTCACAAAATTAAGCTAAAATAAGGATAAGAAAATAGACCAGGTTGAATTTTTGAAATCACAAGTTTTATTGAAAATGGCTCAGAAATGAGCTTGTGAAAATTCATCCTTTTTGGCCAAAAACTGAGATTTGCAACATTTGACTTTTGATAAAAACATGAAAGGTTGACTTTTGTAGATTTTGATCATGATTTATGGATTAACTATGATGTATAATGATGAAACAAGGCTAATGCAACCTTTCCCTAAGTATTTTAAATACAAAATGAGATTTTGATTGGCAAAAGTTTTAACAGATAAGCATTTAGAACAGTTTAAGACATGATTTTGACTTACTCTGACTTGAGGTCCAAATAAATGACTCAAATGAGTCTAATGTGCCTAAAGGGGACTTGGCAAACTAAGTTAATCCACATTTAAATACTGCAAAGCCAAAGATCAACTTAAACCAAACACTCCTTAAAATTACTAATTTGCAAATGAAATAATATAACCCATGATCCAACTTGTGCAGTCAATCAAAATGAGTCTAAATGACTTAATGACAACTAGTTAAACCTGTTTAAGCCAGCAATGATCACAGATAAACATATAACCACAATATGCAAAATGGACAGAAATTAGGAAGTGAGATACACACTTACAAATGACCAGCTGGTGTAGCAGGCTAAAAACAAACCCAAACCTAAACTAACCTAATCTATTACAACCCAAATCACCCTCTGCATCTGCTTTAATCATCACCATTTCCCATTTTGAATCAAAGTTGACTTTTGTTGACCAATGAGGGAAAATGCTTAAAACTGTTTCCAGAGCTTATCAAAGACTATATAGAGCTTATCAAAGCTTATTTGACTTTAACAAAAGCTTATAGGAAGCTTAAACTTAGAATTTGAAACTGAAAGTTTCAACAGTAGTCTTGAAAACATGAAATGATATTAAACCTTGAATTACACTTTAACACTGGATTACAACTTATAAAACAACTTAGTTTGATTCATAAAAACAGAAATTACAACATGACTTGAATTAAAACATTTAATTAAGAAACGACATTAAAGAAAAAATAAAAACTAGCTACTGGGTGTCTTCCTTCTCTCTTCTCTTATTTATGCTCCAAGACACCTCCACGTGTCCTCATGAGTGTTTCCCACCACCCTATTTGACCAATGGTTGAGCAGAGACTTCATTTGCCTTTTGACGATTTTTGGCGGGAAACTCTGGTATTTGACTTCTGTGGTTTTTAGACTGCAACTAGGGGGGGTGAGAGGTGTAATGATGAGGTGGGTGAGGGGATAAGGGATAAGGTGTTGGGAGATGGAATTGGAGAGTGGGTTGCAGAGATCAAGTGGAAGAAGGAGATAAGAGGATTGGCGCGTATCTGGTTTGACTTGGGATTTGACTTGAGGGGTCCAAAAACAGAAAAGGGTCACAAGGTTTAAATGCAGGGGTCAAAAGTGTATAAGGGCAGGGGTCACAATCTATTTTGACAAGGCTCTTTATAGTATTAATGACAAGGACCTTTTTGCAATTATCCAATTCATGAAGGACCAAATATGTCCATTTCTCAAAGTTAACACAAGGACTGAAACTAACAAACTTTAATAGTATAAGGACTTGTTTTGAAATTTTCAAATTTTCAAAGGACCAAACTTGTCAATTGTGAAAGTTCAGGGACCTAAGTTGTAAATTTGTAATTTTAAATTTCAAGGACCAATTTTGACAACTTAGGAATCCCTAGGGACTCAAAATGATATTTTTCTTTATTTGGATTTACCAGGGACTGTTTTTGACAACTTTTGAAACTTGGGGGACTAAAACTGCCAATTATGCAAATTTTATACGTTTTTCACCAGATTTTGATATTTTTGCATTTAAAACATATAAAACACTTATTTGTGATATTTTTATCATTTTGATGTATTTCTGAGTGTTTTCAGATGTTTTTGCAGTCTAATTGGTACAAAAATGATGAGTATTTAGACACTCATCACCAACCTTCAACCCAGGGACCAAATGTGATTATGGCTACTAGCCGTTTCTTCCCTGATACGCTAGCATTTAATTTTGCGCGAACCAATAAACCCACCCAACAAACGACTTTACCAATCATAATAACACCTTATCCAGAAACGATCAACTGAAAATCAAAATCCGAATCTAAATCCTCATTTCCAGAACTCAAAAGACCAACCCAACTTCCAACAATACCATGTCGATCGATCGTATTAGCAACATGCCTGATATAGTGATCAGTAACATTTTGAATCGGTTGCCTTTGTTAGAAGTGGTGAGAACCTCTAGTTTAGCGCAAAACTGGAAGTCTAAGTGGACTTTGCTCACCGATGTCATAGTTGATGAGGATTTCTTTTATTATTTAACATATGAGTTTGATGGGAGGCGTGTTACTAGACTCTTAAATCGGCTTATGGGTCCAATAAGAAAGTTTGTCTTCTCTGTAGAGCCAAGACCAATGCTTGGAATAGACGACTTTCATTATGAAGAGATTCGTTATTGGCTTTTGTTTTCGGCTCGGCATGGAATTGAGGAGCTGATTATTAGAAACTGGTATGGTGAACGAGTTACGTTCCCAACCCAACTTTACTCTCGTAGGGAGTTGAAACATCTGGAACTTCATGTTTGTGCTATGGCTACTTTGGAATATTTTCATGGCTTTCCAAATCTATTGAGCTTAGAATTGATTCATGTCAATTTTTTAACCGGTACAGTTTGGGAGTTTATGGCTGGTTGTCCCTTACTTGAGTCTCTTAAAATGAATCGTCCTACTACAAACGAGATGAGACTATGGGATATTGCAAAACTTAGGAATTTGAAGAAGTTAGATTTGTCATTCGGTCTTTATAATGTTGTGACGACAATCACAACATCCGATATCTTTCACCTGACAAGACTTCAAAATCTTGAGACCCTTACATTGGATTTTGATGATTGCACGGTAAGAAAAATTTGAGTTTTACACTTATAATTTTACAATGTTAAAGAAATGTGTAACTGTAATGAAATTTAATCTTTAAAACTTGTTGTAGTTGATACGGGAAGCTAATTCTAGGATGAATGTGCCCTTTGTATCCCTGATTAATCTTAAGCTGTCCGATGTCGATTTTGGGAATAGTGTTATGGTATTGTTCATCATTGAAATGATTCGTGGATCTCCAAATTTGAAAATGCTGGATACCAGAGTAAGTGTAATACTGTAATGCATATGTATCAAATAAACATTCGTAAATTGCCATGTTTGTGTATCTCAACACTATTTGATTTTTCAGGCTGCAAACACGCTTAGTGTTCTACCTTTGGAAAAAAAAAATCAAACAGAAACACAATCAGCCATGGTCAGCTACAGACTGTGGTGTTTCGAGCTTTTCCTAGATCAAAGCATGAATTAACTTTAATAAAGTTTATCCTTGCGTGTTCCCGGTCGCTAAAGACAATCAATATCAAGCTCAGCAATAGGAGTCATGATGGGAATGAAAATATCAGGAAGAACTGGGAGTTGGCTAGGAAGCTGTTGAAACTCCACCGAGCTTCCCCCACATCCGTGATAGATTTCTTTTAGTGGTTGTAGTTTATGTATGGGTTGAATACCCTATGACAATTCATGTTGCAAAATAGTTTTTATATTTTGGTATTTGTTTATATGGTTTGCTTAAATTTAGCTTGTTCATATGTTGTTGTTTGTGCGTATTGGAGGTGATGCAAGTTTGACATTCGAAAGTCAAACTTCCATTTAGCATTTCAATTTGATTGTAGAAAGTAAAACTGCATTTCCAGTTTACTTTAGTTAGTCAACATTGAAAATGGTGAATGGCTATTTTCTATTTGCATTTTGACTTTCTAAAGTCAAAATTGCAAAACCATTAGTCAATATTTATTTGGGAGTTTATTGATATGTTTTAGAAGTTTGAGTTAACAAAGTCAAACTTCTAATGGTTTTGTGTTGTTTAATCTTCAACTAAGTTTTAGTATACGTAACTTGGCAACTTGAGGGACCAATTGTGTATTTTAAAGTGATTATTGGGCGGGATTTTTAAGTATGACAACGGCAACCAAGACAAATTCAGGGACCGAGTGTGAAAATAAGTCACTATTAGACCCTTGACCGTCCCTAACCTGAGACGCTATTTACTTGTGCACACGAACCGATAAACCCATCCACCACTTTTTCCACACACACACAATTTCCAATGGAAGATTTCCCTATTTTGAATGAACTCATGGAGATTGTTGGTTCATCCAAGTTAAATGATCGTATGGCAGTGTGGTTTGAAGAAGAGGCTGCACAAGAAGGGCTTTTGAAAAACCTAGTTCGTCAGTGCATTGATCATCTAAAGAGGGGAATCATGAAGCGTAGGGAGCTGATTGAAGAGAACGAAGCTTTGGGACCTCGGGAAATAGCGCTTGGCTTTTTGGATGCGCTGAGGAAAATCCAGGCGAGGCACACACACCAACTTGTTCAATTCATACAGATTCTTGGTCAAATTGATGAAGCTATTTGTTTCAACGAAGGTTATGTTAAGAAAATGGCTGAGCATAATGACTGAATTTTGGGTATTTCATGGGGGTAGATAAATGGGGTCTTTTGGGTGCTAGTTTTGAAAATATAGGTTGGTAAAAAGGGTATGTAAATTGGATCTTTTGTTTGCTTGTTGGTCATGGTTTGATGTAGTTGTTTCTGATCTTGTAACCGACTATATTAATGATGAAATATCATCTAAGTTTTATGTATTTAATCTGTTCTTGTATTGTGATATTGGGTGTATTGTTTCTAATTACTATCAGCAAAACCAAACTTCCCCTTGTATCAGCAAAACCAAACATCCCCTTTTATCAGTAAAAGTTGTATCGGCAAAACCAAACACCCCCTTGTATCAGCAAAACCAAAGGCAGTGGTTTATAAATATGTGTTGAAAATGAAAATGCTTTAGGACTAAATCATAACGTATTGACAATGGTGTATTGTTTAGGAAGAAATTGGTATGGTGTTAGTGTTGACAGTGGGATTGAACACGCCCAATGCCTCAAATTGTAAGATCTTGAATTTTGACTTACCCAAGTCAAACAAATTTATGAAATTCCACAAATTGTAACTTACTATTGTGGTATGACTTGGGTAAGTCAAACCTAGTAAGAAGTGCACAACGATTTCAAGCAGTTACAATGCGCAACCAAACACTATTACTTACATAAGAACCCAATTTTTTATTGATCGATTTCATGTTCACAACAACTACAAAGTTTCCTATCATCTAAACATACACTTGGCTAGACCCACAACTCTCCCTATCATCCTTTTCCTTCATTTCCTTCCTTTCCTTAAGATATTTAAACAAAATTTTCAGATTTGTAATCCTTTTTCCCAAATCGTTAACCTTTGATAACACGATGTCAGCCTCTTCCTTCTCCTTCTTAACACCCAAACCCTTTTCATTTTGGCAGTCTTCTTTCCTCAACGAAGTCAACAAAACCTCCCCTTATCGTTTTGTGTCATTATTGTTTTTTTTTTTTTTTTTTTTTTTTTTTTTTTTTTTTTTTTGCTTTGGGAATATGTGTGTTGCTTGTATTTTAGGGTTCAATGTTGTGTGTTGCCGGTACTAATATGCTTGAAGGTTGGGTTAGACTTTAACTATGGCATGTTAAAATTGTGAATGGTCTATTATACCCTCGACGTAAAGCCAGAAAATTCATGTTGACTTTGGCAATCCTGGTCAACGGACTTGTCTAGAGTATAAAACCCATGTTTTGGACCTCCAGCGATGAAAAAGCCCAACTTTGGTTAATCGTGATGTGCATGACAAGTTTAGGGACGAACGGTGTATTTTACTCTATGTTTTATATATAATTGTTATGATAGTTAAATTCCGTCAATGCTCACGCCGGAGCCGGTTCGCAGGGCCACCCTGTGCTTCGTCTAACCCAAGCGTGTTACTTGTCTTATCTCAGGCCATTCAGAAGTTCTTTGAAGTATCCAGCTTGTATCTCCGCAAGCTCTGATCAAGAAGGTGCAGATTATTGTACGATCAATAGTCAATGAGGTTAGCATTATGGATGAGGAAAATTAATATAGTGGAAACTGAGAAGACGGGGGGCCTAAACTGTGAGAGGTTCATATGTCAACACGTCAATGCAGTCGCGATTAAAAGGGCCCGTTAACATTAGGTATGTTTGCCTTTTTCATTTTTCAATATGCATTATGCATTATACAAATTAGTATTTGGTATTGCTCCGTTTGGATCTTAGTTGCCACAAGGTACATAGATTAAAAGAGTCAGTGAATCTGTCCGCATTATCTCTGAACTAAAAAATGCGGATCCAATGCAAATGAATGGAAGTAAGTAATATTTCATTTACAGGCATGTTCAGTCACCTGCTAAAAATATCTGGACATGCATGTTACAGATCTATTATTAGCATGGCCTTTGATATGTGGTGAGGAATAACAAGCTGGTGACGATATGCATACATTAACAAACACAAACTTGCTATAAACAAGCTAGTTAGAGACCCTTCTTGATAGTTGACCTTTTGTGGACCATTACCCATTACATTTTTGCTGTAAATTGAACTGCTAGTGCCATGTCTTTTATCAGCAAAAGCTTAAAGCCATTGGCAACAAAGATCACATATAATGTACTGTGCGTGCACTTTTTGGTTTTGAATGGAAAGTACTACGTACTTTTGCGCTGCATGCCCTAAATCTACAAACAAAGTATCATTCTTTGCCACAAAAAAGCCCGAACGAACACTGATGGATATTAGTCGGGACATGCCTGTACTATATCACCAAGCTGTCATTTGCATCTCAAATGGGTTGTAAAATAAGGTAGTTTACAGACACGTTAAAAAGCCTCACTAAAATGAGCAAGTAAATGTGTCTGGGGATGGTAGTACCTTTATATAGTTACACTTGATAATAATTGTGTGTAAAAATTTTAACTTGATCGCCACTGTTTTTTAAAAAATGCCACTGAAAGTTTGACATATGTGTGTCACTAGAAGACATGTTCACCCCAACATCATACGTAACTAACATGTAACTCTCTTACTCTCATTGTCTAGGACTAGCTAATCATACAAGATACTTACGTATAACGATTTTATGTAACTTATAAACGTGGTTAGGTCGTTGATAATGATACCATGCTCTTTTTATGATCCCTGTTTCCTTTAATCAAATCAGGTTACATCAAATAATCAGGTTAAACTTTGTATGCTATGGGTCCTCTTTCCTCATTAATCATCATATGAACTTTAAGCTTGAAAGAGTAGGATTACTTCAATTACATTCTAATTGTTTTAGTTAATCAAATCAAGTATCCAATAATTCAAACCAACTCTTCTTTCAAATCATTTCTATATCAAAACCACACCACTTAATTACCATCTCGATATGATATGAGAAGTTTGAGATGATACACTTCCTAGGCAATTAAGTAAAATGTAATCTATTAGAAAATTCATAAACATCCAACGCAAATTATGAAAGATGGCCAATCTGTATCAGGAAAAGTAAGCTATTGTGAGATGTTGACTAATCGAGTTTTCCTACAGCGATGGTGAAAGAAAACTATACAGAATATAGTGGTTTGGTTAAGACCGGGTGTTGTGGTCACTAAACCCACCACTTCCACGTCGGCGCCAAATCACCATTTAACACACTAATAAATCCACCACCAAACAGGTGTTATGGTCACAGCCAAACAAAAAATATAAAAATACATAACTTTATACAAACATACTATACCCCATAATATACTCCAAAAAAAAAAAAAAAAAAAATGTCGGTAGTTTGCACCACCGAACCATAGCAAAATTATGCCCTTGGCGCGCGGTTTGGGATGGTTTCAATGGGGATGTCGCGTGAAAAGTGAAGGTGGTGGTGGTAGACACCCAGGGTAGTGACCAGTCTAACAAGGGAGTATGTCATGATGTAATTGGTCAAAAAGAAATAATGCATACAAAAGGATTAGCTGAAAAATAAAATGTGGGTTGTCTGCCTCTATCATAGATCGTTTTTTTCCCTTTGTTTCTAGACGAGGTGATCCGTAGCCACAATTTAACTGTATGTTTATCTATATATACATATCCTCTTGAAATATGTAGGTCCACTTCCTTTAAGTGCAAGTGTTTGTTTTCTGCCTCAATGCATCTCCATTATTATTAGCATAGAGGATTCTATCGGCATTTTGCACATTATTTGCAGCAAGAAGATCCTTTTGCGAAGCTAGATATGCGTAAAAGCTTATGCTAGCTTGTTATGGACAATCTGGACTTTTATATTTTTACCACAATGATCTACTACTAGCCATTTCTAAAAAGATACATAGTCTTGAATTTTGATGTAGAAAAAAGATTTGATATATTCCTATTTGCCTCGAATAATCTTAAATATTACAGACATGGAACTTGAGCATTTTGGGTACTCTAGACTAGTTCAATTGGCGTGTTCTCCTCTTACATGTTATATTGATCAATGATGATTGGGTTGGATGCCCAAGTACCGGTTGTTCCACGTCTTGATGTTGCGTGTTTCTTGGTGATACATTATTGTTTTGGCCTTCGAAGCAACACCACAAAATTTCTCGTGAGGATGAATATAAAAATGTTGCTAATGTGGTTGTTGAGACTTTATGGATTTGACATTTGCTACCCAAGTTGCATGTTCCCTTATTTTTTGCCACTCTTGTTTACTGTAATAATGTTAGTGCGGTTTATATGTCTCCTAATCATGTTCAACATCATCGGATGAAGTACAATGAGATTTATATATACTTTGTTCGCGATCAAGTTGTTGTTAGGAAGGTTTGGGTTCTTTATGTTCCTTTGCGCTATCAATATGCTGATTTCTTGAACAAGGGTCTTTCAATGCCGTATGTACAAAATTTCGGTCTAGTTTGAGATTCGAATTACCTACCTTTAAACAGGTGTGTAACTATGTATAATTTGTGTATTAGTTCATCCAGAATGCTTAGGCCTGTTGATATGTTTTGAAACTAAATATATTTGGTACTAATTATTTAGGGAAAGCCTGAAAGGCAAGGAGATAATAAACTAATATAAGTTGGTTCAAGACTTCTACAAAATAATAAATCAAGGTGTGTTCACTTTCCCGATACCCCAGTATAGGGTCATATGAATGGGCCTATGGATCATGACAAATCTATGTTGAATTGGGCTTTTGAGATAGTATGTTTACTAATTATGTAAGTGAAAAGGCTACACACAAAACTTCTCTTGCAGCATGCATGATAGCTAGCAAACTACGTGCACCAAACATGAAAGATAAAACATTAAAACCAAAGAATATATGTTGCCTCTATTTGGAGGCCATCTTAAAGCAGCAGCAGCATAAAGAAGCATACATGTTTCAAGTGTCATTGCAAAGCTTCCAATTTACTTGTAGTCAGGGGTCCTCAAACATAAAACAGATTCTCTTTTACTCTTCACTGATTTTATTCCAATCTTCATCACTTGCTAGAGCCATGTTTCATGTTGATTCCTTGGTCACATGTAAAGCTAAACTTTGCTATTTAAACAATGCTTATTTTTCCATTCATTTACCATCTTTCTTTTCGCCACAATGTCTAACCAACAAGGACCTCCCGCTCGTCCATGGTCACGTTTAGCTACCATGATTCGCCAACCAACACCATCTCCAGCGCCTGTTGCACCTACCGCACCAACTAATCAAGGCCCGCCACTAAGAAGGCCAACGTTCATTCGACCAACATTTACCCCAAATGCTCCTCCTCCACAACCTACTCCAACCCCGCAAACTCAACAATCCACCCCTACGGTACCACCCCAACAAGCCACCCCTACCCCACCACCTCAACAACCCACGCCTACCCCGCAAACTCAACGATCCACCCCTACCCCACCACCCCAGCAAGCCACCCCTACCCCACCACCTCAACAACCCACGCCTACCCCGCAAACTCAACGATCCACCCCTACCCCACCACCCCAACAAGCCACCCCTACCCCACCACCTCAACAACCCACGCCTACGCCGCAACCTCGGCAACCGAGCCCAACGCCATCTCCTCCACGACCTATCGAGACCCCACAGCCCCTATCCGAGGTTCCAGCTACTAATGTGACTATGCCACCACCATCTCCATTGCGTGAGTCGCCACAATCCCCACCCCCTACCACAACTCCACCACAAAAACTTGCACCACCCTTAGAAGTCTTAAATTCCCCTCCACCACCACCTCAATCAAAATCCTTGGAACCATCTTCCACTACAACTACCACCATTAACCGCGCTATAAGTCCCCCATCCTCCCCACCCAAAAGTCCATTTCCTCTCCCATCCACCAATGTGGCAACACCACCATCTCCACCCAAAGACTCGCCTCGCATTCATTCGCCACCATCCTCACCACCTCGCCCTTCCACAATGCAGCAATATGAACATCCACTACCACCACCCTCCCCGCCTAAAATTACCAAACTGCCCGAAAAAACCTCTCCTCCATCAGTTACGACCATCAACCCTCTCTATCGTGAACACAACCCAAAGACAACGCACTTCCAAGAAATCAAAGAAAACCCGAAAAACTCAGCCAACACTTTCAGTGGCAGCAGGCATTTTGGTGGTGTTCATACTCATCACTCTCTTAGAAAACCCGAAACTCATAAGATACACTTGGATACAGAAGAACCTGTAGGGAAAATTGTCATAACCATTGCAGGTGAAAACAAAGGAGCTATCATGAAATTAGCTCCTTTAAGCGACCAAAAACACGATCCTACTACCTCAAAAATTTGGGACACGTCGAAATCAGATTCAGAAGCGGAAAACAAGAAGCAAAACTCAGACACATCAGTAAAGAATCCGGTCTTGATGAATAGTAATGTACAAGGTATTAACAATACTATTCTGTACAATAGCGACATTGAACATCATGATCCTGGTATTCATCTCACACTCTCAAGAAATTCCAAAGGTGATCATAAGTTTCGTCCCGAGGAACACAAGAACGAATGATATGGTTTCATAATCTAAAGATGAAGACGAAAGGGTCAGATTATCAACTTCTTGTGTTTTATTATTATGTGTAATTGTGAGTGAATAAGTGGATGAATAAGTTGTGAAAATTTGACTCTTTTTTGTTATATTTCAGTATATTCTAGTGCAATGTGTAATTTTCTTATCAGAAATAATATAAGATTTTCTAAGCGAACTACGCATGGAATAGAACTAAACTCGTAGTGCATAACTATTTTTCGAACAGAATATAGGTGTTAGAGGGCCGGAGAACTGCGAGGAGCCAAACCTATTGTTTTAGCTTCTTGGCAAGAAGCAGCAAGTGAATAATGTAAGTTACAATATGTTGGAAGAGACCGATCTTTCCACAACACGCTTGGACAAGCCAACACGTAGCACAAGTCGTAAGACCGATCTATTTATTTGATCAAAATTCTCTAGCATCTACTTGATAGCCAAGTGAATGAAACGAGTTTTACATCGCTAAGTGTCACTACATGCGAAAATGAAACATTATGATGTCGAAAATGAAAACAGAACACATCATAAGCATATAAGTGTAAGAAAAAGAAATCTAAACCTTAAAATATACTCCGTATATATACAAAAGAACAAGATTAATGATATATATAGATGAATCATATTATATGTTTGAATACGCACGTAACCATCAACTTATGAAATGAAATCTACAACTACAACCATCGAAATCAACCATGAATGTTTGTAACTCGAGTCATCAAGACATCTTCTTTTCTTTGGCGTCGTCTACCTGGGAGTAAACTCGCATGTTCCACCACACCATCGGTGCTAGACCCGCACACGACTCCATGTCTCATCCAAAACCCGTTATGCTTCTTGCTATTTATTTTACTTTTCGTTTCTTTTGAAACAGTTCTCCTGCCACCATGATCGCGACCATCTATCGACTTACGATGATGCTCAACCCTACTAGACCCTACATAGCTATCAAGTTTCTTTGAAATTCTATTTTTTTCATAACCATCCAAAAGGGAGTTTTCGAGCGAACTGTCAATATACATGATGGTGCTTCATGAGTTTCCTTTTGTTGTTTCTTCATTGCTTCGAGCTTGTACCGGGAAGGTTTAGGAGTATAATCACGTTTTCTTTCGAAGTCACTCTCTCGTATTAAATTGTGCTCGAGCAATGATCCACGTTCGTACCACGCCCATGCTGCTGCCCTTGTAATCGCGAGCTAGTCCTTGTTTTCCTTTCGACTTTCTAGCAAAACCATGATTCAGCCACTACTAGCTAGTTGGGTTATTTTTAACGTAATCTTACATTCGAATAGATAAGCTGTCAACAGAATGTTCATTTGAATATTTAAGAAAAGTTATTATGGAACAATTTATAGGATTTTGGAACGTTGAAATGAATATTTGGCATGTGTGATGCTTTGCATGTATTACGTCGCTGTTTGGTACGTGGCATTTAATAGAATGTCGTTGGATTATAAGGCCAGTTTTCTTAACAACTCATGGGTTGTGTTGGCCTTTGCTTGACCACGATTAGCATTAAACACAAACGTGTTTCTTCATCCGTTTCAAAACAATTACAATAACTACTTTTCTTTATAAAGGTTAAACGTATATTTTATTTGGTCACTTATGATAATGAAATTCACCTCAAAATATCAATAAATACAATTTTTCTTATAAGAAAAATCTTTTTTCTTTGCCAACTTTTAATGGATTTTTACACAACTTTTAATGAAAGTCACCGTTTGCCCAACCGAGACTATCCGCGCAATAAAATGTAAATGGGAGACTAAATGTGGTAATGGGGTATAGTTTGGAGACAGAACCGTGTAATTTACCCTGGAACAAATAAACGGGAGACTAAATGTGGTAATGGGGTATAGTTTGGAGACGAACCGTGTAATTTACCCTGGAACAAATTAAACTCACAAAACAATTAAATGTCTTTCTGAAACTGTACAGAAGGACACGGCCCACGATCTGGCTAAACCGGACAGTTAACTAGTCCAACTCTTATGAGCCCATTAAGAAATTTTGATGTAGTTGGGCTCAAAGCATTTTTTCCTACTTTGCAGTTTAGCTAGAAAGTAACTTTCAAAATATATACTATAACACTTTTTCTCAAGAGAAATAATTTGATAAAAAAAATATTCTCAAGGAAAATGCTATTAATATAGCTAAAATTAATATTAATGGGCCAGTAGGGAAAAAAAAACTTTTTGGTGCACACTTGTAGCTTGACTTTGGATACATGAATTGAAGGTATAACCATCTATGTGGACATGTGTCATGTGGTACCATATGAACATCACTGTGACATCAAGCCATAAATGACGAAAGTATAACGATATGATCATAAGTCATGACTAACATTGTAGCAGAATATTACTTTTTGTGGTGTACACTTGTACACGAAGTATTACCACCTACGGTGGTACCGTAGGAACATCATTGCGTCATGCTTTCATAGATGGTGTGGTACCATCTATGGGTGGTAAAATGTATAAACAGGTTATGGCCAAAAAAAAGTATTTTTCCTAGTGTCTTTCTATACTTTTTTTGAACGGCAGTTGGAGCAGTGGAGTATCTTGCGTGCCATCAAGGCACCAAGTCTCTCGATCCGAGTTCGAATTATCTCACGAAGAGAATAACAACCCCCAGCCTAACCATCCAGTTTCCCATTAAGGGGCTTCAAGGCATCGTATTAGGATTCGAAACCGGCTGCCAATTCATGGAAAATCCCCCACATGAGGAATAGCAGGAGTCGAACTCCTTACCTCCCACACATGGAGACTATAACCGAATGCATCAATCCCACTGAGTTGGACATATGTTCTATGGTTTTCAACAAAAAAATATACTAGAATGTGTTAATGGTGGTGTCATATGTATTTTACATGTCTTCCAACAAGTTATTAGATTAGACTTTACTTATTTAATTTATAACAAGTAGGGTTCTTATCCAAAAGCAACGAGGTGTAGTGAAACCTATTTCTTCACGTAAAATAACTCTGATATGTTTTTCTTATCGAAAAACCTAAGATGTTGAATACATGATGAAGATCTTTTCTCACTTCATAGTAATTACTTGTTAGGCTATTTAACATACGATAATTTGATATGAAACTAATATGATTACATCTATGGTTGCAATTTTAGATTACCATATCACACAAAAAAATGACTTTTAGTGATACCATTTTTAATGACCCACAAAAAAGTGTAAGTGAAATTACATGTTTACTTATATTTTTTATTTTTTTTTTAAATGTAAGCAAAAGTTTAGGGGCCATTTAGTTGGAGAGAAATACTCCATTTTTTCAGAAAATTTTTCATATGAAAAGGGAAAAACTGAAAACCCGTTTAGTCGCACTTTTTTCCAATAATTTTCCATAAATATGAATCTCATTTTCCAATTCTTAATAGAAAAAATGAAAATACCATTACACCATTCTCACTTTTTTTATTTCTAAAATAATAACCCCATTTCCTCTCCCCCAACTCTTATCACGCCCACCTTCCGTCGCCTTCATTTTCCATCGCCGCCCACCTCTCCGTCCACCGTCTTCGTTTTAAAAAAAGGAAAAATATAACTCCAACTAAACGGATTTTCAAACTTCTCAACTCTTCTCTAAAGAAAAAAACCATTCCCTTTTCTAGGAATTTAGAAACGGAAAAACAGGAAAATTTTTCACCAACTAAACGACCCCTTAGTTTTGTCTACTCTTTTCAAAAAGTGTAAGTTTAACGTTTACCCAAACTTTACATAAAATGTAAACAAAAGTCTAGTTATGTTTACACTTTTAGAAAAGTGTAAGCAAAAGTCTAATTTATACACATACTTTCATAAAGTGCGAGAAAAAGTGTAGTTTTACTCACACTTTTTGAAAAGTGTAAGTAATAGTTTTATTTTTACCCACACTTTTTAAAAAGTGTGAGTAATAGTCTTACTTTTACCCACACTTTTTAAAAAGTGTGAGCAAAAGTGTAGTTTTTATTAAAAAAAATGTTATGAAAAGTCTAACTTGCATCTGTACTTGTTGAAAAATGTATAAATGAGGCTCGTTTTTGTTTATAAAATCGTTATATTTTAAGTGTATTAAAGTGAAGTTTGCTTTTACCAGTGCTTAAAAACCCGGGTTGACCTGGCCGGTTGAACCGTGAACCAGTCGAGTGACCGGAAAACGGTTTTGAGCAAACAACCCGGTTGAACCGTGACCTGATGACTCGATCAAGTCAACTAAAAAACCGGTTTCTAAAAGATTGACTTTTACTGTTCAAACGTTTTAACAAAATATTTTTAGCATTTAAGTAAACCATCATTCAAAATAATGATATACAACATTTTTAAAATATTTTTAACATTTAAGACTTGGTCATATTTTAACATATCCACAACTTATTTGACATCATTCTAAAACACTCAATTTGTCACTCTCACTTTCCCCAAATCATTCTAAAACACTCCTTTTCACTTTTCATAAAATACTTTCCCCAAATCGTCACTCTTACTTTCCCCAAATCGTCACTTTCCCCTATCACTCAATTCGTGATGGCTTAATCGAAGCTCAATTCATTACTCATGGACTTGCTGTTAGAGTTGCTACTGTTGAAGTTGAAGAGTTGTTCACCGTAGATCATCACTCAATTCGGTAATGGCTTGCTTCATCAAATAGTAGTTTAATTGGTGAATTTGAGCTGAAATTTAGTTGAATTTAGTTAATTAGTTCATTATAGGTTTGTAGTTCCATGTATTTAGTTGTGATTCGTTGAATGTGAAGTCTTAAATTATTGTGTTAGTTGTTGCATATAAGGTGTTCAATGATATGTCTAACTCAAGTGAAACTATATTAGATGAAAAACGTATATTAATGGATGGTTGTAGTAGGATTAAAGAGTTAAAAGAGATGATTAAGGTTTTGGATGGGGATGGGGATGTGATGGATTCGGCTCGTCACAATAGTGTTTCTCAATGTTTTTATATGTTGTAATTTAAAGGTTATTAGTTAGTGGTAAGTTCAGTTCCACGTATTGATAGGTTGTAGTGGAATTTATCTTGTAAGATGGAACTTATTTTTGGTTAAATGTGAGTGAGTCTAATAGAAATGTTGATGTTAACTTAGGTAATTGATTTGTTATTTAATTACTTGAAATGTTATTATAGTGTTGTCATGATCACGTGAATTACTTATAACTTATTATATTTGTTTACGTGCAGGCACCTTAAATTATGTGTGTTTTTTGTTTAAGTGATTAGCACCAAGCACATGACTGTATAATTTAGAATAATACCTTGCGTGTATGGATGTGGGAAAAATAGTTACTACAATGCTGGAATGGAATTGAATAACAATATGGATGCACACTTGTTGTAGGGATTCTGCAATAGGCGAAAGCATATAGCTTCCTGGATCACCATCAAGCACTTAAGTTGTGTAGTGTATACAGGTCCAATTAAGTTGTGTCATTGCACATTGTTGATATGAATTTCGGACATGCCCTTCTTTTGGCCCTAACCAGTTACAGGTGCAAGTCATGAGTTCTTGACATGAATTAGGACGTACTTTTTTACCGTAGCAAAATTATTACGCTATTGTAGGGTTTTTTATTGGCTTGTATGTGACCATGGAGGCCTGAACTTTTAATAGTTTGTCATAATGGGTGAGCTTTTCTAACTATTTGGTACAGTCGCATCAATCGACTAAAAGTTCAAGATTTAATACTTAAAAAAACAAATTCAATTTCACCATTATTTAGTCCGGTTTATTTTCTGTTCTCAAAAAAACTCTTTTCTTACAAACATGTCAAAACAATATAAACAAAAAGTAATTAATAAAAATAACCAACTCAAATAATATACATACAACTTAACAATTAACATATGTAAAACAAATAGCCACATGCATAATTTGTTTGATAAAACCCTAATAATCAATTCTAGGTTTATAATAATGCATATATTAACTAGGACTTTCACCTACTAAGGTAAGTGAGCCACATACATCGACGAGTCGATTGCGTAAGCCATAGTTAATCATATACTACATAGCACATAATTGATTTATTAAATATATTTAGGTCTTCCCGAATTCAATATTTATCAAAAGAACTACATGTGAAGTTACATAACAATTAACAAGACAAATCAATAATCCATGGCAAAACATGCATGTTTTCACCATGGATCCCAAATAACAATTATAATCCCACGATACGCATATAATCATGACACATAACAATTATTCATAATAAACCACACAAAATTACAAGCAATCCTAGGGGTTTTATAAGTTTTACAAAAACTAAAACCTAATTAGATAATAAAAGCGTATTCGACCCTTATAAAAAAAATTAAGGTTTCTAATTTTTAAAACCCTAGAAACCATAAAAAAACATGTAATAATCATCAAGATTTATTTTTTATGTGTTTCGGTAATTAATTACAACGTATTAACGTGCAACTGTTGGATTTTACAATTCATAACAATTATATAAAACAACTAAACATTATCAAAGCATGCAGCGGAAGTAAAAAATAATACTTGTAAAGAATTGACTGAAATTAAAGTATATGCGTACTTTTTGTGAATTCAAGCAATACTAATAATCAAGAACCAAGAAACCCTAAACCCTAATTAATTAGGGTTTGTGTAAGTCGGCTATAACCTTAGTCGAACCACCAAGAATTTCAAACACAAGTGTATTTGACCTTCGTTCACGTACACACGTATTACTAACGATTCAATGCGAAAAGCTAGGTTCTTGATCACAAAACAAACCAAAAACTTTTGTTTGAGCTTTAAAAAAATCGATCCCTATTGAATTAGGGAGGTGCACGATTGGTTAAGCTCAAAGGGAGGAGAAGATAAGAGAAATTAGGTTTGCAAGTCACCAAGATTAGTTTAGAATGAATACAAAGAGCTTGTATTTATACTAAAACAATCTTGGAGTCCAAGTTAGGGTATGATTGCCCTAGCCCTTATGGTTCGACCGGTTATGAGATCCCCTAGGGGTTCTAGAACCTTCTCAATCACTAATTTCATCTTTAGTCCTTAGGACTAACAATGCAATTTATTTTCGGAAATAAATTGCATCGTTAGTCCTCCACCACCATCACCGCCACCTCCACCGCCACCTACCACCTCCACCGCCACCACCACCACCACCTACCACCCCCCACCTCCACACACCACCACCGCTCGCCACCGCAACCATATCCACCCAATGCCACCACCACCATCACCTCCACCCACCTCCACCGCCACCACCACCCAACGCCACCACCACCATCACCGCCACCCACCACCACCATCAACAACCTTGGGAGTGGTGGGTGCTGGTGGCAGTGGTAGCAGTAGATGGTGGTGGTGGCAATGGTGGCGGTAGATGGCGGTGGTAGAGGTGGTGGGTGACGGTGGTGGATAGTGGTGGCGGTGGTGGGTGGCGGCGACGGAGGTGGGTGGTGGTGGCAGTGGTGGGTGGTGGTTGCAGTGGGTGGCGGCGGTGGAGGTGGTGGCAGCGGTGGCGGTGGATGGCGGTGGTGGTGGATGGTGGCGGTAGATGGCGATGGTGGAGGTAGTGGTTGTGGTGGGTGGGTAGCGGCGGTGGAGGTGGGTGGTGGTGGCAGTGGTGGAGATGGATGGCGGCCAGTGATGGTGGCGGTGGAGGTGGTGGCGGTAGATGGCGATGGTGGAGGTGGTGGTTGTGGTGGGTGGGTAGCGTCGGTGGAGGTGGGTGGTGGTGGCAGTGATGGCGGTGGGTGGCGGCGATGGAGGTGAGGGTGGTGGCATTGGGTGGTGGTGGGTGGAGGTGGTAGGCGGCGGTGAAGGTGGTGGAGGACTAACGATGCAATTTATTTTTGAAAATAAATTGCATAGTTAGTCCTAAGGACTAACGGTGCAAATATTCTCTCTTCCGTTAGGAGATACCGGAGAATTATTTGCACCGTTAGTCCTCATTGGCTGATTTTACTCTTTTTTCAATAAACACAATTTATACACTATAAATACTACATTATTTTTACAAAATTTACACACAAATTCTCTTTGAAAACATTTCATCTCTATAAAAAATTTGATATAGCTTGTTCACTTCCGCATACGATCGATGAAATCATAGCTTTAGTTGATAAACTAATTGTGGGGGATAGAGCTCGTCAGCAAGCGTTGTGTGAATTAACTATGTGGAAAACTAGAATGGGGGGTTGAATAGTTTTGCCGATTTTAAGTTAGTTTCAAAAACTTTAGATTCGATAATATGTGAGATCGTATGGATGATGAGAAAGTATAGATCTAATGATAAAGCAAGTAAATAAAGTAAAGCAAGGGGATAGAAATGACACAACCGATTTATAGTGGTTCTGCTACAAGGACACCTTCCTTGCCCTACTCCACTCCCCGAGTCACCTACTCGAGAGTTCAAGCACTATGTCAACAAACTCCTTCAACTTGGCGGAGAAGCCTTCACAACGTTGCTTACACCTTTTTCCGGTACAAAGCTAAATACCGAGTCCGTAACACGGTGGACCAAACCAACACGACTATCACACAACAAATATGTGAAATATCAAATACAAGATCTTCGCTACAGAAATCTTGGGGATGAACAAATCAATTAAGGACCCCTTGCTCGGATGACTTGTAGAATGCTCGTGATCTCGCCTTAGAAAAGGACCTATATGAGAATCACTAAAGAAAGAAAGAAGGAAGTACTCTCTAGATCATGTGATCTTTTGTTAGAAGAGAATGAGAGTATATGGGCGAATTAGTAAGAAGATGAGTGAGTTAGAATGAAGAAATGGCTCTCTATTTATAGGCAATTTTTGCCACTGTTCCCCGGATCCCACGGATCCCTCCCACAAGGGATCCGTCTAGTGAAAACCTAGGGATCCGTGGGACGCTCCTCTTTGCCCATGGGTTTTTTGGTTATGGGTCATGGGTTATAGGTTGGTCCATGGGTATTCCTTTAGATTCAATGTATCTAGTGAATACATTGTATCTAGTCAAATGTGTATGGGTCAATGGGTTATGGATATGATCCATGGGTTGTAGTTTTTACCCATCCTAATAAACTATTACAACAAATGATTAATTACAACATTTTTGTATTTAAATGGCTATATGTAAGTGCTTTACAAAAATAACATGTATCCTTATAATTGTACTTAAGATAACATTATATTTGTTATCAACAAAATACGCAAAATATTAATAAACGTTTTTACGGTTTATTTGTATTAACAATCTCCCCCTTTTTGTTGATGACAAAACATAATGTTATGATGAGTAAAACTTAAGAGTAGATGTATGTTTTGAAAGCCCCTAAGTTTTACTTTTTCTCCCCTTTTTTGTCGAAACAAAAAGTTAATCCTTCGAAGAAATAAAAGTGTGGAAAGATTAGTCCACGTATCGCTTACTCCCCCTTGACGGTAGCTCCCCCTAGTTTGGGGCGTCAAGTGAAGAAAAATAAAAAATCCTACAAAGAGAAAGGTTAGTAACATGCTTAAAGAATCTTGTGATTGACGAGAATCAAGATTGGGAGCCAAGGTATGTAAACAATGCCTTGTAATAAAACAACAAAGTGTAGTGGTATTTATGCCACCTACAAGCATGTAAACATAAGAACAAGACTTGTTCTTGAAAATGACTCAAAAGAAAAAGTGCTAAAAATAGAAAATAGTAATAATGATTCCTTCCATGCTTGCATAAGGTTATGGATGGAGGTTTGGATGAGTAATGGTATTGATGCGATCAAGGATGAGGTTGAGTATGAATCGCATTTCTTCCCTAACTTCTATTGCAATTTCCCTAGTGGATTGAAAATGTTCACAATGTAAGTGATGTGGGTAGTGAGTACGAAAGTCTTCCGGGTTGTTTTGATTTGTGAGTTGCGGAAGTTGTGGTGGAAAAATAGGAAAATAAGGATCAAAGTCTGGAATGATTGGAAGTGATGGTGGAAAAGAACCTAGATGTTCTTGTAGTTTAATGGGAGCTAAGGGTGGTGATGTTTCAAGATCATTGAATATTGTGTTCGGAGAAGTTGGAGGTGTCAAAAAGGCTATTTCTTTTTGTTTTGATTGTTGAGATCTTGTTGGAGTCGTAAGGAGTTCGAAAAGAGTGATTTTAGGGGATGAAGATGGTGTACTTGTTGGTGATGAGGGAGGTGCTATGATGGAAGCATCTTGTGGTGAGTTAGTTGATGGGGATGAGCCATTTGATGATGGCTTTCCTAAGCAACAAAATCGGATGTTAATCCGTGCGGATATCCTAGTGTGTGATTGTGGTATTTTGGAAGGTGGAAGTACAAAGGTTTGGGTTTTATGAAAATGATTGTTTGTACTAGGTGATTCATCTAAGTTGTAAGAGCTTGTGAATGACATGGTGTTTTTTTTTTTTTTTTTTTTTTTTTGTGAAAATGAGATGAATTATGCAAGCATTTTGGGAGTTTTATATATAGAAAAACAAAGCATTGTAATGAATGCTTGACCCAAAATGTGGATTAAAATCTAATGATTAGATATGAATTTAAGGCATGTGATCATGAAACACAAGCATTAAAGAGCATACTCCAAAACAATAAAATAAAAGTTTGAGTTTTCATCCAAAGTGAGAAAAATAAAAGGTAAAAAAAATAGCTTCTGTCTCACGGATCCCACGGATCCTTCCCTTAAGGGATCCGTCCAGCATGAAAGCTGGGATCTGTGGGTCTGGTGATTCAGGCAACACAAAATTTTCCTTTTGGAAATATTTTTGCCTAGTGTGTACCTATATGCAAACTATTTGGAGTTGTGGTTATCTCGACTCCTAAGAAGAAAATAAAAATCAACTAGAAGTGAAAAAGCATACTATTATGTGAGATAACCCGAAAACACATATTTAGTACTCGAGTACGTAAGTTAGTGCTACCAATGCTCCTAATTCATTGTGGCTTAAATGAATGTACCCGAAAACACATATTAGTTATGTGTCCCCTTTAGCATTCAAAAGACATGAGATGCAATGAAAACGGGTTTTTACGTTGTATTAATAATGAAAAAGCGATTTGTCCTAGACGTGAGAAATTGCTTTTGTGAAATTGATACGGGAAGAAGTATCATTTTAGAAAATACTTTGAAGAAAGATTTCTATGTTGTGAAACACAAATGTTTTATCCTTTTGAAAGGAAGATGTGTATGTGATTATGTGTTTGTAACTTGTACTTATTTTGAAAGAAAATAAGAGAATTATAAGTGAAAAACTTATCTTGGGTTTTGAAAATTCCCGTATTGTTTGTGAGTTGTGCGTGAAATAGAGATCCTAGACTCAGAAGTAAAAAGGCTAGTGTTTACATACCTTGTAGAGTCAAAAAGTAAATTACGGCGTTTGTTCCATGAGACCAAGACCAAGACGAAGTAAGTTGAATTGTTCCCGCTTCAATGGTTTGGTGAGGACGTCGGCTATGTTGTCTTCAGACGCTACCTTCTCAATAGAGATGTTCCCCTTTTGAACATTGTCTCTTAAGAAGTGATGACGAATCTCTATATGCTTTGTATGAGAATGTAATATCGAATTCTTGCTTAGATTTATGGCACCCTTGTTGTCACATAGAATGGATATGTCACTAAAATGAATATCGTAGTCTACTAACGCTTGTTTCATCCATAGTGCTTGTTGGCATGCTTTTCGGCGGAGACGTATTCGGCTTCGGTTGTTGATATTGCTAATGTCGTTTGTTTCTTTGAAAACCAAGATGTTAAACAGCATCCCATAAAAGTACATACCCCACTTGTACATTTTCGGTCAACATAATCACCTGCATGGTCAGAATCTGCATATACAATTGTTTCTACTCCCGTGCCCTTAGGATACCATAATCCTAATTGTGTTGTACCCTTAATATATCTAAATATTCTTTTTACGGCTTATAGGTGTGATGTTTTAGGGTCTTCTTGAAACCTAGCGCATAAGCAAACACTAAACATGATATCCGGCCTACTTGCCATGAGGTAGAGAAGACTACCTATCATGCCACGATATTTAGTATTATCGACGGATTCTCCGTCTTCATCTTTTGTGAGTTTAGTGTCGGATGACATTGGTGTCCTAATTGGTTTCGACTCTTCTAGACGGAATTTCTTTAACATTTCTTTTATGTATTTAGATTGATTAAAGAAGATACCATCTTCTACTTGTTTGATTTGTAGACCAAGAATGAAACTAAGTTCTCCCATCATACTCATCTCGAACTCGTCATGCATAATTTTAGAGAAATCATCACGCATGTCTTGACAAGTGGATCCGAATATAATATCATCTACATATATTTGAACTATGATTATATTTGACTCTCTTTTCTTAGTAAAAAGTGTGTTGTCAACTAACCCCATGGTATAGTTGTGTTTAATTAAAAATGACTTGAGTCTATCATACCAAGCTTTTGGAGCTTGTTTAAGACCGTAAAGGGCTTTCTTTAACTTATACACATGTTTAGGTTTTTCAAAATTGATGAAGCCCGGAGGTTGAGCTACATATACTTCTTCATTTATAAAACCATTTAGAAAAGCACTTTTAACATCCATTTGATAAAGCTTTAGATCATTATCACAAGCATACACAAGATGTATTCTTATAGACTCTAATCTAGCCACAGGGGCATAGGTCTCATCAAAGTGTATTCCTTCTTGTTGGTTATACCCTTGGGAAACGAGTCTAGCCTTGTTTCTAGACACTACTCCATTTGCATCTAATTTGTTTTTATAAACCCATTTGGTTCCTATTATGGTTTGATTACTAGGTGGAGGGACAAGTGTCAAACATCATTGGAAACAAATTGATTTAATTCTTCTTGCATAGCCATTACCCAACTTCATCTTTTATGGCTTCTTGTGTATTCTTAGGTTCTATGGTTGAAACAAAACAAAATAAGCTACTTTGGCTTTGAACTTGAGACCTTAATGTTCTTTCGTTTAGCTTTCCTATGACTTTATCTACGGGGTGATCTTTGGACTCTTTAATGTTTATGACTTCATCATTTAAAGGTTCTTCTTCTTCATTTATCTTTTTCTTTATTACTATAGCTTCACTTTCTACAATCTCGTCATCGACAAGAGGTGGAGAGGTTTTGGGTGGACTTTCATCAAATTTTATATTTAATGACTCTTCTACCTTCATTGTTTCTTTGTTTAATATGACGTAAGCTTTGCTATTTGGAGAGTAACCTAGAAAGATACCTTCGGTTGATTTAGGATCAAATTTTGTTAGGTAATCTTTAGTGTTAAGAATAAAACATTTGCTACCAAAGACTCTAAAGTGATCTAACGTAGGTTTTTTGCCTCGGAGTAACTCGTATGGAGTTTTACCTAAGATTGGTCTAATTAAGACTCGATTGAGTATGTACGTTGAAGTATCAACGACATTGCACAAAAACTTTTGAGGTATAGATTGTTCATTAAGCATGGTGTGACTCATTTCTTGTAGGGTTCTATTCTTTCTTTCAACTACCTCATTCGATTGTGGAGTGCACGGAGCCGAGAAGTTGTGGGCAATACCATTAGCATCACAAAAAGCTCCAAATTGCACTTCATTATCGAATTTCCTGCCATGATCCGTCCTAATAGACACTATAGGACTTCCTAGTTGTCTTTGGATTTTCTTGCTTAATATTTCAAAATAATTAAACGTTTCTGTTTTGTTCTTTAAGAATTTTGTCCATGTGTACCTAGAGTAATCATCCACTATAACCAAAGTGTAGTAGTTGCCTCCATAACTTTGGATAGCGGATGGACCAAATAAATCCATATGTAGTAATTCTAGACACTTAGTTGTAGACACCATGTTTTTAGCTTTATGACTAGAATGAACTTGTTTTCCTACATTACAAGCATCACAAAAGTGATACTCATATTTTAACTTAGGTAGATCTCTTACTAGATCTTTGGATGATAGCGATTGAAGAAGTCGCATGTTGGCGTGACCCAATCTTCAATGCCATAAGGTCGAAGTATCATCCATAGAGGTAAGACATAGTTTGTCTTTAGGTTCATTACCGATTTTAATGACATAGACTCCATGCTTCCTAATTCTTCTTCCTATGGTTATGCCATTTTTTAATATCTTACTACCGGTTTTGGTAAAAAGTACATTGCACTTTTTATCACATATTTGTCCTATACTTAAGAGGTTAAAGTTTAGGTTTTCTACGTGATATACATCGTTAATGGTTAGAGATTTGTTAGAAATCGTACCTTTATAGATGATTTTACTTTTGCTATTTCCAAACACCACATTACCTCCATTGAAGGATTCATATGTGGAGAATAGATCTTTATTGCCGGTCATGTGCCTCGTGCACCCGCTATCCTTAACCCATTCATCCGGGTCTAGGTCGACTTTTAAGCACACCTAAGAAAGCAATTAACTCAAAATTTTGGTCCCCATTTGTTCATGGGTCCATTAGTGTTAAACATTCCATCCATGTTAGACATGTATGGATAAGATGAGTATGTATTCCATGGAGCAAAGTTTTGAAAAGGAAAACCATTTTGCATATTTGGGTTCCATCCCATTTTATGGTTACTTCTCGGGTAAACATTATTAGGTCTCCTAGATGGATTAGGTTTTGAAAAAGATGGAGCTTTGTTTCTTGCAAAAATAGGATTATATTTTGGAGGTGGTTGTCTAGTGGTGAAATGAGTTGGTTTCTTCTTATTAACGATAACAAAATTAGTTCTAGATGAAGAAGATACGTTATTACCACTGTTTGCTACAGCAGACCCACGGATCCCTGGCTTAACATTAGCTGGTTCCCTTTTTATGGGATCCGTGGGATCCGCCACAACAGTGGCTGGTTTTTCTAGTGCCTTAACAAATTGTGTTTCTTTGTTTTCACTAGTTGATGGATCAAGTTGTTGAATACCTAAACCTTTTTGGTTGTTACCGGTTTTAACACTATCTAATATCATATCTAAAGTATGCGTACTCATTCTAGCAATTTTAGAATCTAGTTGATCAATTATTGTTTGAAGTTGAACGCAAAGTTCACATTCACCACTTGCTATTTTACCCTTTTCTAGAGATTTCGACCCGGGAATTCATTGTATTCTCTGATCTTCATTGCATTTGTGCTTAAGTTGTTTTAAGTCTGTTACGGTTGGCCATTCACAAGTGGCCAGCTTGTGTGATTAGACTTGACGGTTTAGCACAGATCAAATTTTGGCGCCGCTGCCGGGGAGGCTTTAGCGTGTGTTTAGCCTTTTTCAGACCCATTCTTGCACATATACCATCTTTTGTAAAAAGTTTTTTGTAAAGATTATCAAAATCCAAAAGTTCATTAACACTTTTCCTAAAGTGTTATCAACACCAAAAATATTTTCATTCTTTGTTTTTATAGCCTGTTTTTCAAAAATCCAAAAATATTCATCTTTACCCTCTAATCTGTTTAATTCTTCATCTCTTATCCCTCTTATCTGTTTAATTCTCTATGTCATGGTATTTGACATGTTCCTGGTGTGGAGGTTCATTTAACGGCGGAAATTGTCGGCGATGTACCAATGTGAGTTTCGGAGACAAATTTGTCGGTAATCCCGATCCCATTTCAAATGATACACCCGATTTTTCCTACCTACCTCCACAGCCCCAATACGAATCCTACTCATGCGAGTTTTGTGGGAATGATTCTCATTACGGTTTTGATTGTCCACCACGGGTCCCGCTTGTCTATGAGCCGGAACCGTGTTACAATCAGAACTTTGGTGAAAGTTATTTTCCCAATTATCTCTGTTGTGAGAATTGCGGGGGTCCTCATGAGACTTTTGAATGTCAACCGATGAATCAAAATTTTCAAAATTCCAATTCTCCCGGTTTTGACAATTTCCAACCCCCACAGTATTCCATCAGTCATCAGACTTCCGAGCCTTCACATCATTTCAATGATTACGAGGAGTGCAATCTTCCTCAAAGTTCTGAAGAAATACGCATTCGAAAGAAACTGCAAATGAAAAGAATGGTGTGTAAGCTTCAGCAGATGAATATAAGAATCAGATATGATGACGATGATGATGAGGATAGTATTCAAATGAAGGAATACTATGAGGACGACGAGGAGAGTGTTACTCAATTGAACGATCTTATTTCTCAACTCCCTCAGTCTATTGCTATCACACCTATCTTACCTATTATTGCTTCCAAAGACTCTCTCATAATGGAGGATGATCATCTCAGCACTATTTCGGAAACGGAATCATCTAGTGTTGAGGATCTTGTCCCAATCCCAAGTGAGTCTGAGGATATATCCGATAGTGATTGTGATTTGCCTTTTTGTGATTCTCTCGACATTTCTGAGGTTACTTCCGGGATTTTCTCAAATCCTCTTTTTGAATTTAATAATGACTATACTTTTGGGGAAGTAAATCCTCTTTTCGATGAAATGTCTAAGGCCGATACAGAGACCATCACGGAAGTGGTGGAAATTGCTAGCTCTCAGAGCACACCACTTGTCCCACCTCTGTATTCTATCTTATCTCTTCCATCATGTGATGACGATTCTATCCTCACTGATGAGATTCATGATCCAAAAATCATGAATTCTCCTTCTGATAATGAGGAGTTAGTCATGATCATCATCATGATTCTCCTTCTTTTCTTCACATACGGTGTGACTTCTCCATGTCTTAACTCCTTCGGGAGTGAAGACATTATCTTTGACCCCGGCATTTTCATGTACCATCTGTGAGCCGGGTCTGTCTATGTCTCTCTTTATCTCATCGGTGTGGAACTTTCGCGTGCTTCATTGTTTATCCAAACATCTTGAATGAAAGTCCGATGGAGATTGTTTCTTCCACTTTGCTTCCCCATGAACCAATGAATTCGGGGTCGAGTCAAGCTAGCGACTCGGTAATCAAAAACAGTAGCACACACTATATGGGTTTTCACCCATATTTCTGTCTTCTTACCCCTTTCTACCACCTTAGTGTGGGGGTGATGCCCCACATGTTATATATATAATTTTCAAAAAAAAAATAAAAATAAAATAAAATAAATAAAAAAATCTTTCATAATAATGGCCGTAATATTTCCCTTTTACGTTCTTTGTTTCGGCATAACCGCCGGTACTTTGAATATTGAGGGCAATATTCATTTCTAAGTGTGGGGGGAATTCTCACGAATTTCATATATTATCTACTCAATTCCCCCGTTTTTGGCCAAAATTTTTTTTTTGAGTAAGTGTTTTACACTTTCTCATCTGGTTATCAGTCCGCCATGTCTGTAAGACAAAGGATTGGCTAATCCAGCAGCAAACGGCTCTTGGTAAAGATATATCAAATCCGTTTACGGCTTGCAATTTTCCCAAAATTGTATGGTATTCAGCTCACCATATCCTAAAAAGTGAAGAGTTGGCTAGCCCGCAAGGTTATGGCTTGTGTTAAAGGCAGTGGAAAAACCATAATTGGTAATCATCTCACCAAAGATAATATTGATAATTTATCTAAGAGTTGGCTAGTCCAGAGCAAACGGCTTCTGGTAAAGACAAAATCAAATCCGTTAAAAGCTGGTGGTTTGCTCAAAATCACATGGTTATCGGTGTACCATAGTTCTTACTTGAACTAAAACATTTGGCTACTCCAGAAGTAATGGCTTTTGGTAAAGAGATTGAAATCCATTAGTTTTTCTCAAAAGATTGCTAGGGACTAGCAATATCTTAGTGTGGGGGATTGATGAGTGTCTAAATACTCATCATTTTTGTACTATCTAGACTGCAAAATCATCTGAAAACACTCAAAAATGCATCAAAATGATGAAAATATCACAAATCAGTGTTTTATGTGTTTCAAATGCAAAAAGATCAAAATCAGATGAAAAACGTATCAAGTTTGCAAAATTGGCAGTTTTAGTCCCCCAAGTTTCAAAAGTTGTCAAAAACAGTCCCTGGTATATCTAAATAAAGAAAAATGTCATTTAAGGTCCATGGGATTCAAAAGTTGTCAAAACAAACCCTTCAAAGTTTAAAATTTGCAAAACTACAACTTTGGTCCCTCAAGTTTGAAAAATGTCAGAAATGGCCCTTGGAAAATTGAAAAATGTCAAGATTGGTCCTTGCATTATTGAACTTTGTCACTTTTAGTCCTTGGAGCAACTTTGTTGAAATAGGCAGCCTAGGTCCTTCTAATTTTAGAATTTACACATTTAGTCCTTGTGTAATTAAGACCTTTTACACATTTTTGGACCTTGAACCTCTTGGACCCCTGCCATATAAGCATTTTGAACCCCCCTTATTACTAATATCTGGTCAACCATTCCAGTCAAAAACAAACACCCCCGTTTTTCCCTCCAACATGTCTCCTTCCTCCAACTGCTCTGCAACATCAACCCTCCCCCTCACCTCCACCTCAACATATCCTCTCCATGTCCCCTCCACCTCACCTAAACAACAAAACACATTAAATGCAGTCCTTTCTCTCACACTCAACCACAACAGGTCAAAGCCAGATTTGGCGCCAAAAATGGATTTAATGGCCAGGATCATATGTTCTCATCCAAGGGTCAGAAAAAATGGTGGGATTATCTCAGAGAGAGAAAAGAAGACTTTTGGAGCTATAAAAAGAGGAGGAAGAGAGAAGCTAAGAGTGTAGTTAGTTTTTTAATTTTTCCTTAATGTCGTTTTTTTTAATTAATGTCTTAGTTTAATAAAAAATGTTGTAATTTCAGTTCTTTGTACCACATTCAAGTTAAAATTCTCATTTTAATGTGTTGTTAACAATCAATCCAAGTTTTATTTAAGTTCCAAGTTTAAAGGTTACTGTGGACATTTTCCATTTCAAATTCTGATTCCAAAGCTTCATATAGTTTGTTTCTCAGCTCTAATCAGCTTATTTAAGATTATCAAAGCTTTTTGTAAGCTTAAGCATCAGTTTCAAGCAATTTTAGTCCATGGTCAATAAAAGTCAAACTTAGATCAAATTGGTCATGGAAGCTGCTTTGGGTTAATGCAGCATGGATATGGGTTGGAATAGATAGGTTAGCTTAGGATTGGGTATTGGTTTCAGCCTGCATATCAGCTAGACAGTTGTGAGTAATTTATCACTTTTCATTTTTAGCTCTAATTTGCATTTTATGCTTGGATGTTTATCTGTAGTCACCACTAGTTAAAATGTGTTTATATAGTTGTAATATGGGCATGAGAACTTAGTTTGATCAATGGTACTAGCTAGTTCAGTGTTCTTTTCAGTTTAAGTTTGTATTTCAGTTTTAAAAGGAGTGTTTGAATTGCTTGTTTAAACTGTTTTAGAGGATACATTATTGGATTAGATCAGTTTGTTGAGGCTTGTTAAAGTTATCTGCATCAATATCTGTGCTTGTTTTGAGCTTGCCTTAATCAATAGTCAAACATTAGCTTTAATCTGCTCTAGGTCTTTTAACTGTTGAGATCAGCCAAGCTTGTTAAGCATATAGGTTTAGAATCAGTTAAACCATCTTGTTGTAGTTATATTTCATTATAATTCATCTACATCAGTCCAAATATTGATCTCAAATCTCAAATAAGTCAAGGTTCTTCATCTGTTTTTAAAAGTCAAAATGAGTCTAAAATCAGTTTTTGCAGAAATTGCAGTCACTGCATAGTCTTCATTTCAAGTAGATGGGGTCTCATATTTGGTCCAGTGATAGTCAGCTAGGTGGTCTTTAGAACCATAGTTTTTGTTTTCAGTTTAGCTTATTGAATAAGCAGTTGCAGTAGTAGAAAGTAGGGGGGTCAGCCACTGATTTGTATCAGTTCTAAATCTGTCCTGCTGCATCAGTTTTTGCCCATTTCCTTATGCTTCTAATCTTCTCAAATTAAGTCCTTATTAGCTGAAAATTGGTACAAATGATCTCTGGTTGGTGGTCTTGAGGACCACACTTTTAGTTTTCTCTGTAGCTTTTTAGATAAGCAGTTTCATCAGCTTATAGTAGGGGGTCAGATTCTGTTTTGCTCATAATATCAGTTGGCCTTAAACTTGGTAGATCACTTATTAGGTGTTAGAATAAGCTTGCAATAGTTCATTTAGAGTACTTGTAGCTTATTGTAGCTTCTACATCAGTTTGGTGCTTGTTGTGCTCCTTTAGCTTATCCAAGTGCTTATTTCATAAGCACTTGGCACATCAGTTTCTATTTCCTCCAAACAAGCCCTTGTTTTTCCAATTTTCCTAGCTTCCTAATATTATTTTAGACTTTTCCTGAAATTTTCAGATTTTTCTTAGCTTGTTTGCTATTTTTCTTAATTTAAATGAGTTTTTAAGCATTTTTAAATAGCATTTAATACTAAAAATTAAGAAAAGGTTCAAAAAAAATAATTTTTCATTTTTCTTAAGTTTAGATAAATATAAAAATCTTAAAAAGTATTTTTCCATAATTTTCTTGGTTTAAATAGTATTTTCTAGCATTTTAATTAGTTTTAAATAGTTTTAAATTAATAATAAATAAATAAAAAGTCTAAAAAATATATTTTCAGTTTTAAAATAAGTTTTATCATATTTTATATTTTTCTAAGTCTTAATTTTATTTTTCTAGCTTTATTTCCTAATTTCTTGTATTTTAGGCTAATATTAAATAGTTAAAAATAGTTTTTAATTAATAATAATTAATTAAATAGTTATAAAAATAATTTTCTTTTTCTAAATATTTTCTTTTATCATTAGGATTGTAAAAATATATTTTTCATATTTTTAGGATTTATATTGTATAAGTTTCACTTTTTATTTTGTACGTTTACGTAATTTTATTTTTTAAACGTATGTTTTAGGTTTTAAACGTTCATCATTTTAAATATAGTGATAGCGTTTATTTAATATATTTTATCTTTTTAATCTTCTTAATTTGTATTTAAGTCGCTTTAATGTATAAACTTTTTCAGTAGTGTAATATTCAATCTAATCCTTTCTGATCACTATCATTAGTGATCATTCTATCGTCTGATCAAGTGTTTAATACACCATTGAGTCTCCGTGGGACTTAACGACCCGGGAATTCATTGTATTCTCTGATCTTCATTGCATTTGTGCTTAAGTTGTTTTAAGTCTGTTACGGTTGGCCATTCACAAGTGGCCAGCTTGTGTGATTAGACTTGACGGTTTAGCACAGATCAAATTTTGGCGCCGCTGCCGGGGAGGCTTTAGCGTGTGTTTAGCCTTTTTCAGACCCATTCTTGCACATATACCATCTTTTGTAAAAAGTTTTTTGTAAAGATTATCAAAATCCAAAAGTTCATTAACACTTTTCCTAAAGTGTTATCAACACCAAAAATATTTTCATTCTTTGTTTTTATAGCCTGTTTTTCAAAAATCCAAAAATATTCATCTTTACCCTCTAATCTGTTTAATTCTTCATCTCTTATCCCTCTTATCTGTTTAATTCTCTATGTCATGGTATTTGACATGTTCCTGGTGTGGAGGTTCATTTAACGGCGGAAATTGTCGGCGATGTACCAATGTGAGTTTCGGAGACAAATTTGTCGGTAATCCCGATCCCATTTCAAATGATACACCCGATTTTTCCTACCTACCTCCACAGCCCCAATACGAATCCTACTCATGCGAGTTTTGTGGGAATGATTCTCATTACGGTTTTGATTGTCCACCACGGGTCCCGCTTGTCTATGAGCCGGAACCGTGTTACAATCAGAACTTTGGTGAAAGTTATTTTCCCAATTATCTCTGTTGTGAGAATTGCGGGGGTCCTCATGAGACTTTTGAATGTCAACCGATGAATCAAAATTTTCAAAATTCCAATTCTCCCGGTTTTGACAATTTCCAACCCCCACAGTATTCCATCAGTCATCAGACTTCCGAGCCTTCACATCATTTCAATGATTACGAGGAGTGCAATCTTCCTCAAAGTTCTGAAGAAATACGCATTCGAAAGAAACTGCAAATGAAAAGAATGGTGTGTAAGCTTCAGCAGATGAATATAAGAATCAGATATGATGACGATGATGATGAGGATAGTATTCAAATGAAGGAATACTATGAGGACGACGAGGAGAGTGTTACTCAATTGAACGATCTTATTTCTCAACTCCCTCAGTCTATTGCTATCACACCTATCTTACCTATTATTGCTTCCAAAGACTCTCTCATAATGGAGGATGATCATCTCAGCACTATTTCGGAAACGGAATCATCTAGTGTTGAGGATCTTGTCCCAATCCCAAGTGAGTCTGAGGATATATCCGATAGTGATTGTGATTTGCCTTTTTGTGATTCTCTCGACATTTCTGAGGTTACTTCCGGGATTTTCTCAAATCCTCTTTTTGAATTTAATAATGACTATACTTTTGGGGAAGTAAATCCTCTTTTCGATGAAATGTCTAAGGCCGATACAGAGACCATCACGGAAGTGGTGGAAATTGCTAGCTCTCAGAGCACACCACTTGTCCCACCTCTGTATTCTATCTTATCTCTTCCATCATGTGATGACGATTCTATCCTCACTGATGAGATTCATGATCCAAAAATCATGAATTCTCCTTCTGATAATGAGGAGTTAGTCATGATCATCATCATGATTCTCCTTCTTTTCTTCACATACGGTGTGACTTCTCCATGTCTTAACTCCTTCGGGAGTGAAGACATTATCTTTGACCCCGGCATTTTCATGTACCATCTGTGAGCCGGGTCTGTCTATGTCTCTCTTTATCTCATCGGTGTGGAACTTTCGCGTGCTTCATTGTTTATCCAAACATCTTGAATGAAAGTCCGATGGAGATTGTTTCTTCCACTTTGCTTCCCCATGAACCAATGAATTCGGGGTCGAGTCAAGCTAGCGACTCGGTAATCAAAAACAGTAGCACACACTATATGGGTTTTCACCCATATTTCTGTCTTCTTACCCCTTTCTACCACCTTAGTGTGGGGGTGATGCCCCACATGTTATATATATAATTTTCAAAAAAAAAATAAAAATAAAATAAAATAAATAAAAAAATCTTTCATAATAATGGCCGTAATATTTCCCTTTTACGTTCTTTGTTTCGGCATAACCGCCGGTACTTTGAATATTGAGGGCAATATTCATTTCTAAGTGTGGGGGGAATTCTCACGAATTTCATATATTATCTACTCAATTCCCCCGTTTTTGGCCAAAATTTTTTTTTGGAGTAAGTGTTTTACACTTTCTCATCTGGTTATCAGTCCGCCATGTCTGTAAGACAAAAGGATTGGCTAATCCAGCAGCAAACGGCTCTTGGTAAAGATATATCAAATCCGTTTACGACTTGCAATTTTCCCAAAATTGTATGGTATTCAGCTCACCATATCCTAAAAAGTGAAGAGTTGGCTAGCCCGCAAGGTTATGGCTTGTGTTAAAGGCAGTGGAAAAACCATAATTGGTAATCATCTCACCAAAGATAATATTGATAATTTATCTAAGAGTTGGCTAGTCCAGAGCAAACGGCTTCTGGTAAAGACAAAATCAAATCCGTTAAAAGCTGGTGGTTTGCTCAAAATCACATGGTTATCGGTGTACCATAGTTCTTACTTGAACTAAAACATTTGGCTACTCCAGAAGTAATGGCTTTTGGTAAAGAGATTGAAATCCATTAGTTTTTCTCAAAAGATTGCTAGGGACTAGCAATATCTTAGTGTGGGGGATTGATGAGTGTCTAAATACTCATCATTTTTGTACTATCTAGACTGCAAAATCATCTGAAAACACTCAAAAATGCATCAAAATGATGAAAATATCACAAATCAGTGTTTTATGTGTTTCAAATGCAAAAAGATCAAAATCAGATGAAAAACGTATCAAGTTTGCAAAATTGGCAGTTTTAGTCCCCCAAGTTTCAAAAGTTGTCAAAAACAGTCCCTGGTATATCTAAATAAAGAAAAATGTCATTTAAGGTCCATGGGATTCAAAAGTTGTCAAAACAAACCCTTCAAAGTTTAAAATTTGCAAAACTACAACTTTGGTCCCTCAAGTTTGAAAAATGTCAGAAATGGCCCTTGGAAAATTGAAAAATGTCAAGATTGGTCCTTGCATTATTGAACTTTGTCACTTTTAGTCCTTGGAGCAACTTTGTTGAAATAGGCAGCCTAGGTCCTTCTAATTTTAGAATTTACACATTTAGTCCTTGTGTAATTAAGACCTTTTACACATTTTTGGACCTTGAACCTCTTGGACCCCTGCCATATAAGCATTTTGAACCCCCCTTATTACTAATATCTGGTCAACCATTCCAGTCAAAAACAAACACCCCCGTTTTTCCCTCCAACACGTCTCCTTCCTCCAACTGCTCTGCAACATCAACCCTCCCCCTCACCTCCACCTCAACATATCCTCTCCATGTCCCCTCCACCTCACCTAAACAACAAAACACATTAAATGCAGTCCTTTCTCTCACACTCAACCACAACAGGTCAAAGCCAGATTTGGCGCCAAAAATGGATTTAATGGCCAGGATCATATGTTCTCATCCAAGGGTCAGAAAAAATGGTGGGATTATCTCAGAGAGAGAAAAGAAGACTTTTAGAGCTATAAAAAGAGGAGGAAGAGAGAAGCTAAGAGTGTAGTTAGTTTTTTAATTTTTCCTTAATGTCGTTTTTTTTAATTAATGTCTTAGTTTAATAAAAAATGTTGTAATTTCAGTTCTTTGTACCACATTCAAGTTAAAATTCTCATTTTAATGTGTTGTTAACAATCAATCCAAGTTTTATTTAAGTTCCAAGTTTAAAGGTTACTGTGGACATTTTCCATTTCAAATTCTGATTCCAAAGCTTCATATAGTTTGTTTCTCAGCTCTAATCAGCTTATTTAAGATTATCAAAGCTTTTTGTAAGCTTAAGCATCAGTTTCAAGCAATTTTAGTCCATGGTCAATAAAAGTCAAACTTAGCTCAAATTGGTCATGGAAGCTGCTTTGGGTTAATGCAGCATGGATATGGGTTGGAATAGATAGGTTAGCTTAGGATTGGGTATTGGTTTCAGCCTGCATATCAGCTAGACAGTTGTGAGTAATTTCTCACTTTTCATTTTTAGCTCTAATTTGCATTTTATGCTTGGATGTTTATCTGTAGTCACCACTAGTTAAAATGTGTTTATATAGTTGTAATATGGGCATGAGAACTCAGTTTGATCAATGGTACTAGCTAGTTCAGTGTTCTTTTCAGTTTAAGTTTGTATTTCAGTTTTAAAAGGAGTGTTTGGATTGCTTGTTTAAACTGTTTTAGAGGATACATTATTGGATTAGATCAGTTTGTTGAGGCTTGTTAAAGTTATCTGCATCAATATCTGTGCTTTTTTTGAGCTTGCCTTAATCAATAGTCAAACATTAGCTTTAATCTGCTCTAGGTCTTTTAACTGTTGAGATCAGCCAAGCTTGTTAAGCATATAGGTTTAGAATCAGTTAAACCATCTTGTTGTAGTTATATTTCATCATAATTCATCTACATCAGTCCAAATATTGATCTCAAATCTCAAATAAGTCAAGGTTCTTCATCTGTTTTTAAAAGTCAAAATGAGTCTAAAATCAGTTTTTGCAGAAATTGCAGTCACTGCATAGTCTTCATTTCAAGTAGATGGGGTCTCATATTTGGTCCAGTGATAGTCAGCTAGGTGGTCTTTAGAACCATAGTTTTTGTTTTCAGTTTAGCTTATTGAATAAGCAGTTGCAGTAGTAGAAAGTAGGGGGGTCAGCCACTGATTTGTATCAGTTCTAAATCTGTCCTGCTGCATCAGTTTTTGCCCATTTCCTTATGCTTCTAATCTTCTCAAATTAAGTCCTTATTAGCTGAAAATTGGTACAAATGATCTCTGGTTGGTGGTCTTGAGGACCACACTTTTAGTTTTCTCTGTAGCTTTTTAGATAAGCAGTTTCATCAGCTTATAGTAGGGGGTCAGATTCTGTTTTGCTCATAATATCAGTTGGCCTTAAACTTGGTAGATCACTTATTAGGTGTTAGAATAAGCTTGCAATAGTTCATTTAGAGTACTTGTAGCTTATTGTAGCTTCTACATCAGTTTGGTGCTTGTTGTGCTCCTTTAGCTTATCCAAGTGCTTATTTCATAAGCACTTGGCGCATCAGTTTCTATTTCCTCCTAACAAGCCCTTGTTTTTCCAATTTTCCTAGCTTCCTAATATTATTTTAGACTTTTCCTGAAATTTTCAGATTTTTCTTAGCTTGTTTGCTATTTTTCTTAATTTAAATTAGTTTTTAAGCATTTTTAAATAGCATTTAATACTAAAAATTAAGAAAAGGTTCAAAAAAAATAATTTTTCATTTTTATTAAGTTTAGATAAATATAAAAAGCTTAAAAAGTATTTTTTTTCCATAATTTTCTTGGTTTAAATAGTATTTTCTAGCATTTTAATTAGTTTTAAATAGTTTTAAATTAATAATAAATAAATAAAAAGTCTAAAAAATATATTTTCAGTTTTAAAATAAGTTTTATCATATTTTAGATTTTTCTAAGTCTTAATTTTATTTTTCTAGCTTTATTTCCCAATTTCTTGTATTTTAGGCTAATATTAAATAGTTAAAAATAGTTTTTAATTAATAATAATTAATTAAATAGTTATAAAAATAATTTTCTTTTTCTAAATATTTTCTTTTATCATTAGGATTGTAAAAATGTATTTTTCATATTTTTAGGATTTATATTGTATAAGTTTCACTTTTTATTTTGTACGTTTACGTAATTTTATTTTTTAAACGTATGTTTTAGGTTTTAAACGTTCATCATTTTAAATATAGTGATAGCGTTTATTTAATATATTTTATCTTTTTAATCTTTTTAATTTGTATTTAAGTCGCTTTAATGTATAAACTTTTTCAGTAGTGTAATATTCAATCTAATCCTTTCTGATCACTATCATTAGTGATCATTCTATCGTCTGATCAAGTGTTTAATACACCATTGAGTCTCCGTGGGACTTAACGACCCGGGAATTCATTGTATTCTCTGATCTTCATTGCATTTGTGCTTAAGCTGTTTTAAGTCTGTTACGGTTGGCCATTCACAAGTGGCCAGCTTGTGTGATTAGACTTGACGGTTTAGCATAGATCAGACACATTGCCAGGAACTGCACATCGCCAAAACGCCCTCAGAATGCAAAGTACTTCAGGGATAAGATGTTGCTTGTGCAAACTCAGGATAATGGTGCAGCTTTGGATGAAGAGGAGCTGTTGTTTTTGGCTGAAGGAAATGCTAAGACATATGATGCAGATGTGGATGAGCAACCAATTCAGGAGATAGGCCATAATCATCATAATGCCTTTCAAGTAGCTGATTGTGATGCATACGACTCTGATGTTGATGAAGAACCTCCTGCACAAACCATTTTCATGGCTAGCATTTCTCCAATGGTCTCTCCTAAAGTCTCTTCATCATCACAAGCTGGTCCATCCAAAGAAAAAATCATTTCTGAGGTATTAAAATTATACGATGAAGTTGATGAGCAAAAGATACATAACGAAGTACAATCAACTGTAATTATTGAGTCAGATATTGAAAATATAGGTAATATCAATGTTGTCCCATATGATCAATATGAGAAACAAAGTGAAAGTGAGATTGTACCAAGTGATGCATCTTCTGCAGTCAACAATGATTATGTTTTTTATGAATTCACTGCATGTGCCCCTGATGATTCTGTCATCTCTGAACTGAATGCCTATAAAGAACGTGTTGCTATTTATGAACAACGTGCAAAATTTGAGTTGACCACCCGTGAGCAGGAAATGGATGACCAAATGCGTACAACTATTAGAAAAAGTAGGTTTAGAGAAGAAGTATTAAAACAAGAGTTAAACTCCTTACAAGAAAAGCTTTCTAAAACTACTAAGCAAAAACAAGAACTTCAAGAAAATGTTAAAATGCTTAAGCAAGAATTCAGTGCTAAGGAATCAAAACTTTTGAATGATTTTTCTAATCTAAAAAGCTTGAAAATAAGTTGTACGTACAAGGAAATACCATTCAGACTGCTCACTTAATCACTAAGCATAGAGTCTTAAGCGATAAGCATAGCATTCCCCTTGTTGAGGAACCTAATCCAGAGGTCATTAAAAAGGCTAGAAATGCTCATAAGGTTCTTTATGATGGCAATGAAATCCTTAAGCCTAGACAGAAACCTAGTTGCGTTGAGTGCACTAAGGAAGATAAGAAATCAGATGAAGTCACTAGGGAAAAGATGAATAAGAAACTAGATGATCCTAAATGTAAAGAGAAGAAAATAAATATTACACCCCATGATTACAAGAAGGAGAATTGGATTTCCTTGAACATGTTTAAGCCTCAGACGTTGTTAACACCCGAACAAGTGTTCTGGAAAAAGGATTTAGATAAGCAAAAAGAAGAGAATCTTGTTGTAACAAACCCCCCCCCTTTAGGAAAATGCCTTCAGCGACTGTGTATCCTCCCAATACACCAATGCATTTAGTTCCTAGGACTATTGCCACTAAAAGCAAGACCTTAATCAGTCAATATGTTATTTTTCAACTATTTGTTGATTTTGAGAAAACTTGTAAGAAAAGGATCACACCCACTGGTATAACTGAAGGAGAAAGGGGTTTTGAGCAAACGAAAGAATGTTATTTAACTGAAGTCATGCCTTTCTTTAAACAACTAAAAGATCATTTTGAAAGTCTTAAAAAGGGAATGAATTTAGACATTAAAGAAATGGAAAAGGAATTTGATGCAATGATAGTTGAGGTTAGTGTCTATGAGCGAGCACTAAAATATAATGAGATTGAGAGGAAGAACTTGCATACATTGAATGAGACTTTTATTACTGAATGTGTTGCTCAAGATGTGTTTTTCACTGCTACAAATTGTTCCATTAATGCTTCTCAATTTCATGAATTATCTGTTGCCCTGAAAGTCTCCCATGATCGTGTCATTGAGCTTGAAAAGACTAATTCTAAACTAAATGAGAAAATTGAATTGGATGATCACGACAATTTGGTTAAACATTTTTCTAAACTAGAGGTTGAGCATTTTAATTTACAACAAAAATATCAACATCTTAAAGAAAATGTCAAAACTTCAAATATCAAGACATCCTCAGATGCTTCAGAGTTTGATGCAGTTTTTCAAATTAACAAACGTGATGAACAGATTCAAGCTCATTGTAACATGATCAGAAAGTTGAAAGCCCAAATCTCTCAATTAAAGGGTCAAAAGAACAATGTGACTGGCTCCCAAATGCCTCCTCCTTTAGATTCTCAGAATTCTCAAACGTTTCATCTTCAAAACTTAGTAAATGCATTACAAAAGGAAAACGAAAGTTTTATAGAAGAAAATGAAAAGGTTAAACGTCATTTCAATGAGTTATTTGAATCAATAAAGGTCACTCGTAACAAAAATAACGAACAAATAGCTTCATTGCAAAAGAAAATTGAGAATCTGAAGAGCCAGGTAAAAGGGAAAATGCCAATGACCATTGGGGAGAATGGTGTATCAAAGGTTCACTCTTGTAATAAATATGCTTTGTCTGTGAAATATGTTCCCCCTCATCTTAGGAATAACAAACTTGCAATTCAAACATATTTCTCATACCTTAAGGATTGTCTAGAATGTCTCCGTGAGATTGTTGAAGAGGATAAGTTAGAGAAACCACTTGATAATGCAATTGGGCATGCATGCTTATATGCCGAACGATCTCAAGAACTTCTAGAATGCTTAATCACAATATGCCCTAAGTCCTTAGGTGAGAGAGTTAATCCTTTGATTCCTTGTTCTATGCCTAGTGCCAAGCATGAAATCCATTCAATTCCCAATGTTATGAATGTGAACCTTCGTGTGCCTTCAAGTAGTTCAGATTCCAGATCTGTTAGTGCTAAGAAAGCGAACTCTAGTGTGCCTTCTAGGAGTACAAATCCCAGCACTTTAGCGTTAAGAAAGTGAACCTTAGTGTGCCTGCATGTAGTTCAGATCCCAGCACATCTAAACTGGAGATGCAAAGAGTAGCAAAACCAACTAATGTTCCCATTCCCTCTATAGGAGTAATCAGTGACATTAAAGCGAGCAGGTCAAAGTCTCAAGACAATACAAGGAATGATAGGACCTCGCAAGCTAAGAATGTGCATTGGAAGAGAGTAGAAGACAACCTAGGAACTTTAAGTTTGAGCCGAATAAAACGAATCGTGTTGATTCTAGTATTTGCCATAGGCGTACTGTAATTAATTAGAATTCTGATACTATTTGCAAACCTTGTAATGATGTCTGCTTGAATTCTGTCACTAATCATGAATGTGGTGTGAATGTTTTGTCTAAAGCTGTCAAATCTCTAGTTAACATTGTTAAAGCAAAATATCATGCTAAGAAGGCAAAAAGGCAAAGGTTAAAGAAAGTTAGAAAACAGTGGAAGCCCACAGGAAGAACATTTAGTAAGATAGGTTATCAATGGATACATGTTGGCCATAAGGTTAATCAGACAATGCCCACTAGAAAATGGATGCCTACTGGTAGAACTATTCCCTTAAGAAGTGAACATACTTTAAATAGGGTAAATACGGACACTAGTACTGCATCTATTCATTATAACTCCATTGATTCAATTTCTGATATGAATGTTTCTATTTCTGATGTGGGTGTTCCAATCACTGTTACTAACCAAATGGAACCCATTCTTGCATGGGGATCCTAATTATCCAGTTATCCATTCTTGTATGTGTTCAACTGCAGATCGTTCAAATCGCTCTGTGGTACCTGGACTCAGGCTGTTCCAAGCATATGACTGGAGACCGGTCGCGGCTCATGAACTTCGTGAGTAAATTCATCAGGACAGTTAGATTCGGGAACGGCCATTTTGGAGCTATTATGGGTTATGGAGATTATGTGGTTGGTAAAAGTGTGATTTCCAGGGTATATTATGTGGAAGGTCTTGGTCACAATCTGTTCTCTGTTGGTCAATTCTGTGATTCCGATCTAGAAGTGGCTTTTAGAAAACATACTTGCTTCGTTAGAGAACTTGATGGTGTAGAATTATTAAGAGGTACTCGAGGTTCTAACCTATACACCATCTCTATCGATGACATGATGAAGTCCTCTCCAATCTGCTTGCTATCAAAGGCTTCTAAAACAAAGTCTTGGTTATGGCATCGTCGTCTCAATCACTTGAACTTCGGCACCATAAACAACCTTTCCAGAAAGGATCTTGTCAGAGGCTTACCCAGATTAAAATATGAAAAAGATCATCTTTGTTCAGCTTGCCAATTGGGTAAAAGCACGAAATATGCCCACAAACCAAAACCCACAAATTCTGTAATGGAAGTTCTTCATACCCTTCAAATGGATATGTGCAGACCAATGAGAGTGCAAACGATAAATGGGAAGAAATATATTCTAGTAGTTGTTGATGACTACTCTCGATTTACTTGGGTAAAGGTTTTGAGGACAAAGGATGAAGCTCCAGATGTCATCATCAAACTAATCAAACAGCTTCAGGTTCGACTCAACAATATAGTCAGAATTGTTCGAACAAACAATGGCACAGAGTTTGTCAACAAAGACTTAATTCAGTTTTATAAAAGTGTTGGAATCAGTCATCAAAGAAGTGTTCCACGAACTCCTCAACAGAACGGTGTAGTTGAAAGACGAAATCGAACTCTTGTAGAAGCCGCAAGAACAATGCTTATTTATTCGAAGGTTCCAATGTTTCTATGGGCTGAAGCCATTGCCACTGCATGCTACACCTAAAATCGTTCCCTTATACACACCTCTCATGGAAAAACTCCATATGAACTTGTTCATAAACAAAAACCTGATCTCTCCTACCTTCGTGTGTTTGGAGCTTTGTGTTATCCAACAAATGGCAGTCAAGATTTAGGTAAATTAAGAGCAAAGGCAGATATTGGAGTTTTTGTTGGTTATGCACCAAACAAGAAGGGTTACCGAATCTACAACAAGAGAACCCGTAATATCATGGAAATAATTCACGTTACGTTCGATGAGCTGACCGGTCAAATGGCTCATGGACAACCCAGTTCTGGACCCGCACTTCAAAACAGTCCCATTGGTTCATCCCTTGTACCACATTTCTCTCCAGCAACTCCATATGTACCTCCATCTGAAGATGATTTAAAGAAATTGTTTGATCCTATGTTTGATGAACACTATGAGCCAAGTGCTAATGATGTGTCATCTCCTTCAACAGAGGCTGCTTATATTCCTGTGAATGAAGTCAACCCTTCAGTTTCAATATCATTAAGTCAAGAAGCGCCTACTGCTGATCACTCAGTCTCATCAACAAATCTTCAATCTTCGAATGTACATCATGGAATTGTTTCTGGCATCAATGAAGAAGTTAATCCCTTTGCTACTCCCGAAGATGCTCCATTTGAAAATATCTTTGCTCCTGAATCATCATCAGAACCATCTTCTTTAGGAGACATCGACTCTGCTACTTCAGTCCCTCAACAACAGCCACATGAACACCTCAAAAAATGGACTCACGATCATCCATTAGACAACATCATTGGAAATCCCTCTCGTCCAGTATCCACACAGAAACAACTTGCAACCGATGCCTTATGGTGCTTCTTCAACTCCGTACTCTCTAAGATCGAACCAAAAGATGTTAAAACCGTCATGAATGAAGACAGCTGTTTCAATGCCATGCAAGAAGAAATTCATGAGTTTGATCGACTTGATGTATGGGAATTAGTACCTGCTCTAGATTGTGCTATGATCATTGCTCTAAAATGGATCTTCAAAGTGAAACTTGATGAGCATGGTGATGTCTTAAAGAACAAGGCTCGATTGGTTGCTAAAGGATACCCTCAAGAGGAGGGTATTGACTTTGAAGAATCATTTGCTCCTGTTGCTCGTATCGAGGCAATCAGAATCTTTTTGGCTAATGCTGCCAGTAAGAACATGGTAGTCTATCAGATGGATGTATAGACGACATTTCTGAACGGAGATCTTAAAGAAGTCGTCTACGTCAGCCAACTCGAAGGCTTTGTGAATCCAGAGCATCCTACTCACGTTTATCGTTTGAAGAAGGCTCTGTGCGGTTTAAAGCAAGCTCCAAGGGCATGGTATGATACGCTATCAAAGTTTCTTCTATCTACCGGATTCAGCAAAGGAGCAGTTGATCCAACATTGTTCACCAGGAAGTCAGGAAAACATTTAATTCATGTTCAAAATTATGTTGATGATATCATCTTTGCCTCGACTAACCCCAATGAGTGTGACCGTTTTTCAAATGAAATGGGTTCTAAATTTCAAATGTCAATGATGGGACAAATGTCATTTTTCTTGGGATTACAAATTTCACAAAGTCCCGGAGGCATTTTCATAAATCAATCTAAATATGCAAATGAGATTTTAAAGAAATTTGGATTTGATTCAAGTGACCCTGTTGACACTCTGATCTATGCCAAACCGTCAAGTTTTATCACTCAAGCCGACCACTTGTGAATGGCCGACCGTAACAAACTTAAAACGGTTCAAACACGAATGCAATGAAGATCAGGGGAGTATAGTGTTTCCCCGGGTCGTTATGTCCCAGCGAGCTATGCAATGGATCACCCAACGAATAGTGATCGAGAGATTTGAACGAAAAAGGAGATTGTGAATTATTATAACTACAGGAAAAGCCAACAAATTACAGAGGCTTAAATGCAAATTAAAGGAAATTAAAAAGATAAAAAATATTAAATAAACGCTATCACTATTTTAAAATTGATGAACGTTTAAAACTGTTTTTATAAAACTTGTATTAAAAACTACGCGACGTACAAATAAAAATGTGAAACTTAAGCAGTATAAATCCTAAAAATATGAAAAATACATTTTTACAATCCTAATGATAAAAGAAAATTTATAGAAAAAGAAAATTATTTTTATAACTAATTATCTAATTATTATTAATTAAAAACTATTTTTAACTATTTAATATTAGCCTAAAATACAAGAAAATAGGAGATAAAGCTAGAAAAATAAAATTAAGACTTAGAAAAATCTAAAATATCAAAATAGAATTTTCAAAACTATTTTTGTATTTTTCTGAATATTTTTGGATTTTCTAGGAATTAAAAACTATTAAAAACTAATTAAATTATTTAAAAATACAAATCTAACTAAGAAAAATCTAGAAAAATATTTTTTTGGCTTTTTATATTTATCTTAACTTAAGAAAAATGAAAAATTATTTTTTTGAACCTTTTCTTAATTATTTGTATTAAATGCTAATTAAAAATGCTTAAAAACTAATTTAAATTAAGAAAAATAGCAAACAAGCTAGGAAAAATCTGAAAATTTCAGGAAAACTCTAAAATTATATAAGGAATAAAGGAAAAATAGAAAAACAGGGGCTTGTATGGAGGAATAAGGAACTGATGTGCCAAGTGCTTATGAATAAGCACTTGAATAAGCCAAATGAACACCAAAAAGCACCAACTGTTTACAAAAGCTATAATAAGCTAAGAAAACTAAAATGCAACAAAAAACAACTGACTTAAACCACTGGAATGCAAGCTAGCACAGATTTGATGTTTGAGCTATAAGCTAAAAACAGTTAAAGGGGTGCCTACTTTGAGCTTAAAGAATAAGCCAACCAATAAGCTAAAACCAAAAAGCAAATGATGGGACTTAAAGAAGACCTGGTTGACTATCTATAAGCCAAACACCAGACCTTAGTGAGCTCAAATAAGCTCTGCACAAGCTCTGCAAATCCCCTGTGCAGACTCAGTTTCAACTGAGTCTATGCACAGGGCATTTGTCCCCATGTTCACAAGCAATTTTGAGCCTTATAAAAAATTAGCAAAAATGTACAAAAATGATGATAAGTAAATAGACCTACTGAAGTTTTAAAATCCACAAGTTTCACTAAGATTGGCCTAGAAATGAATCCATGAAAATTCTTCCTAGTTGAGCCCAAAACAGGTTTTCAAGCTTTTTTTGACTTTTTAGCAGTTTGGAGTTTTGACTTTTTCCAACTTTGAGAGTGATTTGTGGACTGATGTTAACATATTATGATGAAATAAAGCTAAAACAAGCTAGTTCTATGAATTTTTAACACAAAATAAGCTTTTGCTATTATGAAAATCCAACAGTGAAGCTATTAAGACAGATTAATGGTGTTTGTTGACTTGAAGGTATGCAGGCACAGATTAAAGACAGATATGAGAATATTTGAGTTAACCAAGCTTAAAGCATCAAGTTCTAACCACTGCATATACTTAAAAGATAGAAAGTTCAGCAGAACCAAACACCCTTTAATCAACTGTTAAGCAATTTTAATTAAACTAACTACTGATCTAGCTATAGCAGATACTCAAAATCATTCTAAGTGACTTAAATATAACTAATTGAACATGTTTAAGCCTTTAATGATCACAGATACATACACAAGAACAATATGCAAATTTGCTTGAAAACGAAAAGTGAAATATAAACTCACATGAGTCCAGCTGTGTTGCAGGCTAAACCAAACCCAATTCTAATCTATCCTAGTCTATTTAAACCCCATCCAAGGCTCTGCAACAACCCCATTATCCATTTCCACATCCAACTGCACCAGTTTGACTTTTATTGACCAAAAGCCAAAATTGCTTAAAATGATTCAACAGGCTTACCAAAGACTATATAGAGCTTATTTAAGCTTATTTGATTTTAACAAAAGCTTATGAGAAGCTTAGACATAGAATTTGAAACTGAAAATTTCAACAGTGAACCTGAAAATTGGAATTTATGTAAAAACTTAGATTGATAATCAAAAGTACAATACACTGATGTTTTAACTTGAATGAGATACAAATGAACTGAAACTACAACATTTTGGCTTAACTAGAACATGAATTAAAAAAAACGACATTTTAGAAAAATTATTAAAACTAGCTACTCTCCAACTTGCTTCTTTCTTCCTTTTTATAGCTTCAAATACTTCTCTCTCCTCTTCTGAATGTTTCCTACCTCTGTTTGAGGCCTTTGGATCACGTGGATGATACTTAGCCCTTGAATTGATTTTGGCGGGAAATGTTTTATAACAGCTGTTGGGGTTGAGTGAGGGGAAGGAGGTGCATTAAATACACCTTGGATGGATGTTGAGGAGGAGGGGACATGGAGGAGTAGGGTGGCTGGAGGGGGGATGGTTTGCAGGGCTATATGTTGGGGAAGACAGGAAAAAGGGCGGGTAGGGTGGTTATTTGACTTGGGTTGACTGGGGCAGTATTATGAAGGGGGGGTCAAAAGTGTTAATGACAGGGGGTCCAATTGGATAGGCAGGGGTCACTTGGTTTGACAAGTCCAAAAAAGGTGTAAAGGCTTATAATAAAAAGGACTTGTTATGCAATTTTCTGAAAATCAAGGACCAAGGCTGCCAATTAAGCAAAGTTGTTCCAAGGGTTAAAAGTGACAAGTTTTAATAATATAAGGACTAAACTTGACATTTTCAAAATTCTAGGGACTAATTTTGCCAATTTTTAAACTTGGAGGACCAAACTTGTAATTTTCTCAAACTTTTTATATTTTTCACCAAAGGACTAATTTTGACAAGTTATGATTTAAAAAGTACCTTTGGTGATTTTACTTTTAAAATTAGGACTCAGGGACTATTTCTGACAATTTTTGAAACTTGGGGGACTGAAACTGCCAATTATGCAAACTTTGCTCATTTTTCATCTGATTTTGAACATTTTGCATCTGAAACATATAAAATGCAATTTTGGAATATTTTCAGTATTTTGATGCATTTCTGAGCATTTTTAAACGTTTTGCAGTTCAGATTGACCTAAAAATGATGAGTATTTACACACTCATCAATCCCCCACACTAAACTATTGCTAGTCCTTAGCAATCTTTTGAGAAAAACTTAATGGATTTGAAACTCTTTACCAAAAGCCATTACTTCTGGAGTAGCCAAATGTTTCAGTTCAAGTAAGAACCATGGTACACCGATAACCATGTGATTTTGAGCAAACCACCAGCTTCCAACGGATTTGACTTGTCTTTACCAGAAGCCGTTTGCTCTGGACTAGCCAACTCTTAGATAAATTATCAATATTATCTTTGGTGAGCTGATTACCAATTATGGCTTTTCCACTGCCTTTACCACAAGCCATAATCTTGCGGGCTAGCCAACTCTTCACTTTTAAGGATATGGTGAGCTGAATACCATACAATTTTGGGCAAATTGCAAGCCGTCAACGGATTTGATATATCTTTACCAAGAGCCGTTTGCTCCTGGATTAGCCAATCCTTTTGTTTATTAGACAAGGTGGACTGATAACCAATTGAGTAAGTGTAGAACACTTACTCCAAAAAAAATTTTGGCCAAAAACGGGGGAATTAGGCGGATATTTACATGATAAAATTCGTGAGAATTCCCCCCACACTTAGAAATGAATATTGCCCTCAATATTCAAAGTACCGGCGGTTATGTCGAAACAAAGAACGTGAAAGGGAAATACTACGGCCATTATTTAGAAAGAAGTTTTTTTTTTTTTTTTTTTTTTTTTTTTTTTTTTTTTTTTTTTTTTTTTTTTGAAAATACTTATATACAAAACATGTGGGGCAACTCCCCCACACTAGGGTGGAACACACGGGTGAAAACCCATGTTAAGCTACTATTTTTGATTACCGAGTCGCTAGCTTGACTCGACCCCGAATTCATTGGTTCATGGGGAAGTAAGTGGAAGAGACAATCTCCATCGGACTTTCATTCAAAATGTTTGGACAAACATTTGAAGCATGCGAAAGTTCCACACCGACGAGATATACAGAGAAAGACCCGGCTCACAGATGATAAATGAAAATGCCGGGGTCAAAGATAGTGTCCTCACTCCCGAAGGAGTGAAGAAGAGAGGAAGTCACATTATAAGTGAGGAATGGAAGGAAGATGTTTATAACAATTAGGATCCATTCGTCATCCTCAAATGTAGACATATCGGGAGGAAGGGTGAAGGTAGTATTATCAATAAGCAAACTCTTATGATAGAGTACACCTTCCTCCGAGCCAATATCATCCTCAAGATCAAAATAGAAATGATCATATTCTGGAGGAGATATGTCATGAGAGAGTTCACCGGAGAACTCTTCATGAAGAGAATCATTGGAAAAAGCCTCAAGCTCAAGAGATGTTTCGGGCTTGTCCAATGTAGAGTCACTATCCACAATGGGGATAGGAGATGAAGCTGACTTAGCACAGAATGATTCGATCTTAGAAACGAGGAGATTTATATTGAACAATTTTTCACGAAGTATCTCGTCCTCAATTTCCAGATCATCAGAATTTCTCACTTCTTCTAAGCTAACTGGCTCAGAAGGTAGCTCCTCGACATAATCGATGTCTCCATAGGATAAAGAATCGTCAAACGAAGTACAATCGTTATCAGAATCGGAGAACATCTCGACATGATCATATGGAATGTCAAGAGAAGAATCATCATTAAGAGGCTCATCACACATATTATTGGAGATAACCTCGGACTCACTTGGGATTGGGACAAGGCTCTCAACACTAGACGATTCCATTTCTGGAATAGTGCTAAGAGGCTCGTCCCCCATTATGAGAGAGTCTTTGGAAGCAATAATAGGTAAGATATGTGTGATAGCAATAGACTGAGGGAGTTGAGAAATGATATCGTTCAATTGAATAGCACTCTCCTCGTCGTCCTCATAATATTTCCCCATTTGAATAGTATCCTCATCATCATCGTCATCATATCGGATTCTTATATTCATCTGCTGAAGCTTACACACCATTCTTTTCATTTGTAGTTTCTTTCGAATGCGTATTTCTTCAGAACTTTGTGGAAGATTACACTCCTCGTAATCATTGAGATGCTGTGAAGGCTCGGAAGTCTGATGACTGATGGAATACTGTGGGGGTTGGGAATTGTCAAAACCGGGAGAATTGGAATTGTGAAAATTTTGATTCATCGGTTGACATTCAAAAGTCGCATGAGGACCCCCGCAATTCTCACAACAGAGATAATTGGGAAAATAACTTTCACCAAAGTTCTGATTGTAACATGGTTCCGGCTCATAGACAAGCGGGACCCGTGATGGACAATCAAAACCGTAATGAGAATCATTCCCACAATACTCGCATGAGTAGGATTCGTATTGGGGTTGTGGAGGTAGGTAGGAAAAATCGGGTGTTTCATTATTTGAAATGGGATCGGGATCACCGAAAAATTTGTCTCTGAAACTCACATTGGTACATCGCCGACAATTTCCACCGTTAAATGGACCTCCACACCAGGAACATGTCAAATACCATGACATAAAGAATTAAACGGATAAGAGGGATAAGAGATGAAGAATTAAACGGTTATAGAGGATAAGGAATGGAGAATTAAACAGGTTTGAGGATAAAGAAATGTAGAATTAAACAGATTGGAGGATAAAGGATGGATATTTTTGGATTTTTTGAAAAAAATTGCTATAAAAACAAAGAATGAAAATATTTTTGGGTTTTTGATTTTTATAAGAAAATATAAATACATACAGATGGTATAAACAAGGAGTGAATATCCAAATCACTAATCTGCTAGACGTAAGATAATCAGCACAGCTCCCCGGCAGCGGCGCCAAAAATTTGATCCATGCCAAACCGTCAAGTTTTATCACTCAAGCCGACCACTTGTGAATGGCCGACCGTAACAAACTTAAAACGGTTCAAACACGAATGCAATGAAGATCAGGGGAGTATAGTGTTTCCCCGGGTCGTTATGTCCCAGCGAGCTATGCAATGGATCACCCAACGAATAGTGATCGAGAGATTTGAACGAAAAAGGAGATTGTGAATTATTATAACTACAGGAAAAGCCAACAAATTACAGAGGCTTAAATGCAAATTAAAGGAAATTAAAAAGATAAAAAATATTAAATAAACGCTATCACTATTTTAAAATTGATGAACGTTTAAAACTGTTTTTATAAAACTTGTATTAAAAACTACGCGACGTACAAATAAAAATGTGAAACTTAAGCAGTATAAATCCTAAAAATATGAAAAATACATTTTTACAATCCTAATGATAAAAGAAAATTTATAGAAAAAGAAAATTATTTTTATAACTAATTATCTAATTATTATTAATTAAAAACTATTTTTAACTATTTAATATTAGCCTAAAATACAAGAAAATAGGAGATAAAGCTAGAAAAATAAAATTAAGACTTAGAAAAATCTAAAATATCAAAATAGAATTTTCAAAACTATTTTTGTATTTTTCTGAATATTTTTGGATTTTCTAGGAATTAAAAACTATTAAAAACTAATTAAATTATTTAAAAATACAAATCTAACTAAGAAAAATCTAGAAAAATATTTTTTTGGCTTTTTATATTTATCTTAACTTAAGAAAAATGAAAAATTATTTTTTTGAACCTTTTCTTAATTATTTGTATTAAATGCTAATTAAAAATGCTTAAAAACTAATTTAAATTAAGAAAAATAGCAAACAAGCTAGGAAAAATCTGAAAATTTCAGGAAAACTCTAAAATTATATAAGGAATAAAGGAAAAATAGAAAAACAGGGGCTTGTATGGAGGAATAAGGAACTGATGTGCCAAGTGCTTATGAATAAGCACTTGAATAAGCCAAATGAACACCAAAAAGCACCAACTGTTTACAAAAGCTATAATAAGCTAAGAAAACTAAAATGCAACAAAAAACAACTGACTTAAACCACTGGAATGCAAGCTAGCACAGATTTGATGTTTGAGCTATAAGCTAAAAACAGTTAAAGGGGTGCCTACTTTGAGCTTAAAGAATAAGCCAACCAATAAGCTAAAACCAAAAAGCAAATGATGGGACTTAAAGAAGACCTGGTTGACTATCTATAAGCCAAACACCAGACCTTAGTGAGCTCAAATAAGCTCTGCACAAGCTCTGCAAATCCCCTGTGCAGACTCAGTTTCAACTGAGTCTATGCACAGGGCATTTGTCCCCATGTTCACAAGCAATTTTGAGCCTTATAAAAAATTAGCAAAAATGTACAAAAATGATGATAAGTAAATAGACCTACTGAAGTTTTAAAATCCACAAGTTTCACTAAGATTGGCCTAGAAATGAATCCATGAAAATTCTTCCTAGTTGAGCCCAAAACAGGTTTTCAAGCTTTTTTTGACTTTTTAGCAGTTTGGAGTTTTGACTTTTTCCAACTTTGAGAGTGATTTGTGGACTGATGTTAACATATTATGATGAAATAAAGCTAAAACAAGCTAGTTCTATGAATTTTTAACACAAAATAAGCTTTTGCTATTATGAAAATCCAACAGTGAAGCTATTAAGACAGATTAATGGTGTTTGTTGACTTGAAGGTATGCAGGCACAGATTAAAGACAGATATGAGAATATTTGAGTTAACCAAGCTTAAAGCATCAAGTTCTAACCACTGCATATACTTAAAAGATAGAAAGTTCAGCAGAACCAAACACCCTTTAATCAACTGTTAAGCAATTTTAATTAAACTAACTACTGATCTAGCTATAGCAGATACTCAAAATCATTCTAAGTGACTTAAATATAACTAATTGAACATGTTTAAGCCTTTAATGATCACAGATACATACACAAGAACAATATGCAAATTTGCTTGAAAACGAAAAGTGAAATATAAACTCACATGAGTCCAGCTGTGTTGCAGGCTAAACCAAACCCAATTCTAATCTATCCTAGTCTATTTAAACCCCATCCAAGGCTCTGCAACAACCCCATTATCCATTTCCACATCCAACTGCACCAGTTTGACTTTTATTGACCAAAAGCCAAAATTGCTTAAAATGATTCAACAGGCTTACCAAAGACTATATAGAGCTTATTTAAGCTTATTTGATTTTAACAAAAGCTTATGAGAAGCTTAGACATAGAATTTGAAACTGAAAATTTCAACAGTGAACCTGAAAATTGGAATTTATGTAAAAACTTAGATTGATAATCAAAAGTACAATACACTGATGTTTTAACTTGAATGAGATACAAATGAACTGAAACTACAACATTTTGGCTTAACTAGAACATGAATTAAAAAAAAACGACATTTTAGAAAAATTATTAAAACTAGCTACTCTCCAACTTGCTTCTTTCTTCCTTTTTATAGCTTCAAATACTTCTCTCTCCTCTTCTGAATGTTTCCTACCTCTGTTTGAGGCCTTTGGATCACGTGGATGATACTTAGCCCTTGAATTGATTTTGGCGGGAAATGTTTTATAACAGCTGTTGGGGTTGAGTGAGGGGAAGGAGGTGCATTAAATACACCTTGGATGGATGTTGAGGAGGAGGGGACATGGAGGAGTAGGGTGGCTGGAGGGGGGATGGTTTGCAGGGCTATATGTTGGGGAAGACAGGAAAAAGGGCGGGTAGGGTGGTTATTTGACTTGGGTTGACTGGGGCAGTATTATGAAGGGGGGGTCAAAAGTGTTAATGACAGGGGGTCCAATTGGATAGGCAGGGGTCACTTGGTTTGACAAGTCCAAAAAAGGTGTAAAGGCTTATAATAAAAAGGACTTGTTATGCAATTTTCTGAAAATCAAGGACCAAGGCTGCCAATTAAGCAAAGTTGTTCCAAGGGTTAAAAGTGACAAGTTTTAATAATATAAGGACTAAACTTGACATTTTCAAAATTCTAGGGACTAATTTTGCCAATTTTTAAACTTGGAGGACCAAACTTGTAATTTTCTCAAACTTTTTATATTTTTCACCAAAGGACTAATTTTGACAAGTTATGATTTAAAAAGTACCTTTGGTGATTTTACTTTTAAAATTAGGACTCAGGGACTATTTCTGACAATTTTTGAAACTTGGGGGACTGAAACTGCCAATTATGCAAACTTTGCTCATTTTTCATCTGATTTTGAACATTTTGCATCTGAAACATATAAAATGCAATTTTGGAATATTTTCAGTATTTTGATGCATTTCTGAGCATTTTTAAACGTTTTGCAGTTCAGATTGACCTAAAAATGATGAGTATTTACACACTCATCAATCCCCCACACTAAACTATTGCTAGTCCTTAGCAATCTTTTGAGAAAAACTTAATGGATTTGAAACTCTTTACCAAAAGCCATTACTTCTGGAGTAGCCAAATGTTTCAGTTCAAGTAAGAACCATGGTACACCGATAACCATGTGATTTTGAGCAAACCACCAGCTTCCAACGGATTTGACTTGTCTTTACCAGAAGCCGTTTGCTCTGGACTAGCCAACTCTTAGATAAATTATCAATATTATCTTTGGTGAGCTGATTACCAATTATGGCTTTTCCACTGCCTTTACCACAAGCCATAATCTTGCGGGCTAGCCAACTCTTCACTTTTAAGGATATGGTGAGCTGAATACCATACAATTTTGGGCAAATTGCAAGCCGTCAACGGATTTGATATATCTTTACCAAGAGCCGTTTGCTCCTGGATTAGCCAATCCTTTTGTTTATTAGACAAGGTGGACTGATAACCAATTGAGTAAGTGTAGAACACTTACTCCAAAAAAAATTTTGGCCAAAAACGGGGGAATTAGGCGGATATTTACATGATAAAATTCGTGAGAATTCCCCCCACACTTAGAAATGAATATTGCCCTCAATATTCAAAGTACCGGCGGTTATGTCGAAACAAAGAACGTGAAAGGGAAATACTACGGCCATTATTTAGAAAGAAGTTTTTTTTTTTTTTTTTTTTTTTTTTTTTTTTTTTTTTTTTTTTTTTTTTTTTTGAAAATACTTATATACAAAACATGTGGGGCAACTCCCCCACACTAGGGTGGAACACACGGGTGAAAACCCATGTTAAGCTACTATTTTTGATTACCGAGTCGCTAGCTTGACTCGACCCCGAATTCATTGGTTCATGGGGAAGTAAGTGGAAGAGACAATCTCCATCGGACTTTCATTCAAAATGTTTGGACAAACATTTGAAGCATGCGAAAGTTCCACACCGACGAGATATACAGAGAAAGACCCGGCTCACAGATGATAAATGAAAATGCCGGGGTCAAAGATAGTGTCCTCACTCCCGAAGGAGTGAAGAAGAGAGGAAGTCACATTATAAGTGAGGAATGGAAGGAAGATGTTTATAACAATTAGGATCCATTCGTCATCCTCAAATGTAGACATATCGGGAGGAAGGGTGAAGGTAGTATTATCAATAAGCAAACTCTTATGATAGAGTACACCTTCCTCCGAGCCAATATCATCCTCAAGATCAAAATAGAAATGATCATATTCTGGAGGAGATATGTCATGAGAGAGTTCACCGGAGAACTCTTCATGAAGAGAATCATTGGAAAAAGCCTCAAGCTCAAGAGATGTTTCGGGCTTGTCCAATGTAGAGTCACTATCCACAATGGGGATAGGAGATGAAGCTGACTTAGCACAGAATGATTCGATCTTAGAAACGAGGAGATTTATATTGAACAATTTTTCACGAAGTATCTCGTCCTCAATTTCCAGATCATCAGAATTTCTCACTTCTTCTAAGCTAACTGGCTCAGAAGGTAGCTCCTCGACATAATCGATGTCTCCATAGGATAAAGAATCGTCAAACGAAGTACAATCGTTATCAGAATCGGAGAACATCTCGACATGATCATATGGAATGTCAAGAGAAGAATCATCATTAAGAGGCTCATCACACATATTATTGGAGATAACCTCGGACTCACTTGGGATTGGGACAAGGCTCTCAACACTAGACGATTCCATTTCTGGAATAGTGCTAAGAGGCTCGTCCCCCATTATGAGAGAGTCTTTGGAAGCAATAATAGGTAAGATATGTGTGATAGCAATAGACTGAGGGAGTTGAGAAATGATATCGTTCAATTGAATAGCACTCTCCTCGTCGTCCTCATAATATTTCCCCATTTGAATAGTATCCTCATCATCATCGTCATCATATCGGATTCTTATATTCATCTGCTGAAGCTTACACACCATTCTTTTCATTTGTAGTTTCTTTCGAATGCGTATTTCTTCAGAACTTTGTGGAAGATTACACTCCTCGTAATCATTGAGATGCTGTGAAGGCTCGGAAGTCTGATGACTGATGGAATACTGTGGGGGTTGGGAATTGTCAAAACCGGGAGAATTGGAATTGTGAAAATTTTGATTCATCGGTTGACATTCAAAAGTCGCATGAGGACCCCCGCAATTCTCACAACAGAGATAATTGGGAAAATAACTTTCACCAAAGTTCTGATTGTAACATGGTTCCGGCTCATAGACAAGCGGGACCCGTGATGGACAATCAAAACCGTAATGAGAATCATTCCCACAATACTCGCATGAGTAGGATTCGTATTGGGGTTGTGGAGGTAGGTAGGAAAAATCGGGTGTTTCATTATTTGAAATGGGATCGGGATCACCGAAAAATTTGTCTCTGAAACTCACATTGGTACATCGCCGACAATTTCCACCGTTAAATGGACCTCCACACCAGGAACATGTCAAATACCATGACATAAAGAATTAAACGGATAAGAGGGATAAGAGATGAAGAATTAAACGGTTATAGAGGATAAGGAATGGAGAATTAAACAGGTTTGAGGATAAAGAAATGTAGAATTAAACAGATTGGAGGATAAAGGATGGATATTTTTGGATTTTTTGAAAAAAATTGCTATAAAAACAAAGAATGAAAATATTTTTGGGTTTTTGATTTTTATAAGAAAATATAAATACATACAGATGGTATAAACAAGGAGTGAATATCCAAATCACTAATCTGCTAGACGTAAGATAATCAGCACAGCTCCCCGGCAGCGGCGCCAAAAATTTGATCCATGCCAAACCGTCAAGTTTTATCACTCAAGCCGACCACTTGTGAATGGCCGACCGTAACAAACTTAAAACGGTTCAAACACGAATGCAATGAAGATCAGGGGAGTATAGTGTTTCCCCGGGTCGTTATGTCCCAGCGAGCTATGCAATGGATCACCCAACGAATAGTGATCGAGAGATTTGAACGAAAAAGGAGATTGTGAATTATTATAACTACAGGAAAAGCCAACAAATTACAGAGGCTTAAATGCAAATTAAAGGAAATTAAAAAGATAAAAAATATTAAATAAACGCTATCACTATTTTAAAATTGATGAACGTTTAAAACTGTTTTTATAAAACTTGTATTAAAAACTACGCGACGTACAAATAAAAATGTGAAACTTAAGCAGTATAAATCCTAAAAATATGAAAAATACATTTTTACAATCCTAATGATAAAAGAAAATTTATAGAAAAAGAAAATTATTTTTATAACTAATTATCTAATTATTATTAATTAAAAACTATTTTTAACTATTTAATATTAGCCTAAAATACAAGAAAATAGGAGATAAAGCTAGAAAAATAAAATTAAGACTTAGAAAAATCTAAAATATCAAAATAGAATTTTCAAAACTATTTTTGTATTTTTCTGAATATTTTTGGATTTTCTAGGAATTAAAAACTATTAAAAACTAATTAAATTATTTAAAAATACAAATCTAACTAAGAAAAATCTAGAAAAATATTTTTTTGGCTTTTTATATTTATCTTAACTTAAGAAAAATGAAAAATTATTTTTTTGAACCTTTTCTTAATTATTTGTATTAAATGCTAATTAAAAATGCTTAAAAACTAATTTAAATTAAGAAAAATAGCAAACAAGCTAGGAAAAATCTGAAAATTTCAGGAAAACTCTAAAATTATATAAGGAATAAAGGAAAAATAGAAAAACAGGGGCTTGTATGGAGGAATAAGGAACTGATGTGCCAAGTGCTTATGAATAAGCACTTGAATAAGCCAAATGAACACCAAAAAGCACCAACTGTTTACAAAAGCTATAATAAGCTAAGAAAACTAAAATGCAACAAAAAACAACTGACTTAAACCACTGGAATGCAAGCTAGCACAGATTTGATGTTTGAGCTATAAGCTAAAAACAGTTAAAGGGGTGCCTACTTTGAGCTTAAAGAATAAGCCAACCAATAAGCTAAAACCAAAAAGCAAATGATGGGACTTAAAGAAGACCTGGTTGACTATCTATAAGCCAAACACCAGACCTTAGTGAGCTCAAATAAGCTCTGCACAAGCTCTGCAAATCCCCTGTGCAGACTCAGTTTCAACTGAGTCTATGCACAGGGCATTTGTCCCCATGTTCACAAGCAATTTTGAGCCTTATAAAAAATTAGCAAAAATGTACAAAAATGATGATAAGTAAATAGACCTACTGAAGTTTTAAAATCCACAAGTTTCACTAAGATTGGCCTAGAAATGAATCCATGAAAATTCTTCCTAGTTGAGCCCAAAACAGGTTTTCAAGCTTTTTTTGACTTTTTAGCAGTTTGGAGTTTTGACTTTTTCCAACTTTGAGAGTGATTTGTGGACTGATGTTAACATATTATGATGAAATAAAGCTAAAACAAGCTAGTTCTATGAATTTTTAACACAAAATAAGCTTTTGCTATTATGAAAATCCAACAGTGAAGCTATTAAGACAGATTAATGGTGTTTGTTGACTTGAAGGTATGCAGGCACAGATTAAAGACAGATATGAGAATATTTGAGTTAACCAAGCTTAAAGCATCAAGTTCTAACCACTGCATATACTTAAAAGACAGAAAGTTCAGCAGAACCAAACACCCTTTAATCAACTGTTAAGCAATTTTAATTAAACTAACTACTGATCTAGCTATAGCAGATACTCAAAATCATTCTAAGTGACTTAAATATAACTAATTGAACATGTTTAAGCCTTTAATGATCACAGATACATACACAAGAACAATATGCAAATTTGCTTGAAAACGAAAAGTGAAATATAAACTCACATGAGTCCAGCTGTGTTGCAGGCTAAACCAAACCCAATTCTAATCTATCCTAGTCTATTTAAACCCCATCCAAGGCTCTGCAACAACCCCATTATCCATTTCCACATCCAACTGCACCAGTTTGACTTTTATTGACCAAAAGCCAAAATTGCTTAAAATGATTCAACAGGCTTACCAAAGACTATATAGAGCTTATTTAAGCTTATTTGATTTTAACAAAAGCTTATGAGAAGCTTAGACATAGAATTTGAAACTGAAAATTTCAACAGTGAACCTGAAAATTGGAATTTATGTAAAAACTTAGATTGATAATCAAAAGTACAATACACTGATGTTTTAACTTGAATGAGATACAAATGAACTGAAACTACAACATTTTGGCTTAACTAGAACATGAATTAAAAAAAACGACATTTTAGAAAAATTATTAAAACTAGCTACTCTCCAACTTGCTTCTTTCTTCCTTTTTATAGCTTCAAATACTTCTCTCTCCTCTTCTGAATGTTTCCCACCTCTGTTTGAGGCCTTTGGATCACTTGGATGAATCTTAGCCCTTGAATTGATTTTGGCGGGAAATGTTTTATAACAGCTGTTGGGGTTGAGTGAGGGGAAGGAGGTGCATTAAATGCACCTTGGATGGATGTTGAGGAGGAGGGGACATGGAGGAGTAGGGTGGCTGGAGGGGGGATGGTTTGCAGGGCTATATGTTGGGGAAGACAGGAAAAAGGGCGGGTAGGGTGGTTATTTGACTTGGGTTGACTGGGGCAGTATTATGAAGGGGGGGTCAAAAGTGTTAATGACAGGGGGTCCAATTGGATAGGCAGGGGTCACTTGGTTTGACAAGTCCAAAAAAGGTGTAAAGGCTTATAATAAAAAGGACTTGTTATGCAATTTTCTGAAAATCAAGGACCAAGGCTGCCAATTAAGCAAAGTAGTTCCAAGGGTTAAAAGTGACAAGTTTTAATAATATAAGGACTAAACTTGACATTTTCAAAATTCTAGGGACTAATTTTGCCAATTTTTAAACTTGGAGGACCAAACTTGTAATTTTCTCAAACTTTTTATATTTTTCACCAAAGGACTAATTTTGACAAGTTATGATTTAAAAAGGACCTTTGGTGATTTTACTTTTGAAATTAGGACTCAGGGACTATTTCTGACAATTTTTGAAACTCGGGGGACTGAAACTGCCAATTATGCAAACTTTGCTCATTTTTCATCTGATTTTGAACATTTTGCATCTGAAACATATAAAATGCAATTTTGGAATATTTTTAGTATTTTGATGCATTTCTGAGCATTTTTAAACGTTTTGCAGTTCAGATTGACCCAAAAATGATGAGTATTTACACACTCATCACACTCCCATGATAGAGCGTACTAAACTTGATGAGGACCACTCAGGGATCATGGTAGATCAAACGAAATATCGTAGTATGATTGGATCCCTGATGTACCTCACAGCTAGTAGACCAGACATCTTGTTCGCTGTGTGCATGTGTGCCAAATACCAGGCTAAGCCTACTAAAAAGCACCTTGAAGCAGTTAAACGGGTCTTTCGGTATCTCCAAGGTACCATCAATATGGGACTTTGGTACCCGAAAGACACCGGTATGTCACTAACAGCCTATGCAGATGCTGATCATGCAGGATGTCAAGATACTCGTCGAAGTACTTCTGGAGGTGCTCAGTTTTTGGGTGATAAGCTGGTGAGCTGGTCTTCAAAGAAGCAAATGAGTACTTCTATTTCCTCTACAGAGACGGAATACATAGCCATGTCATCTTGTTGTGCTCAAATCCTATGGATGAGATCCCAGTTATCTGACTATGGCTTTGAATTCAATAAAATCCCTCTGTACTGTGATAATAAAAGTGCTATTGCTCTCTCATGTAACAACGTACAACACTCAAGAGCAAAGCACATCGAAATTCGACATCACTTCATCAGGGAGCAAGTTGAAAATGGTGTGGTGGAACTTTACTTTGTGAGGACTGAATACCAGTTAGCAGACATCTTCACCAAAGCTCTTCCTAGAGAACGTTTTGAGTTTATTCTTCCACGACTGGGTCTTAAGAGCCTACAACCAGAAACACTCAAACGTCTTCAAGAGGAAGAAGAAGAGTAAAAGGTTTCCTTCATCTATCCCCTGTAAATATTTTTTCAAAAAACAAAATACAAAATTATAAAACCTTGAAAAATCAAATAGAAAAATATAAAACTTTCAAAATCCATAAAAATTTGAAAAATTCGAAAAATCTTCAAAAATATTGTCATTTTGTCATGTTTCTCTCGATTCGATAATATCTACGGTCTTAATGTTGTCATTCAAAGAATGACACGGGACTTTAGATGTTGTTAGAATTTAAAAAAAAATCAAAAACTCAAAAAATATTTTTGGGAGAAAGAGAAAAAAAATGGTTTATTGTCATTTCAGGCAGTAACCCGCTTTTCAAAGATAGAATAGAGCCATACTTTATCTTGGTTTTCAAATCTCATGCTCTGATTCTTTAAACTAATCCTTACTATCTTATGAAAACTAGTTGTTTTGAAAAATAACTCGGACTCTATTTTTGATAATCATCTGGACTTAAAAAGTTTGTCAAATTATCTATCTCTCAATCAACAACTTATGTCATTGATTGAGCGGGAGAATGATTTCAATTAAATTAAAAGGTTATTTGTCATTCAATTGTTTTCAAAAGATAATCATGCATGTTTATTCAATGGAGTTTAAAGTCTTAAAATCCGATCCTTATCAGTTAAAACATTTTCATAATCAAGTCACAATTCTCCTTAAAAGCTTTCAAAATCAATTTAAATCTACAGAGATCACAAATCTCAAATGATTTGATAATAGTGATCGGGGGAGAATTTGTGATTTAAACTGATTTAATCTGATAATTCGGTAAATGGTTTTATAAGGATGCACAAGCTCTCCATCCCACATGTGCCAAACGATTTCAAATTCTCCATGCACATGTTCAGGGGGAGCATCTATCTTAAACCACAAACCAAAACCCACAAACCAAAACCCACAAATTTTGTAATGGAAGTTCTTCATACCCTTCAAATGGATATGTGCAGACCAATGAGAGTGCAAACGATAAATGGGAAGAAATATATTCTAGTAGTTGTTGATGACTACTCTCGATTTACTTGGGTAAATTTTTTGAGGACAAAGGATGAAGCTCCAGATGTCATCATCAAACTAATCAAACAGCTTCAGGTTCGACTCAACAATACAGTCAGAATTGTTCGAACAGACAATGGCACAGAGTTTGTCAACAAAGACTTAATTCAGTTTTATGAAAGTGTTGGAATCAGTCATCAAAGAAGTGTTCCACGAACTCCTCAACAGAACGGTGTAGTTGAAAGACGAAATCGAACTCTTGTAGAAGCCGCAAGAACAATGCTTATTTATTCGAAGGTTCCAATGTTTCTATGGGCTGAAGCCATTGCCACTGCATGCTACACCTAAAATCGTTCCCTTATACACACCTCTCATGGAAAAACTCCATATGAACTTGTTCATAAACGAAAACCTGATCTCTCCTACCTTCGTGTGTTTGGAGCTTTGTGTTATCCAACAAATGGCAGTCAAGATTTAGGTAAATTAAGAGCAAAGGCAGATATTGGAGTTTTTGTTGGTTATGCACCAAACAAGAAGGGTTACCGAATCTACAACAAGAGAACCCGTAATATCATGGAAACAATTCACGTTACGTTCGATGAGCTGACCGGTAAAATGGCTCATGGACAACCCAGTTCTGGACCCGCACTTCAAAACAGTCCCATTGGTTCATCCCTTGTACCACATTTCTCTCCAGCAACTCCATATGTACCTCCATCTGAAGATGATTTAAAGAAATTGTTTGATCCTATGTTTGATGAACACTATGAGCCAAGTGCTAATGATGTGTCATCTCCTTCAACAGAGGCTGCTTATATTCCTGTGAATGAAGTCAACCCTTCAGTTTCAATATCATTAAGTCAAGAAGCGCCTACTGCTGATCACTCAGTCTCATCAACAAATCTTCAATCTTCGAATGTACATCATGGAATTGTTTCTGGCATCAATGAAGAAGTTAATCCCTTTGCTACTCCCGAAGATGCTCCATTTGAAAATATCTTTGCTCCTGAATCATCATCAGAACCATCTTCTTTAGGAGACATCGACTCTGCTACTTCAGTCCCTCAACAACAGCCACATGAACACCTCAAAAAATGGACTCACGATCATCCATTAGACAACATCATTGGAAATCCCTCTCGTCCAGTATCCACACAGAAACAACTTGCAACCGATGCCTTATGGTGCTTCTTCAACTCCGTACTCTCTAAGATCGAACCAAAAGATGTTAAAACCGTCATGAATGAAGACAGCTGTTTCAATGCCATGCAAGAAGAAATTCATGAGTTTGATCGACTTGATGTATGGGAATTAGTACCTGCTCTAGATTGTGCTATGATCATTGCTCTAAAATGGATCTTCAAAGTAAAACTTGATGAGCATGGTGATGTCTTAAAGAACAAGGCTCGATTGGTTGCTAAAGGATACCCTCAAGAGGAGGGTATTGACTTTGAAGAATCATTTGCTCCTGTTGCTCGTATCGAGGCAATCAGAATCTTTTTGGCTAATGCTGCCAGTAAGAACATGGTAGTCTATCAGATGGATGTATAGACGACATTTCTGAACGGAGATCTTAAAGAAGTCGTCTACGTCAGCCAACTCGAAGGCTTTGTGAATCCAGAGCATCCTACTCACGTTTATCGTTTGAAGAAGGATATGTGCGGTTTAAAGCAAGCTCCAAGGGCATGGTATGATACGCTATCAAAGTTTCTTCTATCTACCGGATTCAGCAAAGGAGCAGTTGATCCAACATTGTTCACCAGGAAGTCAGGAAAACATTTAATTCATGTTCAAAATTATGTTGATGATATCATCTTTGCCTCGACTAACCCCAATGAGTGTGACCGTTTTTCAAATGAAATGGGTTCTAAATTTCAAATGTCAATGATGGGACAAATGTCATTTTTCTTGGGATTACAAATTTCACAAAGTCCCGGAGGCATTTTCATAAATCAATCTAAATATGCAAATGCGATTTTAAAGAAATTTGGATTTGATTCAAGTGACCCTGTTGACACTCCCATGATAGAGCGTACTAAACTTGATGAGGACCACTCAGGGATCATGGTAGATCAAACGAAATATCGTAGTATGATTGGATCCCTGATGTACCTCACAGCTAGTAGACCAGACATCTTGTTCGCTGTGTGCATGTGTGCCAGATACCAGGCTAAGCCTACTAAAAAGCACCTTGAAGCAGTTAAACGGGTCTTTCGGTATCTCCAAGGTACCATCAATATGGGACTTTGGTACCCGAAAGACACCGGTATGTCACTAACAGCCTATGCAGATGCTGATCATGCAGGATGTCAAGATACTCGTCGAAGTACTTCTGGAGGTGCTCAGTTTTTGGGTGATAAGCTGGTGAGCTGGTCTTCAAAGAAGCAAATGAGTACTTCTATTTCCTCTACAGAGGCGGAATACATAGCCATGTCATCTTTTTGTGCTCAAATCCTATGGATGAGATCCCAATTATCTGACTATGGCTTTGAATTCAATAAAATCCCTCTGTACTGTGATAATAAAAGTGCTATTGCTCTCTCATGTAACAACGTACAACACTCAAGAGCAAAGCACATCGACATTCGACATCACTTCATCAGGGAGCAAGTTGAAAACGGTGTGGTGGAACTTTACTTTGTGAGGACTGAATACCAGTTAGCAGACATCTTCACCAAAGCTCTTCCTAGAGAACGTTTTGAGTTTATTCTTCCACGACTGGGTCTTAAGAGCCTACAACCAGAAACACTCAAACGTCTTCAAGAGGAAGAAGAAGAGTAAAAGGTTTCCTTCATCTATCCCCTGTAAATATTTTTTCAAAAAACAAAATACAAAATTATAAAACCTTGAAAAATCAAATAGAAAAATATAAAACTTTCAAAATCCATAAAAATTTGAAAAATTCGAAAAATCTTCAAAAATATTGTCATTTTTCATGTTTCTCTCGATTCGATAATATCTACGGTCTTAATGTTGTCATTCAAAGAATGACACGGGACTTTAGATGTTGTTCGAATTTAAAAATT